>JAKUAK010000026.1:0-122173 GCA_030562905.1 Tanozyma kutaoensis | reverse complement strand
TAGCGGGGCAACGGAGGGATAATGGAAGGGCAGTGGTGGGGTAAAAGAGGGAAAGATGAGGGGCAGTGGAGGGGCAGTGGTGGGGCAATAGTGGGGCAGTAGTGGGGCAATAGTGGGATGGTAGAGGGGCAGTAATGAGACAGTAGTGGAGCAGTAGTGGGGTAGTAGTGGGGCAGTAGAGGGGCAGCGGAGGGGCAGCGGAGGGGCAGGAGTGGGGCTGACGAAATGCCACAGGGGGCGAAAGCGGGACATGAGGGGAGCGAGAGAGGCATGAGAGAGGCACATGAGAGGCACACGAGAAGCACAAGTGGGGCAAAGGGTGCACAAAGAGGTCAATGAGGCGCATGGGAGGGTCAAAAAAGGTTAAAAGTGAATAAAAAGCAGGACCATAGAGGGTATATGCGGGGTACGGTAGGGGCACAGCGGGGCAAGGCCAGAGGTATGACAGTCACACAAGCGCAGACAGTCCCGGCAGTATTCATCACTGCCTCCGGAACTGAGCCACGGGCGCGATTTTATAATGTTTTGCGCTAATGATGTACGTCAAATGGCGCAGTCGCTAAGGTTTTAACCCTCCGTGCCTATTTCGTATCTCGGATCGAAACATATGATCTCCTCAGCTTTAAATGGGTACGTCGGCCGATGGAATAGAATAACCCTCGATAACTTTTAACTTGTATTAGTGCTTCCCAGCTCCCGTGATTCTATTCTTCATCCGACAAGACAAACTCGTCGATGATTGCCTGTTTGCTTGGCCAGTCAAGATTACCACCAGCTCCCGAAATTGTCACAGTGCACCCGTAACAAACACTCACCGGCGAACCCTCAACCATCTTTTTGACAGGGTATCGCTTTGCAAGTGCCAATTCATCCTCAGTAATTAATGGCGCCTTTGAAGTCACTGTGATGTTGCGAAGCCACTCCGCCGGTTCTTCAAAGATTTCCTTGCTGCAAATCTTGCAGACGCTTGTAGTCTCTAATGCCGGCTCGGCGAGTTTCTCTGCCGTTCTCACTACAGTATTCGCGGTAGTCGCGTAGCCAGTCGCATCCAAGTTTTCGAAATACTGCTTGACGAGGTTCTGAACAGTTGTGTTCTGGACAATCTGAGACGGCTTTTCTTCGTCTTTGAAAAGATCAAGATTGTTGAAACTCACGTAATGATCCACCTCCAGCTGAGAGATGTCTCGAAGAGGATACACGACGTGAATTTCGAGTCCATCACACACTTCAGTTCGGTTGGAAATTTCGCGAGAAACGTCACTGCCCCGCCCCTTGACCACAAGCAGAAGTACCTCATTAGCTATTCTCGTCAACGAGTGGCCAAACAAGATTGTTCCACACTTTTTGGCGACAGCGGTTTTCGTTACAATGTCCTTGAGAATGAGCTGCTTCAAGTCTTCTCGCAGACTTTTTCCCGTTTTCGCGAGTATCTCATCTATGGACGGTGTATGGCTCTTAACAGCCGATACTGAAAATGCCGGGTCCACGTGTAGTTTCATTCCGGTCTTGTCGATACTAAATTCTTCATAAGAAACATTCAAAAATTCAATATCCACGGGTTCGTAGCGCTTGGCCAACTCGTTAAAGGCTTTCGGTTCCCCTACATGAAGAACCACAAGATCGAACCCCTGGCGGCCTTTGTGCCCTGCGTTTTGCTCTTGAAGTAAGGTCCCAAGCATATCCAACAATGAAAGAGAGGAAGAACCTAAACTGAGGGCTAGCAAGACTCTATGGCGCTCATCGGAATTGTACTTGACCTTGTAGCGCTCATTTAGCAAGTGCTTTCTTTGCTTACCACGTAAGAAAAAGACATAGCACAGTTGGCAGAATAGCTCACGTCGGCTTTTTAGCACTGCGTCGTTCTCGCTGCACCGCTGGCAGCGGGAGCCTGGTGCAAGGTCGTTTGCACCCATTGTGATGGCACCCGTGCACTTCTGAACCACGTGACCACGATATGCATGGCTCTGCATTGTTTCAGATTGACGGGCTGTGCAGTAAGACAACGGCACAATGAGCCCATGATGAAACTGGTCACTGACTGATCCATGTGAGGTGACTTCAAAATTTCACATTTCGCCAAGCCACCTTATTTTGCAGCCATTTGCCAGTAACAGTGAATCGTCAGGTCTGCCGCTTAATGCACTCACACAGCCCCCCTTGGTGGCTGTTACCGCCTCTGCACACAGTCCGGCCCGGTCTGGGGTGCCGGTTCACCTCGGTATAAAAAAGCAGAACCGCCCACATCCGCATGTCGGACGAGTACCCCCACGAGGAAAAAAGACACCACCTCTTGTCGTCATTGGCTGGCGGCGCTGGCGGCGCGTTTGTCGGCGGCAAGTTGTCCAAAGACCACCCCACTTTGGGCAAAATCGCTGGCGGCCTCATTGGCGCCGTGGCGGCCACCAAGTTGGAAGACCGGGTGCACGAGCACCGCGAGGAGAAGCGCGAAGAGCGCTTTTTTGAGCACCAGCTGGAGGCGAACCAAGGTGGAGGTTACGGTGGGGGATTCGGCGGGGCTCCTGGTGGGGGCTACGGCCAAGAAGGCGGGTACCGCCGCGAAATTGAGGGATACTCTGACCGCGAACGCGAGCCTGAGCGGGACCGCTACGATCGCGACGAGCGCGGTTTCGGCGAGGAGCGTGGTTATGGCAGAGAAGAGAAGGGAGGTTATGGCGGTGAACGTGGCGGCTACGGCGGAGACCGTGGAGGCTACGACCGTCCCCCTGAGCGCGGACCTGGTGGCGGCGACTACGGTCGTGGCTACGAGGGCGGCTATGGCAACGAAGGGTACGGCCGCCTGGGCGGGCAGGGTGGTTACGGTGACTACGACCGCAGGTACTGAATACATTGTCAATTTATTAGACACGTGATCACACGTGAATGTATCGTGATTGTCGCGTGACTATCACATTGACGGCATGTCTGACATTGAGCGAGACAAGGATAGGGTCGACTTCACCAAGGGGTCCGTGGAGGAGTACAAGTTTTACCCCGATAACCCTAAAAACCACCGGCACAAGTACAAATGGGCGGCCAAGGAGGCCTCACAATACTATGATCCGTGTGCTGAGAGTAAGCAGGCGTCAATAGATTGTGTGCTAAGGAACCAAGAGGACAAGACCGCGTGCCAGGAGTTTTTCGATGCATACCGCGAGTGTTCCAAAGACTTTTTCAGGAAAAAGCGACAGGATCGCAAGGACGGTGTCCTGGGGTGGGGTTTTTGGTAGAACGAAGACCACCTGTTGTGACATTTGAGGCACGTCCTCCTCAAAGCGAACCGCACAACTGGAAAGGTATCTATGTGGCTATCCCAAGGTACAAAAAGCTCAGTAGAGTGTCAACTGTGAAGGATTCTCGTCGAAAGGGCGTTTTGCGAATTCAAAATGATTTCTGACCATAAGCGTCCACTGGGCACCTAGGAGCAAACCTTGGGCATCTCGTATGTGAGTAAGGTTACTGTTAGCATATATAGGTTTAACGCGGGGCACAAGTGGGAGCTGTCAAGATAATTCTGCTTAGACTCGCACTTAGTTGAACGCGGCCAACCGAGTTCAGGAGCCAAGTACAAAAACATCTCAAATCAATTTTCAGCTCTCATTAGATTCGAAGCCGTGTTCACATACTTTGGTCGTGTCCGTCCCATTTTCAGCATGCTCTTTGGCCCCACGCTCTTTAAGCTCACGCCATTCCGGCCTGTGCTCAATACGATGCTACAAGTGCGCACAAAGATGAAGTCGCACAAAGCGTCGATGAAGCGCTTCATAAAAACCGGCACGGGCTACAAGAGAAAACAGGCTGGGCGCAACCACGGCAATGGCCGTTTCTGCGCCAGCTCCATGGCGCACCTAAACCACTTTGTTACGGCAACCAACAAAGGCGGCCAGATCAAAAAATTGGAAAAGTTCTGGTGATGTATATTAGCTCTCAATCTGGGTCCACACCCCATTGTCCTTTTTAAGCTCCAGCGTAGGATAGTAGTGGTAGTTGGTCTTCATCGACACGGCGCCAGGTACGTGGTCAAAGGACACGAGGCGCAACTTGACGTAGGTTTTGTCGGCAATGGCCTTCACCATGCCAATAAATGCGGCAAAGTCCGTCACCTCCGTATCGTTCACGTGGGTAATGAACACGCCCAGCTGGATCCCGTATTGCGTCATGGGCCCGCCCGGGCTCTTGCGTGCCACGTACACGGGCGACGGCACCTTCTCCATGAGCTGCCGCACCGCGTGGTGGGGCTCCTGGATCAACAGACCGCACCAAAACAAAACGTGCAGCGTCGCGAGCAGACTCGTGTCGATTGTGGGCACTTCGAGCTCGACAACCTCCCGCTGCCGCACCACCTGGAACGTGAGCCGCGTGTTGGTGTACATTGGGCTGAGGTCGCGGGCGCTCTTGACGGCGCGCCCATTCACCGTGAGCACAATGTCCGCCGTTTGCAACGGGCTCTTTTCGTCAGCGCTGCGCGGCGCAGACAAGCGGTACACGCTCAAAAACTTGACCTCGTCCTCGCACTCATTCTCAAAGCGGGTGATCCAGCTCTGCGGCACGCCGCGCGTGCGCGCGGAAAACACCGTGAGCGCAGTGAACTCCGTGTCGAGGATGCGGAGGTGCGCGGGGATCTCGCCCTGGCGGAGCTGCTGAAGCACGTCGGCAACGTCCGTGACGTCCAACCCCATGCGGTACGACAGCTCGCCGGCGCGCTCTTGGCCCTGCTCACCGAGGTACGTCAACCAGAACGCACGCAAAGTGCCGTCCTTGTCCACCAAGACGCCCGTGTCACACTCTTGCGCAACCTTGCTGTCCAAGAGAACACACTCGAGATTGATGCCGCGGTAGCGCGGGTTGCTCGGGTTCGCGCTGACGTTGAGCAGCGACACGGAGCCCACATTCACAACGTCGGTGACGATGCGGAAATGGTAGTTGTATCCAACGAAAAACGACTCGTCTCCGCGCTTCAACGGCTTGGAGGACAACGTGGGCGTGCCAACGTCCGCCTCAATGAGCAGCGGGTCGTACTTCACAATGGCGTAGTTGAGCGTGGGGTGCAAAAACACAACCTGCGCGGACACATCCACCAGCTCGGCAAACAAGAGGTAAATGTCCACCACGTCATGCGGCACCAACTTGCGCAGCACCAACACGTAGCCATGTGAAGCATCAATGACAACGCCGTACCCCGCGTCTTTGCGGAACGGGTGGCAGTCCACCGGAATGGGGGAGATGGTCCGGACTTGGACAAACATGCGCAGGTACGCGGCACACTCCTTGTATTCTTCGGGGAGTGGAATGTCCACAAAGCGCGGCCGCAGAGGCTCTGCCGCCGCTGGGGGCAACGGCTTGTCTTGTAAAGTGGTAAAGTCCCAGAGGCCCGTTTCATCGTTGCGCGTCGCGAGCCGGAACTCCAGCTGCCAGTGACGCTCCATGTACACCACGCTCACATTCTTCATGTGCAAGTCGCTCAAGTGGCGGAACGTGATTGTCACCTTTTGTCGGTCGGGTATTGTCTTGAGCACGGCAATGAATGCGTCCAAGTTGGGCGTCTCGTGTCCGTCCACCTTGTCCAACAACCACCCGCTCTTGTCCTGCGTCGAAATGTCAAACGTACCCGAAGCGTCGTTGATGTGGACGCCCCGCACGGGGATGCAGCAGCAGCGCGCCATCTGGTAAGAGAGGTCATTGAACAGCGCCCCTGCAACCTCCACATACCGGTGGGGCGTGATGGCATGCAAGTCCCCAACCTTGATACGCTGCTTGAGCTCTCGCCCGCCGCGCTGAATCACAAACTCCAACTCCTGGCCGACGCATTCATCCAAAACCTCGTCCGCCTGGATAAAAGTGGCAATGTGTACCCCGTTGATCGACACCAACGTGTCGCCTTCCTTGATTTGCCCGTCTGCGGGGCCTTCTGGAAGCACAAGCTCCGCAACAAGCATCCCGGATTTGTCCGGAAAAAGCTTGCGTGCATGGGCCTCGGCACCAGGCGTCAATCCAAGGCGCCGACACTCCTCGTACGGACGCAACATCCACTCAACCTGCACGTCGCCCCTGGTGATGGGAAGCCCCTGCTGCACGCACTGCAATGCACGCAAGGGCCTCGACACAGGAAGGAAGAAGTCGGTCGATGCTTCAGTTGAGCCGCCCGCCTGCAACGCCACAGCGTACCCATTTTCGTCAACCACAGGCAGCCCACTGGATCCGCCAGAAGCGCTAGCGGCGGCCTGGATGTATTCCGTGTTGAAGTCGTTGTATGTCATGGCGCCGTAGTAGGGCGCGTTACGGTCCAACCGCGAGATAAAGCCCGCCAAAATGGACAACTTTTCGCCGGCGTCGTTGCCAACCACGCGGATTTCAGTGCCCACCTTGGCCAAATCGGGACGGAGGTCAAGCGCCGTCACCGCCATATGCTGAATCTCCTTGGGGTCAAATCGCAAAAAGCCAAAGTCGTGAATTGGGTCCCTGTAAATGGGGGACACGACTGCCTCCTCGTGGTTATCGAAAACAGCGTAGCCAGAGAATGGGCCGGGCCCCACCACATGCCGGTTTGTGAGGATGATGCCCCGCTCCGCGTCAACGACGAAACCCGTGGCCTCGCTCGTGAGACAGACTTCTGTGTCAAAGTTTGTGATGTTGGTGAATTGGATAGACACCACGCTCTTGATGACCTTGGTGATGGTGGCTTGCCACTGGCTCAGCTCATGGGAGGGAGCAAAGTCCAGGGCGTAGCCGTCCAGATCGTCTTCGATCCTGGGCCGTTTTGAGATGTCCAACAGCCCATTCAGCAGCGTTCTCTTGAAGGGCTTGGACATGAAAACGCGAAGACATGGACCTCCGTACACCACGCCAATGCCCCACCTCGCTAGTTATGGCGGGGCATGCCCCTCTTCGCGGCTGTGGCGGGGCACGTCCCACCTCGCTCGTTGGCGCGGGGTAAACTCGCAAATGTCCTTCACTTGAAACCGTGCTTCCTTAATCAGTCAAAGTAACGGGGCTCGTCGAAAACATGGTAGCGGTGGCCCCGCACACCGTCGCCACGGAACAACGCAGGCATGCGGAACTCTTCTGGAACGTGTTGCTCCTCCACGAAGTGGTTGCCGTACAAATAGTCGTCGCCTCGCTGCATTTGTTCATCCGTCAACAACGTGAACTTGGCAATTTGAAGCTCAGTGTCGGTGATTGTAGAGCGCGAGAGGCGCGCATACGCCACTTTTTTCAAGTCACGGAACAAAATGTACTCGCACCAGCGGTCCCAGTCGGTGCTGTCAATGTCGTGCAAGCGACTCACGTTGCTCACGTAGGTGTTGTAGTTACCCTCGAGCGGTGTCACCACCAAGTAGCTCAAGAGCATGAGCGGGTTGGTCGACTCTCCAGCGAGGCGAGCAATCTCCTGACTTTGCAACCGGCGGTCCTCCACGTCCTCCTCCTGCCCAGAATGGAACACAATGGTGTCCACCTCAGTGCCGTGTATATCCAACGTGGCGACAATAGCGGGGGCCAACTCGCCCACGGGCGACGGGAGCAAGTGGTGCAGCGACCGCACAATGGGGAACTTAGAAAGAAGAGCCGCGCCCCACGTGTGCTTGTTGGGGCCTGGGCCGTAGTCCACGTACATGTTCAACTCCTCCGCAATTTTCTGAACAAAGTCGCGGTTCCCTCCCACGAGTCGCTGGGTATCGGTTTCCAAAAGCCCCACCACGTCCACCTCAGCCTCGCGCAACAAGTTGAGCATGCGCACCTCGCTCAGCCACATGTCATTGTCGAGGCCAAAGTGCACGCACCAGATACCTGCGGTGAAAGCGTGCGGATTGTAAGGGGCAGGGGCCTCGGTCGGAAGCCGATGGAAGAGGCCGCCGGCGCTGATGGCACAGAGAATCGCCAAAGTCCTGAGGGAGTTGCGCAAGAGCGCGGGCGAGCTGCGGAGCCGCGTGATGTGCGACGCCACCATGCGGAGCTTGTAATTGACCACGCCGAGCACCAACGTCAAGACGCTCACGGCCACCATAATATCCGTTCGCTCGCGCAACAAGTAGCCACCGGGGACGAACGCATACGCCACGATCCACACACTCGACAAACAGAGCACCACATTGAAGAAAAAGGCGAGCCCGAAAAGCGCAGCTGGGTGATACCCGACAAACAGCTGCGTAACAATGGGCGCCAACGACGCCAAGTAAAAGGTAAAGCCCGTCAGCCCCGCGTAGCCCTTCCAGCCCTGGTATGTGCTCAAAAGAACCGCGAATCCCACGCCTGCCATAGTGTACGGGATCGTCGTCAAAGTGTTAGCGCTGGCAACCACGGAAAAGAGAATGCCCGCCGCGAATGCAGCAAAGTGGATGTGGGCGCCTGTGATTGGTGTGGGCCCCGTGACAGGGAACCCGTCCCACGCCCAGATGATCATTGTGGAGGAGTCACTGAGGAAGAGCTCGAGGCAGAAAATGTAGCTGCCAAGACCCAAGGCGGCAAGAAGAAGGGAGCCACCCTTTCTGGAAGTGGGCTCAATTTTGTAGCTTGACGTAAAGAGCGCAGAGAGAAGAGTGATGGCGATGGCCCATTCGTTGTACCCGCCGTTTTCCTTGTGCATGATGGGCCAAGCAGGGTTATTAGAGCGACACACGTACTTGAGCACCAGAGTGCCTAGGAGTCCGAGGAGGTTTGCTGTCCAAAGCGAGTTGAATCTCGGCGGGTCGTGGTAATAGGCCGCCAGCTCGCTCGCCAAGCCAATCACGGCGAAGCCCATGCCCACAGTGATTGCAAGAAGCCGCTGCTCGGGGTTTTGAACTTTGTAGGCGCCAATGATGAAGAGCACGGCGAGCAGGCGCGGGGCAGCGGGTAAACGCTGAAACGCCCGCCTCAAAAAGGGGAGCGCAAGCAAGAGAGGGGCAATTGCCTTGACGGTGATGACGGCCTCGTAGCCTGAAAGGCCCATGTTCCACAACGGGAAGTACCACACGCACACGTACAACGACGTGAATCCCGTGAAGAAGACGTAGGCGTTGATAACGTCCGCGAGAAAGCGAAAGGTTGACACTTCGTCTGAAACCTTGTGAGCAGACGTTGCGGCTGTGGTAACTTCAACTTTCTCCTCAACCACGGTCTCCACGACGGTCTCCGTCGTCACTTCAGTCACAACGTTGGCTTCAGTCGCCGAGCCTGTCTCTTTCTGCTGCGAGACATCGTAAACCCTGATTTCAAATCTCTTGAAGTCGAGGACCGACCACGAATCGAATGCAACGTCCAACAAGATCAACAGCCACTCGACATATGCGTAATACGAGTACGCCCCAGGCACCCGGTATACCTTGTGCTGGATGAAGAGGTACACCAACGGCGCCATCATGGCGAAGAACGCGAGCGCCGTCAATGTCCTGCCCTTGCGGACAAGCGACAGTTTCTCCGAAAGCGCCGAAACGGTAATTGTCCACGGAATCGTCAACAAAATGTAGCTAATCATAAACACATCGTGCCAGTCATGGTCATCGGTGGAGGTGATGTAGACCCATCCACCACAGGTGAATGTCCTCAAGATGCCCGAAACGAGCATAACGTACACGGTGATCAGCTTCAGGTACAAGCACAAGGCATTGAAGCCAATGAGCAAAAAGCGGGGCCCCGAAGTGACGGCAATCACAATCTGGAAAAGCAGCCGCTCTGGGTACCGGTCGCCAATTGTCGCCGAGACGCTGGGGAACCACTCGTCAGGGTACCCAAACCACGCGTTTTCGACAATTTTGTAGTAGTGGCAGTAGCAGCCCACAATAAGTGCGACGGCGAACGCGGAGTACGCACACACCGTGTGCGCCACGGAAACGTGGGATGCGTTGAGCAGAAGCACCGGTTGCATGTGTGTCACGTGAGCTGAATGCATGCATATAAGCGAACCAGTAAAATCGTGCAATGAGTATGTGAGCCCCAGCTAACCGCAGCGACATATGAGAGACACCCGCGGCCGGACTTGGTGTCGTTCGACGACATTAGCTACGAGAACTTTGGCGACGTGCAAAAGGCGCGGTCTTCCATGATGCGCGAGCAGTGGATCCGCAACGAGGCGTTGAGGGTAACGCACGAGGCATTGAGAAAATGCCGCCACTACCATGGGGTCGACTCACAAAGACAGTGCAGGCCGTTGATCCTCAAGTACATGAAAATGATTGAGACGTACCCCTTGCAGGGCTACTTGGGCTACCAGAAGAACGACCCGCTGCAGTGAAACACAATGTAGTGAATGCACAGACGAGAGAGCGAGAGACGAAAGACACGGGGTTCGGTCCATAATTGGTGAAGTGCGTGATGCGGCAAATGGTCAATTAATTTTAGTGGTGGGGTTGAGGAACGCGCGTACGAAGTCTTGTAAGGCGTCGGGTTGATGATCAGACTAAGACTTATAAAACCCTTCAGAAAAGGCGATCGATTTGAGTCACGACAATGGTGGTTGGTGCGGCTGGTCTAAGTGAAATAGGTTCATTCCTAGCTCTACAACTCGCTTAGTGAAGAGAAAGACAACAAGTCTGTGAATTATTGACAGCAAAAGAATGAACACGGCGTGATGCCGTAGCAGGGCGTATCTTCGCCGTGTGAACGGCCCATCTAAATTCGTGACTTAGAAAAACTGTAATTACACCCTATTTACCATATGAATAGGCCGAGGCGGCTCCATAACCTGTACTTGACCATACCCCAAGGTTGGTCGCGAGGACCGGTTAGGCTCGGTACACGTGACCCGCACTAGCCAATAAAATTCCATCCTGTGTCGGACGAAAAATCATGTTTCGCTTGGGTACTCAGCAGGCCGCTCGTGCGGGCGCCAGGTATGTCCAACCGCCACTAACACCAGAAACTATGCCACTCTCAGGGAGATTGAGATGCGTCTCAAGTCGATCAAGAACATTGAGAAAATCACAAACACCATGAAGATTGTTGCCTCCACCAAGATGACAAAGGCGCAGAGAGCCATGAAGTCCTCGCGCGTGTTCAAGGAGACCGACGTGGAGTTGATGAAGAACGCGGAGCCCGAGCCCAAAGAGGGCAAGACCCTCTTGGTTGTGGTGTCCTCCGACAAGGGTTTGTGTGGCCTGATTCACTCGCAGGTGTCCAAGGCCGCGAAGAGACGCGCAGCAGAGTTGCAGGGCAACGTTGACATTGTTGCTGTGGGCGACAAGGTCAAGGTGCAGTTGCTCAGAAGCCACCAGGAGTTGCTCAAGTTGGCCTTCAACGGCGTGGGCAAGGAGGAGCCCACGTTCCACGAGAGCGCCTTGATTGCGGACGAGATTGCCAAGTTGGGCCACTACGACAAGATTGAGGTGCTCTTCAACCGCTTCGTCAGCGGTGTCTCGTTTGAGCCCTCAACCTTCCCGGCATTTTCCGCCGCCGCCATTGGCGAGGCCCCGGGCTTGAGCAAGTACGAGTTGGAGACGGAGAACCCCGGCGAGACGTTGGCGCAGTTCAATTTGGCGAATGCCATCTTCGTGGCACAGGCCGAGGGCCACGCCTCGGAGATTAGCGCCCGCAGAAACGCCATGGACAATGCGTCCAAGAACGCCGGCGACATGATCAACTCCTACTCGATCTTGTACAACAGAACGAGACAGGCCGTCATCACCAACGAGTTGGTGGACATCATCACCGGTGCCTCGTCCTTGGACTAATAAACGTCTATGAATGTACGTAGTCATATTATGCTAGTCCACCTTGACAGCGCGGTACATGGTGCGCACGAAAATGTACCCAGCCACGAGCCCCACGGCTCCGCTCGCCACGCCAATGACAACGGAAACCAACCCCATGTATGCAAAGTAAAAGATGACGCTCACAACGTCACTCATTTGTAAGCTCGCAAAATAGTACGCCGAGTAGGCAAACACCCACCACCCGAGACTCGAGCTCGCTTGAAAACAAAGCCACTGCCATCGAGCATTGTTGTAAACCGCCAAAATGAGATACGTCACCACAACGCTCGACTCGGCAATGACAACCACAAGCAACACGAGGGTTACCAGAAAGAACCCGTACATGTAGTAGTAGCTCGTCTTTTCGAGCCACACCAGGTTCAAAATGAGCAAAAGGTCCACATAAACAATGACAAACGGAATTCCTCCAAACACAACGGTGGTCACCACTGGGTTCATCACAAACGTGCGCCGCGGTTTTGGTGCCGGCAGCGACGCCAAGCTTTCCAAGCTGAGCTTCATGCGGTTGCCTAACAGGCTCCCCAAAATGCCGAGCGGGAGCTCTACGAGCAACAAAAGCACCAAAACCACAATGGTGCCAAACGGAAGCGCGTTGCTCAGCTCCTTGGCCCACACAAACATATTGAGCAGAAGAACCACAGCCAACACAAACGCTGGCATCGAGCCCGCAAAGATGCACCCAAGGTACCTGGCGTGCGCGGTGGAGTACTTTGTCCCGGGGACATTGAATAACACCTTGTGAAGGATGATGCCGCAAAAAGACGCCAAAGAGCCCAGCGCGAGAATGACTGTGATTGAGCACAGTGCAATGGCCCCCTGGTGACTGTTAAAGAAGGACGACTGCAGCAGGAATCGCGCATCCAACACCAATGCCGCTAAAACCAAAATGATGGTGATGAGCAGTTGAATCCCTGCGGCGCATAGCGTCACCAAAAGCAACGCATTTACGGGTCGTTGGAACACCGACCCAGCGAGAGAGCGCCACCCCAGCTCCGTCGCTAGGGGAATGCGAACGTCATTAATGTCGGTACGCAACACACGCACCATGGTGATGGCCACAGCCACAGAAACCAACAACACCAACACCAACGAGTTCACAAACAGAAGCCAGTGCACCCGCTCCAGCGCCTTGGAGCTGTCGCTGCTCAGGTACAAGTCCCAGCGGTTTTCATAAGCCACAGAGTTATCCTCGCGCCAGTATACCGAATACGTGTACGGGATCATGAGCTCCTCCTGCGTGTGGAGAGGCAAATTATGGTATTGCTTCAGCGCGCCTGGGCATGCCTCGCCGTCGACGCTTTTTGGATAAACCTCAAATCCGACAATGGAGTGACTTCCGTCCTTTGCAGTATTGAATCGTACCACTAGAAGCACGTGGTTGTAAAGGTATGCAACGCCGTCTTCAATGAATCCCAAAGGGAACCCTGCAGCGTAGTATTTCATGTTACGTCCACTTACGAAAGTCGTGGCGCCCGGCAAGTCGTCGAGCAGCCAATGCACCACATACCCGTTTTTTATCAAGTCTGCTGCTCTGCGAAGCCCGCTGGGCTTCGCCCGCATCATGCAAAGCTGGACGCAGGGGCGGTCCTCGCCAAACCTAAGGTCGTAGTTCAGTTCCCAAAAGCGATCGCCATTGAATACCAGCCCAAGCAGCACCAGCTTCGGTTTCTTCGTTTTGTCGTAGCACACAAAGGGAAGGTCATGATAGCGGTATGGGAGTTGTGTGTGGTCGGACTCGACCTTGTTGAGCAAAAGCTCCACGCGATCACCTTTTCTGTAATGACTCTGTCGCAGAAATAGCAGGGCGCGTACCCCCACTAGAATCACGAGAAGCGGCCAAACAAACATGCGCTGCGCTCAAAGTACATGCACACCCAACGGTCAAACCTCGCGCATGAGCTCCATGGCTTCGCGAATCAAGTAATTTCCCTTTGGGTCGAGGTTCAGCGCAATGGTAAACTCGCGCACCGCCAGGAACTTGTCCTTTTGTATCTGGTATAATTGCCCTAGCAAGAAATGAACCGAGGCCTCGTTGGGGGCAATATCTTTGACCATCTCGAATTGCTGTAACGCCTGCGGGAACTGCTGCATTGCAAACAAAAGCTGGGCCTTTTTGAAAATTGGAAGGGCCGAAAGCGGTTGCAATTTATGCGCCAACTCATATTGCCTGAGCGCCAAGGCCCGCTTCCCCACTTTCTCCATAACCATTCCCACGCAGCAAATGAGAATGATGTTGATCGGGTTGATTGCTACTGCTTTGCGGAAATGGTAGTCAGCTCGCTGGTACTCGCCCAAGTTGATGTAAACCATGCCAATCCCGTAAAGGGCGTTGTAATGCCGCGGATCTATCAAGAGGCTGATGCGGAAACACTCCAAAGCCCGTTCATAATTGTCATTGCTCACATTTTCGTGTCCCTTGAGTGTGTGCGCGTAGGTAAAATTAGGGTCTGCAGCCACAGCCTTGTCGAAACAGCGAATCGCTTCGTCGGGCTCGCGAATGAGCGAGAACAAGTTGCCCATGACACACCATGTGATGGCCAGGTTCGGATCAATATCGTGAAGCTCGTTAGCCAAGTACGTGAGCTCGACTTTTTTGTGCAAGTGCCATAGAAGCGTCAGATAGTATTCCATGTCTTCCACGCGCGTGCGGTCGAGCTGTCGGAGCCGCACAAAAAACTTCTTCAGTTGCTTGTAATTAACAATCTCGTAATGTAATCGCCCGAGCTTCGAAAGCACCCAAGGTGTGTCCTTTTCCTTTTCGGGTAACTCTTCCAAAAGTCGAATCGCCTTGTAGCAGTCGTACTTGCAAAAAGCCCTGTAGGCCCTTGCAAACACTGCGTATAGCCGTTTTAGCTGGTTATCGGCTGCGTCGACATCACGCACCGACAAACGGGGCTCTGTTATAAGTGTCAGCGAGTTGGAGCGTTTGAGTGTGCGTGGGAGCGGCTTGAGCCTCGATCTGTCTGGCGGAAACTCATTTTCGAGCTTGCGCAAAGGCGCGTCGGGAACTTGAACGGGCACAATTTGCGGCGTGGAAACCTCCACGTGTGAGCTCATGCGCGGCGTCCCAAATGGCGATGTGTCGGGCTCGACCGTTGAAAACACACTCTTGGTACTGACTTCTGCACCTAGTTTGCAAAGCTGCTGAAACGCTTCGAAATCATACGCGTTGAGCCGCACTGCAGATGTGTAGTGCAAGATGCAGTTGGTTGTATCCCCCAGCGCCCGGTACAAGTCCCCTAGCAAGTGAAACACAGCTGAAGGATCAGGATAAATGGACCTGTGATGCTCGTAGTTGTGCGTCTGCAACGCTCTGGAGTCTGGCTCGTGGGTCGACCGCTGATGGTCGTTGTACAACGGTACCAAACTGAGAAGCCGGAATATTCCTTCCTTGAGCTTCTTCAAATGTAAACACAGCTGCGCGTACACAAAGCCGCAGCCCAAGTGGCCAGCACATGCATCTGTGCTCGTGCAATTGAAGGCGCTTTTGTACTTGTCCTGGCGTAGAAGTGTGAGCGCATACAAGTAGATGGCGTCTGGGTCGTTTGGGCTCAAAGCAAGAAGGCGTTCGCCTGTAAACTCAGCGTTCCTGAAGTTGAGCTGGTCTAGTGAGTGGATAAGCACAGACCTTAGATGCTGGCTCACCAACTTTGGATCGGCTTCCATACGTCACGTGATGCTGTCAAACACTGGTCTTACCCTACGTGATTGTCATCCCTACAAGGTCAATACTCTCGTCAATACATTGGTCACCGCCATTAGTGTGACCTAGCCTTTTTTTGTCTTAATCACAAAGGAGCCATCACTGGTGTACGCCATGAGCTTGTCCAGGCCCAGCTTCTTGCGTGAGCCGCTCACTATGCGCCCCGTGCTGTTTGCAAATACCTCCAACTTGCCCTTTTTTTCAGGCGCTCGCTCAGAGACAACCCTTTCCGTCTTAGGTTTGTGCTCGCCAAAGTAGTCAGGACTACTTGCAGTACTAGGCGACGGTTGCTTGGGCGATAATAGCCCCGATGCCAAGAGGTATGGCGACGCAAAGCCACCAGAGTGGTTCAGTATTTGCGGGGTAGTTGGCACCCGGGAGCTCTTCAATTGAGTATCAATGGCGAGTTTCGGGTGTCCACTCAGCGATAGCGTCGACTCGTCCAACGACGCAACAACAGGCAGCTCATCGGAAGTTGCACTGTCGTTATACACAAGCGTCGAGCTGGCCATATCGTCGTCTTGAATGATACCTTTTGCACGCAACTCTTCGTCCCGGACTTTGGTCTCCTCGCGCGCTTTCGCGAGCAACTCCTGCGCCTTTGCCAACGACACCGTCGGGGTACTGCAGCTGCTCACCACAGGTAGCGTGTCGTCAATGTCAATCGTTGCAGTCATTAGAGCCTTGAGCCACGCGCGCATCTCTTCCGGGGACTCTACGGCGAAGAAATGAGTTTTGGGCTGCGTGAATGTGAGGCCCTTGCGAAAGCCTGGTGCAGGGGGTACGAGCTTGAAGCAATAGCGCCCAAACCCCGTCGACGCCGCATAAAGTGCAACGTACTTATCATTGGAGCCCGCTTCGCCTTCAGTACTTATCGGGATCACTTTATGCGCGGTGATATCGATAAGGCCCTTTTCCTTGCGGTCGCGTAACGACGCAAAGTACGAAAGCCGCGTGCCGTGTAACGTAAAATAACGCAGGCGCCACCCCAATGTGCTACCAGACTTCTTCGCCATCCAGCCGCTATAGCTGCTCGTCTTGATTGCTTCGTCGGGTGAGATTTCGCGAATACCTTCCTGAAACGCCAGAGTTTTCAGCTTCTTTGAGCCAGTGAGGTTGCGGAAATTTTGCGTTGAAACCAGACGCAATGTCTTCAAACGACCAGGTGCTTTGCTCGCCCGAGCTTTGCTGGGAGATATTCCAACATCGTCAATGTCCACGGATTCCTGCCCTGGCTCGTGGCTGTCCAAAAGCGTAAGATCCTCAGGTTGTTTTTGCCTTGAAAATGCCTTGGGTGTACCAGGGCTCTTTTTGTCGTCCTGACCCAGCATAAAACTGAACATCAGTGAGTGCCGTCTGTGGTTAGGTGTGTGTACCGAGGCCTCGTAAACCGACAGCGCCGGCCGCGACGCTGTAGTTCGCGTCATGTACGGCTCTTGAATGTCGGAAATGTCCTTACCGGAATACTTCTCAGCCTTGCTTGCACTTTTCGCCGTCTTTTCCAGAGCACTTGGCGGTTGCGGTGGGCGCCGCGGCAGATGAAAGGCGGACTCAACAGGTTTAGGAGTACTGAGCACGTTTTCCATCAGCTGGGAACGTTTCCGCTGGTGACCATAAACGCGAGACAGGGCCCGGCCTGGGTCCACGGAAGCAGCAGGAAGCAAGTTGTGTTGGGACTGTGAGTGCTGCGGTACGAATCGTGAGTTCCCCAGGCTTTTGTCCAGTATGCTTTCTTCCTCTTCTCGCGATTTCTCTCTTTGCGGCTCCCTGAACGTCTCATACTCGGCCTTTTGGTCTTTTGGCTGCGGTTCCTTGCGCTTCTCCTCTGGATTTTGCGCCCTATCTGATATAGCGCGAAGCTTTTCAATTTCGCGGTGGACTTCAAAGCGGGTCCCAAACGAGTCAATGTCCAACTCTTTCAAGTGCGCCAAATCAAGCTGAAACAAAATTGCCCCAGTAATTTTATGCCGTGCAAACTTTCCAGCGACGTCCATGTCGAAACCGAGTACAATAGCAAAGTACAGAGAAACTTGCTTAGGCGTCCACTCTGCTGCCTTGAGGGGGTTCAAATCCTGCGTAAGCGACTGCGTTGACGGATTGCGCAGATGACCTTTTGGAGTCTGCGAAGAGACTTGCAATTCATGTAGCGCCTTGTCGATCTCCTTCATTGTGGAGTTGACGTCCAGATCGTCTTTCGGCTTCTCCTCTGCCTTCTCTTCTCCTTTGTCTTTGGATAAAGGCAGTGGTAATCGGCGAGAGCGCAGTCTGAGCAATGTTCCGGTTTGCGGTTGTTCAAAGACTTTGGTGAACGACTTCGGAAATAAGCCCACAGCTTCGCTCAAAACGTTGCGTCCCATGTACCAGCCGTCGTTGTACTCGGAGTCGTCTGCGAGGACTTCGATTTTATCACCAACTTTGAGATTCAACTCATCGCCCAAGCGGGCGTTGAACTGCTTCGTACACACGTGCACTGCCCCAGAAACTTTGTTCATGTTTCAGAGAGGGTATCAAATGAAGTCCGAGATATAAGTCGCGTGCCCTAGATAGCGTTACGGGCAATGGATAGTGCTGCCTCGAGAAAAGTAGCCGTTGTTGTAGTACTGTATATAACTATACACAGTTGTCGTTTATGACAATCATCTGCCGACCATACAGGATGTGCCATCAAACAAAGACGGCATTGAAACTAGCGTGCCAGCACCGCACATGCTCCCCATTTTGACACTGCCAGCTTTGGTCACGTGATAAAATGTTCAACGCGGTGAGCTCGCTTCCGCGTCAGCCCACACAACGGTTCGTTGCTGCATTGCTTCTACATAGCGATCGCAACCAGGTCGTAATGTACCATACAAAATCATTTGACTTCACAAACGATACGAGAAATAGGGGCTTTTGTCTCCCATCTCCAATAGTTCTTCCAGCGTCATATTATCGTAGGCTCCAGACGCAATCGCAGCTCGTTTCTGTTTGTTGGAGAGAATGTATCCTGCAATGGTTGCGAGCATAAACGCTAAGCCCATCAAAATGAAGCCCAATTCTAAAGCGTGTCCCAACTTGTAGCGCGGCAGGTCTTGGGTACGGTAAAAATTAGATGCAAATGCACCGCCGAAATTACCGATACCAATTTGAAACGCCATGCCAACAGCACGTTTGAAGGAACCTGATAGATTGTTAGAGAACCAAATCACGACAAGTGGGAATGCGGGGTAAATACCCAAAGCGATGATGTAGGTTGCGCCGTAAATAGCACCGGGTCTTTTCTCTGGATCGATTGCGAGGCAAACAGTGTATCCAACAGCCATACAGAGGTAGTTAAAAATCAAAAACGGAGATCGAAGACCAATACGATCGCTGAAGTACGCTTGCACGATGCTGAAGCACGCGGCAACGATGTAAATCGGAACGCTCCTCAACTGCGCTTTGGTGCTGGTGTAACCCAAATTCTTGATTATGGTAGGAAGAAAGAGTGAAATACCATAGAGTGGCACCACCACGCCGTAATAAACCATGAGCTGGAACCATGATTGCCAGTCTAAAAAGACTGCGTAGAAGTGTTTACGTTCGTTGGAATTTGTTTCACCGAGTGCAGTAGTGCCAGCTTCACCTTTGCGATCGCTATTTGAGCTGAACTGCACCCGTTGCTGAACAAACTGGCGCTCACGTTCGGACAAAAACTGGCATTCCAGGGGATTCAAGGGAAAAACGAAGTACAGAAGAGCTGCAACCACAAATGTGAGAAGCCCCTCGAGGATAAAGATCCAGCGCCATCCTGCGTAGCCCCCAATACCGTCCATCTTGGAAATTGCAGCCGCCAAGAGACCCGAAAAAGCACCAGCCATGGAAGCAGCACTGAAAAAGATGGCCTCGCGAACTAAGACCTCATTCTTCTTGTAATACATCGATAAAAGGAATGATATCCCCGGGAAAAGCGATGCTTCAAAGAGGCCCAAAAGGGCTCGGGTCGCCATAAGCTGATGGTAATTGTTTACTGTGCCCATACAAGTCATGACGACCAGCCAAAGCACCATAGTCAATGGCAAGAACACTTTGGGTTTGACATGGCGCAAAATGACGTTGCAGGGCACCTCCATAGCAGCATAGAATATGAAAAAGATTGTTAAGCACAAGTTGTACTCATTTCCCTTTAAGTTCAAGTCGTCAGCAAGCCCCTCAATCTTTGCGTTACCAATATTGCCTCTGTCGAGAAAACTCAAGAGGTACAAAACTGTAAAAAGTGGCACGAGCCTGAAGTCAATCTTCCGAAGGAGTTTCTTTTCGTCAATGTCGTCGAAATCGTCGACATGCTCAATGTACTCCACGTGAGTCTTCTCCACAGAACTTTGCAGCATGCAATGGGGGGCAGGACCCTAGACTTTATAGGCAGGCGAGTGGGGTGTTGAAATTAACCCCCGCATTACCTACCGCCGCGCCCTGCATATAAAATCGGAGTATGCGCCCCGCGTTCCGTTGGGGTAGCGAGCGGGGTTCTTGGCACACTAGCGGCTCGGACGAGGTGGCTTATGTCAAAAAGGTTGATGGAGCTCGTATGGTGTAAGTGACCGCTTCTATCGCTTTTGAGTCGAAATTCCACAAAGATGTCATAAGCTACCACCCAAGCTTGTGGACCTTATCATCACAGGTGACCCTTGTGCAATCTACTTTTGTCACGTGCATAACACGTGAATTGTAAGAATGCCACCGCCAACGTCGCCTGAGGGCCAAGGACGTTCAAGGCCTTCGCACCTTCGAGATAGCGCTATCGAAAGCTTCCGGTTTCGTCTGCTACTATCCCGCGAGCTCGTCGCAACCATGAATGAGACCCTGGTGAACATTTTGAACGACGAGCTAAATGACTCAGAGCTATCCACGGCGCTTCCACCGGCGCAACTTCGCAACTTGGCGTCACCCATACGCTTCTCTACGATCCCTGATTTGGAACTCACTGAATTCGAAGGCAACGAAACTGAGCAGCAACCTGAGACACTGAGTGATGCAAGTTCGAGCGAAAGCGAAAGCATAGAGTCCAATCTGGCGATAGATCGCATGCAAGTTGCTCATCGTTTGATGCTCTCACTGGCCCGCCAGAATACCACAAACCAAAATACGTTTGTTTTCTCTACCGGGAGCCCTCACGGAGTTCTGCTACAGCGTCTGAACGCTGTAAGAGCGCGAAAATATCGAAAACCTGCCTCTGCAGAGACTGCCAAAGAGGTGCTCGCTCAGTTTGAAAAGGCGGTCGATATTACACGAAGCTCTCCATATTACAGCGGAAAACTGCCTCTCTTTGGAGCGCTTCATCTCAAGGCTTCGCGAAGGTGGCGGCGTCCCCGTGTTTGTGGCATGGACATACAAATGGACAGATTGATGCAGCTACGCCGTGAGGAAAGAAAAAGAGGTGCAGAAGAAACCGTTGGCTCTCGAAAACGAAGAAAAATGAAAGGGGACAAAGTCAGTTCACAGCGATTGGGTCTATTCCTGAAGCTGATAAAAACCGAGTTTCGAGCGAGACATCTCGTAAGAAACAAGCGGAAGAGTGCAGGCGAAAGCAAACGCGAAGAAATCGAGGAAAAGACAAAATCAAAGACGAAGGATGTCCTGTCATGCGGAGATGATATACCAGTCATTGCTTTGTCGGATATGCAACGAAGCAGAATCATCAGCAGTGTTCCTTGTCTGTTTTTACAAAATGGGTCCTCGTTCCAACTTGGACGGCTCTCTCAAGAAGGGAACTGGAGCCCTTTACATTACGGAGTGGATTTGACTGTGTCACAAGTGGATCACGATGCCAAACGATTAGGTGGATTTTTTTCCGTGCGGAGCTTGCCTTCGAATGGTCCGCTTTCGTCCACTGTGTACTCATTGGGTGCCTTTTTACGTTATTTACTCGGTAGTGCTCAGGAATGCACCAAAGGAATCCATACGCGGGCATCGGTCGTTAACGACGCTTTTCTCGAATTGGAGAGGAACGGAATGCATTCGCCTTTCGAAAAAGGCTTCAACGTGGCTTTCACCGGCGAAATAATTGACTTCAACAACCATGACTTGCGCTTCATGCAAACAAAACCCCCGGGAAATTCTTTTAGTCGAGCGATGCACGTTTCCCGCGTTCACAACGAGCAAGTGAAGGCTCAGCTCGGGGAATGGCTTCGCATTAGGCCATTTCATGACTTTTCCGAGGCTTTCTTTGTCAATTATCTTCTATTCGTACGTCGTCGTTTAGGACAGTGGGGACGCTGTTCGCGAAACGAACAAGAATTGAGTTTGGACTTTGCTGGCGGGTTTCGTGATTCGATGCACCACATAGCGGGACGTTTCGCTTTTGCATCCAAAAGCGACTATTTTGGGTTCGGAAAATCTCCTCGGACCGACAATGTGCGGCTGTTCGTCGGCGAATGGAACACAAAATTATGTGAAAAACTTTGCGATCACATGTGCGATGAGCGTACACTATTGAACGTGCAATTGAACTATGTTCTTTTCACTTTGCGGGTGGACATGCTGTCGCTTCTTGACCATGTTTTTGAGTGCTCCGTGCGCAACATGGCGGATACAGGTGACAAGCACACGTTGCTTCAACGATACGCTGAAGCAACCGATATATCAAACAAGCCCAACGATACTGTTTTTGTGTGCTCGCTTAATCGAAAAACAGGTCGACTCGAGCTACACAACACTCGCCATTGCCTTGAATCAATGTTTGCACACAACGAGGAGCTGGAAAGTGAGGACGAAGAGCTTGCGTTACTTAGATTCCAAACTTTACCAAGCATGTTTCGCGATAAAGCACCACAGCAAAAGAGCATGACATTGTATGGAAAGTGGTCGCGTTCAGTTGGAACGTCAAGCGCAGACTCTCTGTGGGAGGCGTGCTAATAGCATGTGATCATCGACTTCGAGCGAAACTGAGTATCTCGGACCGAAGGTCAAGCCGTTGTGGAGAGTGCACTTATCAAGATTCACCGGGGTCGTATGTAGCACGTTTTGATCGGCTTTCAATCTAAACTGTGGTACAGCAACTCTATCATGAGACCCGAATGCTATTTCATAGAGAGTGACGACTTTGTTTGTTAATGTCAGGTTGTCTGGCTCAGTATTTGTCGTGACATAAGCTTTTCTCATCACCCATTCAGCGAAATGTTTGACATGCCACGGCTCCTGCGAGTGGGAGGGTCTACATAAATTCGAGGTTGTGTTTTTCAAGGTCCGCCCTTTGAGGTGTCTGTCGTTGCCGCGAAAGTGAACTTTTGCAACCCTTGACGTTATGATACACTTGCGCACATAAGTAAGTTATTATGCCGGACAGAGACGACACCGCTGAGGTTATCAGATCCTAGTGGTTATTGTATTGAAAAGCGCCCCAATTCATGAGTATACTTTTTGAGACAACCTTCGGCAACTTGGTTGTCGATATAGACGCTGCAAGCAACCACGAATTTCTCGAGCGTTGCAAGAAGGATTCCTTCTTTTTCACAAAGTTAGAGGCAAATGAAGACGGAGTTTTTTGTGGCCAACAAGCGACTAGTTTTGCAAAGCCCGGATCCACCGAAGTGGGCCTGCTCGTCATGATAGACAACAGGTCCTTTGCTTTCGCCTTGAAAAGCGGTCTCGATGGAAACGTTATCGGGGCTGTGAAGGAGGGATTCAGCGTGCTTGAGACCATTTGTACGCGTGAAAAGCAAACATATCTTCTTCACACGTATGTGCTCAGCGATTCCGATGACAAATGTAAACATCTGACACCAACTCAGAAACAGATGGATCAATACCTCAAAGATGCGAACGCATCCTTCGAAGCGATGGCATTAGAGATAGTCGGAGACGTTGCTCACGCGAACGTTCAACCGTCGCCAAATACGCTCTTCGTTGCGAGGCTCAACCCAATCACACGCGAAAGCTCTTTAGTCGCTTTCTTTTCCACTTACGGAACGGTTGACTGTGTTCGAATTTTCCCGGGCAAGAAAAGCCTGTATGCCTTCGTACGCTATGTGCAAAAGAGCAATACCGACCACGCATACGAGAAATTACACAAAGGATGCATTATCGACGGCCATCTGATAGTTGTTGATTTTTCGCAATCCGTTCGATGACTACAGCGCATACTATGATCGTGGTCATTAAGCGTAATTAAACAACTCCTCACACAACACACTCACTCAAGCGACAGGGACACAGTTCTTCGAGATATGCCCAGGCTTGCCACAAGTGTAACAAGCCTTCGCGATCTTGTCCGACGACACAGCGCAGTCCTTGGAAATGTGACCACTCTTGCCACAAGAGTAGCACTTGACACCTCCAGCCTGGCAATCCTTGGCAAAGTGATTGGGACCACCGCACTTGTAACAAGTGGTGCCCTTGGCGCCGAACTTCTTTGGCTTGGGCGCCGACGTCGTCTCATTTTTGGGGCAGTCACGAGAAATGTGGCCAAACTCGCTGCAGTTGTAGCATTTGGAGCCTTGCTCACTGTTGGGGCAGTCGCTTTGAACATGGCCCACATCGCCACACATGTAGCACTGCTTGCTGGCGGCCGTCTTGGGCTCAGGACAGTCGTTCGACTCGTGGCCGGGTTGGCGACAGTTGTAGCACAAACGCTCTTGCTGCTGGCAGTTGTCGGCAATATGGCCGGTCTCTCCACACTTGTAGCACGATCTTGGGAACATGGTGATGATTTAAAAAATTTTTGCGGCTGCGTTTTGATTGCATGCAGTCGAGGATGCAATGCCCGACGCACAACGCATTGCTTTTGATGAGGGAAAAAAGAATCTTTGCGCCAGCGAGTCATTAATGGAATCGCGTGACAAATAAAGAAGCCAAGTTTTGGCAAAACATCAATCATGACTACTCGTTTTGCTACCCATTTCATTTCGGTCTGTTCTGATTGTCATGTCGCATTGATTCACTCAATTTCGTTTCGTCTCCGGTTTAAATGATTTAAAAACGCGACTTACTAGGTCAAATGAAACCACAGCCATATGAGCACGAAGCATTTCGAAGCGAAAAAGCGGGTTCCTAAACAGATCGCGATGGACCAGAAAGAAAAAGTCTTTTAGTCATCGAGTTCCTCTTGTAAACTTCTGTTCCTGTAAAAGGCATCTGCAGTTTGGATAGCCTCTTTAGTCTCTTTAACGTCGTGAACTCTGACAATGTCTGCTTTTTGCTGCACGCATACAACGACAGAGGAGACACTAGCGATAAGTCGTTCACTAGCCACTTTTTTTTCAGTCAAAAGACCCAAAAACTTTTTGCGACTAGTTCCAAAGAGTGTTGGAAGGCCGTGAAATGAGGTGTACCTGTGCTCCTTGAGTCTGGCGAACCGTTTGATATCGGCGCCGTGACCAACAAGTGCTATGTTTTGAGCTGGCGTTTTCGCGAATCCAACTCCAGGATCAAGTATTATTTGCCACCTTTTGACACCAGCTTCAGTGGCCTTGTCCAATTGATCGGCCAATTCTCTGCAAACTCCATGTACCACGGGGTTCCGTGGTGGCTTTAAAAAGGTGGAGCCCTCAAGACTGAACTCAACCTCGTTCTCCTTGCGGGACTCGTATTGCGTGAGCGAGCTCATTGTTAGCGTAGTGCCTCTTGTGTGGCTCATGATATACCCACACCGATTTCGAGCAACAACGTTGAATATCTCGGGCTCGAACAACCCCATAGAAACGTCATTGATGATGTCCGCACCAGCTTTCAAGGCTTTCTCTGCCACATTGGCCCTGTATGTGTCCACGGAAACGAAAACTTCATCCAATCTTGCATCGGAACGTATTGCCTCGACAACAGGTAAAATACGACTCAACTCTTCCTCTTCCAGCGGAGCCAGACTCCCAGGTTGAGTTGAAACTCCCCCGATGTCAATGATCAGGGCACCATTTTGAACGTATTGCCACACTTGTTCTACCACCGAGCTTCTTGAAAGACCAAAGTTTTGTCCACCATCGCTGAACGAGTCGGGCGTGGTGTTGAAAATGGCCATCAAAAGTGTAGGACTGGTTCCATTCAGTCTGAACCTTAACTCTTTGCCTTTACATCCAGGTACGATACTCGTGAGATCGGATGACTCTTGAACAATTGCGTTTGTCCCAGCGTCCAAAAGCTGCTCTAAGTGGGCATGGAGTGGTTCTGCTGTGACGGGATGTAAGGTGTTCGGACCAACGAGTTCGCATAGGGGCTTCATCACGAAGGTTCGTTCAAGCATTCGCGTGTGAGGTATCACTAAGTCGGGACTTGTCACCAAATGATCACCATACATGATTATGTCCAAGTCTATTGTTCGCGGTCCATTCTCAAAGTTTTTGATCCTTTTGAAGTGATTGTACTCGATCTCTTTGAGATATTGCAAAAGCTTGTCTGGGCTCAAGTCGACTACAAGCAATCGAACAACGCCATTGTAAAAATCAGTCTGATCAGTGTGGTACATCGGCTTACTCACATAAATGGACGATGTTGCGTCGACATGAATTTTGGGATGTTGCTCTAGGAGGTCGATTGCTTTGGTGATGTTGTCGAGGGAAGCACCTAAATTTGAGCCGAAGGCAACATAAACTGCTATGACTCCCCGTGGCGAACTGCTTTGGATAGGTGAGCTGGTTTGGGATGCCACACCGAGGCTTTTGTTGACCGGACTGAGCTCTTGAAAGTCCTTTCTTTCGTAAGCTCCGGAAACCCCGACGCCCTTGGTGTAAACTATAGCGTTCGGCTTTATCACTTTGACTTCCACAGTTTCAATAGATGGAAATTTTTGAACGACTGATTGGGCCGTGTGCTTCACCAAAGCTTCCACTGTTTTGAAGCTTGCACTTTCAACATAATTCACGATAGAAGCTGACACTTCAGAAACAGGCAAATGTGGCGAAGAGACCCCCACGTCAACCTCTATTTCGACGTACTGCTTCTCCAATCGCTCAAACGTGAAGACCCCGACGAGTGTAAGAGCCCTCAAACACCCGAACTTGTAAGTGTTCTTGATTCCGTTGGTCGAAAACGAAACAGGTGATCGAATGTCAAGTTTGGGTGCCCTAACTGTCAACGCGATTTCTGAGGAGTTGGCTCTTTCAAATTCCAACATGGCGAGCAATGCGTTTGCGAAGCCCCCCAAAGATTGAAAGTTTTTCTGGCTGTTCGATGATGCATACGAAGCAATCTTGTCCGCGACTACAGCATAGTTTAGTGAGTAGGCGAGGTTGTCTGAATCCAGTGCTGAAGCAAAATTCGTTTTAAAAGCAACACTTATTTCCAACGGGTGTGATGAGAGCTTTTGCCAATGATCCACACCGACAATCGCCCCTAACAGGAGGCCGTCGATGTGAACCTTATCAGACATTCGTCGGCTTTGAGGAACCTTAATGATCTGTATACTCGCTCTGAACAGATGGCTAAACCGACGCACTTTGCTTCTTTGAGTCACCCCTGAAAGTGTGAACTGTAAAAGTCCTTTTAGACCAAACGCGATTCTTCGAAAATGTGGAATATACAGTGCTGACAATTGAGGGTGGAACTTCCTCTTGATAATGCATGCTACAAAGTCTGAATCAAAAACATCCGATTTGAGAACGCATCAGTCGAGCACTGGCCGATTTCGAGCGGCATCTAGGGACTAAGTTGTGTTCTGCGACAAAAGGCCGCTCAACGCAGAAATTTTTGTGTCATCAATTGCATCCCGAATCTTCAACGATTTTATCGACGAGCCTTCGAAGCAAGAACTATCCAGTGCTCGCTATGGTCTCTCTTGCTTGGATTTCCTCTGTGAGTCTAGAGGTCACATAATCTCCGAAGAGGGCAAAAACGAACGTAGAACCTCCGATGTAATAGCGTGCCTTGATCGGAAGGCGATTCCACCGCTTCCACAAAGTCATCACCGTGTACGTGCGCGTACCAGGATGAAGGGGCTTCACAGCTGTACTAAGGCCAATCGCCCGCCGTGCTGCGTCCGTGTTACTGCCAACAATGTTGTTCTAGGCACATATGCGCTTGAGGATGGCAAACGCGTTGGATCCGTCGATATGTACAAATTGGTGAACAATGAGTTAAAATTCTGTCTACTGCGTGAAACCCCCGCTGTATTGGACTTGAAAGTGTCTCCAATAGAGTCAACGATGCTCGTTCTGTGTCACTCTACTGGTGACATTATCCTTTGGCGAGTATGCGATACCCTAGAGAAAATTGCAACACACAAGTTATGTGACGATATCATTACGTCCATAAGCTTCAAGCATGATGGGAGACACGTTCTCGCGACTTTCTCCTCTGGTGCAAGTGTGATCGTTAACATTATGTCAGGATCTCAAGAGCAGTTGACAGAAAGGCACGAATTGGAATGTTGGACGGGAGCCTTCGGTTCGGCGCCCAATTACGAACATATTGTTTTTACGGGTGGTGACGATTCCAAGCTTATAGCACACGACTTGAGAACAGCTGAAAAGGTGTGGGCGGCTAGTAGGCATCATGATGCCGGCGTTACTCTGATCCTTCCAGCTCATCCTGACTGGAGTAGCGAACCGCACAAGCTCATGACTGGCTCATACGATGATTGCGTCAGAATCTTGGATATAAGGAATACTGCGAAGGAAATATACAAGTCCAATCTAGGTGGCGGCGTGTGGAGACTTCAACCTGGATCGAAAGGCATTTTGGCATGTTGCATGTACGATGGAGCTCGTATTTTGGACAGCGAAGCTAAAGTCCATCGCTATTTTAAAGGTCATCATGAAAGTATCTGTTATGGAGGTGATTGGAGTGCCGATTGTGTGGTGACTTGCTCATTTTATGATCGCGTTGTCCAGGTTTGGACTGCGACAGAATGAAAGTAACTTTTCGTAATACACCTAATTGTTCACCGCAAGCAGCTACACACTGAACTGAATTGAAGCGTGCCTTTTCAAACGAATAACGTCAATTGACTTCTGTCACGCGATCAATGCTGATAACGCGGACCAAATGCAGGTATTTATGATCACATGCGTTTAGTGATATCAAAGCCACTCAAGGCCCACGTGGTACTTCGACTTTTGTTGCCCAACGACATTTTTCAGGTAACCCTCCATTCGAGAGGTAAGCTTCACCCTGCAGTACTCGACCGAATTCATCTTGACGTCGGATAGATGGAGTCTGACTGGACGCTACCGCCACAACTGGGCGTCACTCAGTCCTCTGCTATCGATGATCTGGGAACGCACTCGGGGAGCTTGAATGGACATCAAAGCGAGTTTTTACTTCAGCTGCTCGAGACAAACTTTTTAGAGTTTGTTGACTCGACTCGAATGGGGCCAGAGCTGCACGCCTTTCCGCCTCTGGTAATTCCCGAAAACACACCAGCTTTAGTCGCAGCGCGTAAGCCGCAATTCTCTCCTGTTCTTCCCGGACAAAACGACCACCTGTACAACGAAGAACATCTCTTTAGAAAACAACAGCACGAAAAGCAACAGCATCAGGCAAATCAACATCAGGGTCAACTGCAAGTACATCAGCAGCACGTTCGTCCAGATTTGGTATTCACTCCGTTGGTGTCTCCGGCGGTGACACCTCTTGAATCTCAAATAAACTCCAACAAGCTAGGCCCCCCTGTCCTGGTATCATTCGAACCTTTGACACTGCCCGCGTTGAATGCACAGACTTCAAGCTCGAACCGACCGAGTGACCGTCGTCGCTCCCTGAATCAAACTTTTGGAGAGGAGTATCCTCAAAAAAGACGGACGCCTCACCTGACGCCTACCCTCGCGGCGGTAAAAAGTAGGCGCTCACCTGCCCTTCGAGCACAAGGAAGCCATAAGAACGGAATAGGCCAAACGTCGATTTCATTCTCAGCACCTCCATCCATGCACGCTAGCTCATCTACCTCACTGGCACACACACCTTTGCCCTCAACAGGATCCTCAAGTGCACAATCAGGCATTTATGGCAATGTGGAGAGTATTCATTCGCTCGCCAAAAATAGTTCTATCGAGGCCGGTAATTTGATGGGATTTACAATGAACCGCTTGGCCGAGCATCAAAAGGTTGAGTCATCACTGCTGGAAACTCTGCCGGCTTTGGACGCTATGGATCATAGACGAGAGAAGCCGACAACGAAGCGCGCAAGCCACAAATTAGCAGAGCAAGGTAGAAGAAACAGGATGAATCAAGCTGTTTACGAGCTAGGAAAACTCATACCTGAGCTGTATCATGAGCAAGTGCAAATCCCGTCCAAAGCGACCACTATCGAGTTGGCTTCACAATACATCAACAATCTTTTGCAGGAGTTGAATGCTTTGAAGCAAAATCATGTATAGTAATGATGTAACGACACTAAACTATGCTGTGCTTTCTTTTTTCTATCTGAAATGATCAAGCAACTCGAACTACCCTAAACTTACGATGACGCTGCTTGATACAAACAAATATGTTTGATCGAGTACTTGATATAATGTGCCTCAACCTCGACGCGGGCCTTCTCATAAGTCTCGACATTTGATTGGTGAAGTATTACAGTTTACGCTTCGGTATCGTTTTACTTTCACAAATCGATACTTAGGCTTTTAATTGTTTCAACTCACCCACGACGACAACAAAAACAACCACCAATGTCTGCGCACAAACATTGTATTGACAAAAGCGATTGCAGGCAAGGCTAATCTTTGATGTAGACCAAAAACTTAATTGTCGAAGGAAACTCCAAAAACGTACTTTGGCTTGGGCATGGCTCATAGTGTTTGATGAGCGTCACAAGGCTGAACTCTGGCACATTGACCGATTCTGAGTGTGGCGAGCATCGAAAGTTGCGTCAATATTTTCTTTCGTTGATTTTTCTACGATTTGACAATTCTTAGAAATAAACGGCTTCATGATGTTCGGCTGTACACGAAGACAATTTGGCTTGGCAACAGAGGTTTGGGCACTCCAAGCACAACCCAAGGGCGTTTTTGGCATTTGCGGCACATTTTTTCTGAAAGAAATGGAGGACTTGATCTTGCGACACAAAAACACTTAATTAGGCGGTTCAAGAGCGAACCCAAAACTCTGGTACACAAGTATTTCTCTTCTGAATTGAAAGAAAACGATCGCCTCACACCAGCAAATTCGTCACATGGCTGCAAAAGCATTATGTCAACACACTGAATGAAACAGCATTGGCTTGAGAGAAATATCGTGGCTGTGTGTGGCTCCTCTACAAAGTAAAATGACAGTTTTACTTGTCCTTTTTCAGCTCGTGTTTGGACTCACTTCAACCAAATTTCCCATTACAGTCTGGGCAAATGCAACAGACTGCACGTGCCAAGAAGGGTAAATGCAATGCAATGTCACGCAACGCATAGCTTATCCTTACCATAAATAGCTAAAATCTTTGACGCACTGAAACGTATTAGCCCAATGTAGCAGTTCTTCCACATCAACTGCTGAATTAGGAAGTCGAAACTATATACAAGATTCTCATAAAAAATGTACCGAAAGAGTGACTTTTTTGCATATTCATAAAAAAAAAGATAAACTCTCTCTGACAGATCTGGGCTCTTTAGAACTTTTTTGTGAAAAAAAAGAAAAAGTTCAAAGAGATTCGATGCAGTACATATCAAGAAATTATTTTTTTTACTTTTCTACAACTATGATCAGATAGATCCGTCAGAACTATGCAGAATGCTGTTTGGGATTCGGGAGATACTTTCTAAAATCGACTTTGGTAGTTTTCTGTATCTTTATACAAGGAGAAATCAGGGGCATGACGACTACAACGCTTACGTGAAATACGTTATGGGATCACGTGATGGTTCACGTGACTGAACGCACTCATAGTGTTGATAGAGACCACAGATTCTGGACGGCTTCTTAGATGATGTGCTCAATTCGATCGCCTTTGTTGTCGGACGTAAGAGAAAGACCCTGAATCGAGTGCTGTCATAATTTTTTTTTGCTTGTTTTAACGGTTGCGTTCGTCTCTCCGTAAGGTATTTATCTGGGTTAGGTTACCAGCGAGGTCACTATTTTGTGCCTCTGGGACCGATGCTTTTTGCCCAAGTAACAACCTATGTGACCGTCGTAGTTTCGGGATCGACGACCCTTGGAACAGTTATAACGATTGTGGTTCTCCCGAAGTTACATTCGGTTCCACTCTGTTGCCAAGACTTCAGCTGATCTCTCACACATTTGTTCTACTTCAGCTTGTCGAATTTTCGAAACGCTCCGTGGTCAAGGCAGGCGAGTTGATGCCGAGGTCGCTGTCGTGTGCAACATCTTGGTTGCATTAGATGGACACGGTGTCGCGACCGACGGCCACCTGATCGACGGCCACCTGCTCGACGAGTGTAGCGAGTTGCTGCACGTACTGCTCGGCAAGGGCTAGCTTGTCGAATAGGGAGAGAAAGCAAGTAGGTAACTCTCAGGATTGAAGTTTGATCTCTTTCTTGTCTCGCGTCAAGATCCATCCGTCGTACTCGCACTGAGCAAAGCCTGCGACGGGTCTAGCCATATTCCGAATAACGCGTTCTTCGAGGAGTTCGTGTCCGTCAATCACACGCCTGTAAAAGTCGAGGAGCATTTGAGCTGCATTGCCACTGTCATTGCGGTTGTCGCCCACGAGGTTGAAGGTTTGGACGGTGAAGAATCACAAAGGTAAGACAGTACGATTATTCCGAGGAAAAGTTCGAAGGATTGCTAAGGCACCTAGCGACTCGTTACAGACACTCTAGGTGGGAGCTGCGGGTCATAGCGGTACGATTAGGTCCACCGCGCGTTCACGGACGCGCAAAAGCTGCTTAATTACACGACGCTGTTGAAATGGTCTATCGTTGGGGTCCCTATTGTCGACTTGTGCAAGTCGCTTTTACAACCACTCCATGCATTGTAAAAGCCTAGTGCGTGACTGGTGTGCGCGTCAGCTTTACAATATGTACCTCATATGTATTCTCCTGGTACTAGTGGGTATCATGGTTCATATTTACCTTAACCTAAGGTGTACGGAGGTTAGGCTGCACGTGTATGTACACGCGAGGGATCTCATATGTCTATGGCACGTGATCTAGCTTAGTCTCGTGCCAAGGGCGCGTGATGAAATGGACTCTCGTGGAATTCGTCACGTGACGTTACATGATCGCGTGATGTTGCATGGTCACGGGACACACGTCACAGGCTCAGTTCTCTAACAGGACTTCACTTTTGAAAAGGAATTGTTACCCGATTCTTAATTGAGCGTTTCTCAACAAGAAAGCGATATATTAGAGGGCCTGGAGTCTTGGTTCGAGTCTGACAAAAAGTGCGATTTCTGTGGATCGAACACAGGACCTTCAGATCTTCAGTCTGACGCTCTCCCGACTGAGCTAAAACCGCTTATGCAGAAATTTTGAGATTGATGCTTCTAAGTAAACTCACTGAAGCGTTGTAGATCACACTCACATAAATATAGACCCGTTCAATCACGTTACTTGTGGTGTATCATGCCAAAATCTTTCGCATAAGGGCTCTGTGGCCGAGCGGTCTAAGGCGGCAGACTCAAGTTCTGTTATCGTAAGATGCGCGCGTTCGAATCGCGCCGGAGTCATTTTTATCCGGCAGTTGTACCTAGTGCTTTGTGCTTAAGTGCTTTAGCATTCTGTTCACGTTTTTCATCACGTGTTTACGGAGACGTTGGGCTACCGAAGGCTTGGCTAGTCCGCCCCTCGCAGCTCTCGACAAAACTACTGCTTGCTTTTGTCAGCGATAAGCCCACAGAAAACCGTAGTCAGCTGAATTGACGTGTCAACAGATCTGAGGTCTGGTTGTGAAAACATTCCTCATCAAAGGATGCAATCAAATTTCGCCAGGATCTTGAGCCGGGCCACATAGTCGGGCCGCTAAGACTGTACGGTACGGTCTTTTTGCCTGCCTATCTATACACGAAGCCTGCAAAATAGCCATAAAGTAAGTCACATCATACCTATCGGGCTTTCGTTCCCTTACTTTCATGACATGTCCTCGGTCAAAAACGCAACGAGAACAAGTGCTTAAATCGAGAAATCAGTTTTTTCCGGTCGATGGGATGAAAATTGCCAGTGCTGATCAAAGCGAGTGTATAATACGTGATCTAGGGATGAGCCGTGCCAACGGCCCTGGACGACAGTGGGCCATCATCCTCATGAAAGGATCGGTCCACTCAAAAAGCGTTGGGCCGAACGTTGAAAGATCTTCATCATAAAACAAAAACCCTGAACCTTACAGATTCAAGGCGTGGCACACATCCGAATTTCTGTGTTAAGTGGTGCGGTATCTTCTGATACACAAGCCTAACTGACAAGCCCAAATAGGCAATACACCCGCAACAAGCCGATAGATTCTTAACGAAGATCACATCCGTTACTAGTAAAAACAAGTTTGCTTCAGGGTTTTGGAGCCGCAACCTTTATTATTCTGCCGAGGCACCTTCTGGAAACTTTAAAGGGCGAGGCATTAGCGTTGCCGTCGCGTTTCTGTTGAAGATTGTTTGTGCGCCGCGCTTGAGTGATTGGTGACGGACTTTGCTATAGGAACGGAATACCAGTTGTCAACATAAGTCTTAAAGTCTAATGAACAGCCAAATCCTATCAGCAATTGGTGTGTTCTTGAAAATCAAGTGTTGCCGATCTGCATAATAGACACTGACATTCAAATAGATCCGCAGGTTAGGAAAAACCTTTGAGTGTGTCAACGTGATTTCAGCGTTCATGCTTCAAAGTCGCACTTGAAATATGGCCTAGCACATTCGCTCTCGATGCTCTGGCTCTTTCAACATTATGGCTCATACGGCAATCGAAGAGTAATTCTTTGAAGACTGCTACAGAATGACCGCTCCATGGAAGGTACTTATACCGAGCAATAACCACCGTCAACACGAATATCAGTGCCTGTCGTGAATGTTGACAAGTCACTTGCCAAATACAAGTATGCACCCACCAACTCCTCCGGTAATGCTTCCCTGCCGAGGGGTGTCAAACCCCACCATTTTGCTCGTTGTGCGGTTGGGACAAAGTCTGACATAGGCGTGTCAGTGTATCCAGGAGAAACGCTGTTGACTCTGGCAAATCCGGCAAACTCAACTGCCAACGATTTAGCCATATGAATCACCGCTGCTTTAGAAGCATTGTAGCACGTCTGATAATTTGGGACGTTGACGATGTGACCACTCATTGAAGCGGTCATGATGAGAGAGCCATTTCCTTTTGACTTGAAAATTTCTCCGACTGATTTTGCGCAATTGAAGACGCCATGGACGTTGACATCAAAAACCCGCTTCCACAGCTCGACAGTCGACTCCCTGTTGAGGATTGATCCAGTCTGCCACGCGACACCAGCGTTCGCGATAAACGTATCGATTGTTCCAAAATCAGCCACGATCTGCTGCACAACTTTTTGAACTTGATCGAAATTTGTGACGTCAACCTGATACAGCTTCACTTTGACCTTAAACTTTTCCGTCAAAGCTTTGTCCAACTCAGGGTCGAATTTGAAGTCCATAATCGCAATGTCACTGCCAGCTTGCGCAAATCCACGAGCGATAGCCCCACCAATTGCACCAGCGGCACCAGTAATGACGGTGGTTTTGCCATGCATGGCGAATCGATCCAAGACAGTACCTGATAAGGCAGGCGAGGGTTGGGGCACAGTGTTTTGCTCTTCGTCTGGACGAATAATAGAGTTGAAAATCTCGGATTCGATAGTCATTGAAATCTTTGCGACAGCTGCCGACTAAATACTTCGCATTTTTGCAGCCATGTTCTTCCGAAAATGTTCCCGCGATGACCGAAAAAGAAACTGCACATGGCGCGGCTTGTGGGGCAATGGTTTTGATCACCAACTAGCCATGGCTCAAACATGTCTCGCCAAGACCGATTTTGAAATCCGCTAACGTGAAAAGTTTCGAAATTGCAACACAAGCGAAAATTGACTGCAGGAGCGTATTGAAGGCTCACCGATCTAACCGACAATGACGTAAGAGCTCGAGTTCAATGCCATTTATGGCATTACTCGATAATACGTACGATTGTGACCCCAACAAGCACTAAATGGCTGGTGTCGAATTGAAAGACAAAATGATGTCAAGCCTTTGTAGACAGGAATGAATCAAAACCCATTTTTTCTTGAAGTGGACTTTTAAAGCGTTCTCTTGTTCTTAAACGCTTCTTCACCTTCTTCTCCTCAAAGTCTTTTCTCTTGAGCGCACGCTCTTGAAAGCCAAGCCTACAGTCTTCAACGCTTTTTCTTTTCAACAGTGCTGCCACCAATGACTCTAATGTTTCGCAAACTTCGAGGTAGGTCGCATGCAGCAGTCCGTTTTCGTAAACAGATGAGTGCTCGTCACTGGATAAGCGAGCTAACAGGCGTGCTTTCGTTGCGTGCTGTATTGAGTTAATGTGGTCGACTAGTGCTAACGTGTCCCGAAAGGATTGGTCACACACGGGACAAGCAAATCCGAAACGTTTGCTCTTGCCGAAGGTGCGATTGACCTCTTTCCCGGCGACGACAGTGCGTTTACCAACGGCCAGGATCGACTTTTGGAGTAACTTGGCGCGGTGACCGACGTGGGTTTCTTCATTTGATGCTTTGAGTGCGTCTCGAGGAGCCAGCTTCGACTCATACCGATTTTGAAAGTCTTCGTCGCGCCAGATGCGGCGTCCAAAGTCGTCCACGTTATGATTCATGGACTGTACATGGCTGATGAGTGATATTGTGTCACTACTTGGAAAGAAACGGAATTCGTCAAACTTGCATGAGGTCTCGGACCAAGATATAGACTCATCGAAACAGAGGAAAACCGCTTGTTCACTGTTGGACACGTCATTTCGAGAACTGTGGAAAGTGAAAGGTAGTCATTTGGTGTATAATTTTCCTCGAAGACATGCACTTGAGCGAGTATACAAACATAAGTCTTTACGAATAGCCGCATTCGACATGGATAACACCCTCATCGCGACTCGCCTGAGGGAAAGGCATTTCGCAAGAGGTCCAACAGACTGGAAATGGTACAATGAGCATGTGCCGAATAAGTTGAGCTCGATAGCAGCAACGCACTTGGTCGCAATATTCACTAACCAGGGAGGCGTGGTCGCAAGTGAATGGGTGCAACCCTCGAAGTCGCTACTTTCGTTCCGGGAGAGAGTTAACAACTTTATATACATGTTGAACTTGCCTGCTGTTGCTGTTTGTGGCGCATTGAAATACCCCAGCGGGAAAAACTTTAAGCAAAGAAGCTCAGAGTCAGAGCATCGGAGAACAAGGAAACCTGGGCCTGGAATGTGGCTCGAGCTCAAGAGCTATTTGAACGAAATCGGATACGAAATCGACGAGAACGAAAGCTTCATTGTGGGCGATGCAGCGGGCCGCGAGGGCGACTTTCTGGATTCTGACAAAGGGTTCGCGAACGTTTTGAAGCTTCGATTTTTTGTTCCGGAAGAGTTTTTCTGCGACGATGAAAGTCTTTGAGAGACATTTTCGCTCGAGAAAATCAATTGTCCTTGCTCACGATTTTCGGGTCTCTCAACCCTCAACAAACTTCACTTTATGCAAAACATCGAAGTACCCCACTATGTTTTTGATGTTTCTTGCGTCGTTAGACGTGACACCGCTTTCGAACGATTCGGGAATAAGGCACGACTCTACCTCCGATATGTCGTTTTCAAACTTGATAGCTTCCTCTGGTGTCCTTGGATAATTGAACAAAACAAAATCTGTATCGTATTGCCCTTTGGTTGTATTGACATACAATTCCACTTCTTGTTTCACCAATGCCGTGAGAAGGCCACGAGGAAAGTCACTATTTTGTTCACTCAACTCTTGTAAAAGGAACAGGTATTTGCCGCCCTCCTCAATTTCCCTGCGGACGAGTTCCTCCGGATTAATCACTTTCGTTTCGCGTGTTGAAGTAGCCAACGCATTCACGGCAGCAGTCTCAGATTTAGCGTAGGGAAACAAGTAAAACCTATACTTATTGTTCATGGTGGAAGGGATCAAACGGTGCCGTCTTTTGAGCCCAGACTCGCGCTCGTACTCTTCAAATTCCTTCTCCGTGAACAGGCTTCTTTTCAGGGTTTTTTCAACACGCCCGGAGACGAAGTAGAGAAATGCCCACAGCGCGGCCACAACCATGAGCAAGTAGCGTACTCTAGGGGCGTTTTCGGGCCGGACCAGAGTGCTTCGAGTCCGATGCGCGTTTCTGCTCAATGGAGTCCGGAATCCCACGCGTAAGACTGGTCTTGAAAGTGCCAAGCGAAACATAAACTTGAAGACACGTGACCACGTTTCGAAAAATTTCTATGTCTTTGGTGCACTTATCCAACTTCTGTGCCCATTTAAAGAACTGCACCAATGTGAATATCCCTCTCACGCTGGTGCCATACTTCCGTTTGCATCTACAGGTGGCCTTGGGGCTATACAAGGAGGGGTTCCTTTCCTCGATTCAAAAAGGCTCCACGTCTGGACCGGACAAGACAGTTGTTGAGGTCACACCTGACAACATTTCGTCCCGTCGTTTGTGGCTAGGACTCAAATACAGAAATAACGAGCCAGTTATCCGCAACATATCCATGATTCTGACTCCTGCGCGGAGAGTCAATTTGGCACCCATGGAAGTAAGAGCTTTGGCGTCCGGGTTGGCAGTCCGTTTTATTCGGCCGATGCAGCCGGCCGAATGTATCTTTATACGTACACCCGACAAAACTGTCGTTGAAGTGCAAGAGGCCGCGAAGCGAGGACTAGAGGGTATGGCATTGTGTCGAGTAAAATGAGGAAGGTACGTAATGATGATTCACGCAGGTCAATACACTGTAAGCTATAACAGACCTTACCTCGAAGTTCAGGAAAAACAAGTTCAACTGAAGAGGGCTGTCAACTTGTCCTTTTGCGTGTTACACTCTTCACTCCATGCTGCAAATTTTGTCTGCTCTTGCATGTCAGCGATACGCAATCAAAGTGATACTTTCGAAGCATGAATCCATGGCCTCATATCAACCTGCCAATCTTTCCATTTCAAAAGCAGCAGCCTGAAATCTCCTGCATTGCCGCTGTGCGTATACGCACCTTGCGGAAGGTATTCGTTTTCACTAGCAGATACCATTTGATCGTCTGCATTAGGCAACACATGTTGAGAGTCTTTGCCTCGAGCACTCTCATTGTGCGGTGGTTCATCAGACGGATGCAAATGGTCCTCAGTTGTTTGAGCGTTGCCGTCGTGTGTTTGAGGATGTGTCACAGAACAAGCAACCAAAGACGGTTTGATGGGTGCCATTTGGGAAGAACCGTTGTCTTCGAGCAATGCGAGGTCCTCTTGCTTGTCAGTCGTCGATACCTCAGCAGTCTCATAGTTTGCTTTAACGGGCCACGCCGATTCTTTTGCGATCCCAGTGAGGGAATGTTCAGCATTGGTCCCCGTCTCCGCGTCATTTATTTGCGGCCCTGAGAGGTTGGTTGTGACGTTGACCATGGATGACTCCACCGAAGCAACTTCAGTCGCCCCACTTTCGTTTGTACCCACTTGCGAGTATTGTGTACCTCCGTTTTCCGATCCCGCTTCCTTTGAGACATGAAAGTGGTCCTCATTAACACGAGGGTTAAATTCAGACTCCGACTTTAAGGGTCCGTCCCGCTCATCAACAAGCCTATTTTCGACGAGCTGTGCGACTTCAGCCATGCGAGCATCAGAGGGTATAGCCGTATCAGCAGTCATCCTTTCATCCGATTCCTCGAGGGATATTTCGTCTAAGTTATCGATCGTCACATCGTTCGGATTATCTTTCGGCAGATCGCCAATGAGATTACAAGATGATTCGTTTAGCAAAAGAGCAGCTTTTGAGCTTGACTTTGCCATATCTTTTTTTTGGATGAGTGAGTGAGGGAGCTCTTTCAGGCCATTTTCATCTTCCGTGTCACGTTGTCGAATCGCATCTTTCGGGCCCTCGATACTCGCGGAGTTCAGGTCTGATATGGGTCTAACAAGCGCCTCAACGGTAGTGTCCTCACAATCGGAAGTGGCTCCATGCGCGATTGCAGATGGCTCGGACGCGACAACCTCATTTAGGTTTGCTCCAGGAGATATTGATCGATTCGACACCTTGAGATCATTTTCGTTAGATTGAATCAGGTCCTGAACCTGATGACTTACCTTTGAGCCAACTAAGTTCTCCCAAAAATCACCCCCAGAAGACTCGATGTTAGATGAAACCATTGGGACACTCTCGTCCGAAATCGAATTACTGCGAGTCTCCTTCAAAATTTTCGCATCGTCATGGAGCAGACTGATGGGCACACTTATTGCGTCAATGTGGACATCTTCAGCGTTCGACATTTTATCGAGGTTCGCGTGCGTGTCCAAATCAACGCCCGATAAGACAGGTGCGCGAGAATCAGTAGAAATTTCATCCATGTCGCTTTTCACCTCAACTTCTGATGGGGTTTGGTGCTTTGGTTCGAGCGTGGCTTCGACATCGAGTGGGACAGACGAACTCTGACAGCAATTGCCCTGTGAGGTGCCGGCATTTTTGTCACAGCGATTCTCGTCCCCTTCCATGTTAACGATTTGACATTCATCTTCGCTCAAGTGAATGCTGTCACTTGCAAAGTCTCTCGAGGAGACTGGCTTTTCGCTCAGCGCAGTTTCCTTGTTAGAGAGAGTTGCTGCTTTTACCTTAGGGCTTTCGATAACGTGTTCAGTGAGTACCCAATTTATCTCATTGGACTGAGATGGGTCGATATCGGGCGACAGCCCATTTAGTCCTTGTACCGAAAGCTTCTCCAATCGACTTTTGAGTCCATCGCAGTTCAACGAGACGCGCGAACATTCGTTCGTGAGCTCGATAATTTGTTCATCTTTGGATTTGGCTTCAGTTTCCAAAGCGTCATAATCAGCCTTGAGGCTCGCAATCTCCTTTTCTCTTTCTTCAATGTGAAACCGTAATTTCTCTATCTCATTACGCTGGGCTTCAATCGTGGATTCTTGCTCGGCAATTTGGCGAGTCAATTCCCCTTTCCTCAAGTCCTCGTCATCGTCGCCATGGGATGGACTTTTTGCAGCAGCCTTCGCGGCTTGTTCCGCTAAAAATGATTTTCTTATCTCCTCAGGCGTGGGCTCATCAAAGTCGGAGTCGTCCAAGTCCAAAAAGGCCAAGTTGTCAACGAACGGAGTCAGCATGATTTTCAGAACGGCTGAGCCTTGAAAACCTTCTTTGTTTGAGCCAGACAGCTGCGTTCCTGTCGCATTCGTGTTCGCTTTCATTTGGGCTAGACGCTCGCGCGCAGCCGCTAGCTTCTGTTCTCTGGACTCAGGCTCCATACTGTATGCACGACACCTGTGAAGTGTCAGGTGTCGGCGACTACAGCGCGACACCAACGTCGCAGCTAAAATGAGCGCGTGAAACAATAACTATTACAAAAAGAAAGACGAAAACAAACGTCAAATGCATGACATTGTCGGTCCCCCTACAAGGGCACCTACACTGTAAGAGCACGAAACGCTTGGCGCTTGCAATTTCGGCTGAGAGAAGGCCAATTGCTCCTCAACGCACTAAGGGGGCCAATGGGAACATCAAAGTGTGAAACGAGTGATTGTGAATGCGTAACTTCAAGGGTCCAGCAGGGTGTAGTGCAGATCTTCTTGACGCTCATAAATTATGCCGTACGTTGAGTGTGTTCTTATAACGTGCATTCTTATTGTTTCTCGACGTGGCGTATTTTCGTTTCTGACGTGCATAATTCAAGTTTCAAAACGGTTTGCTTATAGCGCAAGGCGTCGGCTCGAGAGCCTAAATTGATGCCTGGTAACCAGCAAGGTGTGCCTGCATTGGATCTCCGTCCTTGGTCTAGCCTTGCGCATAGGGTTCTGACCAATTCAATCTTCAATTGAAGCAAATACAATGTATCGTACGGAAGAACAAAGGCGGAGGTGAAGGCTGCACGTCGTCAGCCGCTGACCAACCACAAGCGACAAGTTACTGTGCTTCGTTGCATAAGAATGACATTTACGTGCATACAAGTGTTTCATTTAGCACCCTGGTGGTTTAATGCACTTGACATGCGCGGCCACGCATCTCACCTGCATAGTGAGCTGCACAACATGCTGCTTCTCATCTGGTACTGCAGTGGTTGGGAGTGATAAAGCCAAGCGCATTCGCCCCATATTCAAGATGGACGCATTCGAGCTTATTGCAAGGAAAGAGTGCGAAAGCGGTAACGAGTACGACGGCCGCATGGGCGCCCGCATATCCGCGGTGTTCGTCGTTTTGGTGGCGTCCTGCTTTGGATCCTTCTTCCCGCTTTTGTCCCTGAAATATTCGTTCATCCGCTTGCCAGGCTGGTGCTTTTTCATTGCCAAATACTTTGGCTCTGGTGTCATTGTTGCCACAGCTTTCATCCATCTTCTTCAGCCTGCCAACGAGAGTCTCACGAACGAGTGCTTGAACAAGGCATGGCAGAAATACCCATATGCGTTTGCAATCTGCTTGTTGACGCTTTTTTTGCTCTTTTTCTTTGAGCTTTGTGCATACCGCTTCGTGGACCAGAAGGTTGAGGCTCTGGGAGCTGGACACTCGCACTCGCACTTTGGTGACACATCGAAATACGTCAAGACTGACGACGAGGCAAACGTTGCAATGAATGACGAAAAAAGAAAGTCCTTTGACACTGACAACCAATGTGTTTCCGCTGAAGAGCTGAAATATCCCACACACTTCTCGCATGCCGACGAGCACCAAGACCGCGAGCTTTTGGGAACGCCGGCACAGCTCGAGGACAAAGAGCAATACTATGGCCAATTGATGCTGATTTTCGTTTTGGAATTTGGCGTTGTGTTCCACTCAGTGTTCGTTGGCTTGTCGCTTGCGGTGGCTGGCGACGAGTTCAAGACTTTGTATGTTGTGATCGTGTTTCACCAGCTCTTCGAAGGCTTGGGTTTGGGAACGAGACTTTCTACGACACAGTGGCCAGCAGGAAAGCACTGGACACCCTGGTTGATGGCATTGGCGTACGGTTTGACAACTCCAATTGCTATTGCCATTGGCTTGGGTGTGAGACATTCGTATCCTCCTGAAAGCCAACGTGCGTTGATTGTCAACGGTGTCTTCGACTCTATCTCTGCCGGCATTTTGTTGTACACCGGTTTGATCGAGTTGATGGCTCACGAATTTTTGTACTCCACCGAGTTCAAGGGCCCTGACGGAGGAAAGCGCATGATTTACGCCTACATCGTGATGTGCTTCGGCACCGGCTTAATGGCCTTGTTGGGCAGATGGGCATAGCTCGCTTTCGATAGATAATGGTCTGGTGTATTAGGGCATTTAATGTATTCCACAATGTGCTGTGTCTTTAAAATCTGGGTGCCCTATGTGCCTGATGCTTAGCTAAGCCAGATTTGGTAATGCCGCAAAGCTTAAAAGCCAAAGAAACAGATGCACCAAGCCTTTTCTTTGCCAGTAGGGGAACCTACTACCGCCAAATGCAAAAAGATTTGGACGAGTCAGGATTCGAACCAGAGACCTTTTCCTTGCAAGGGAAACGCGCTACCAACTGCGCCACACGCCCAATTTATGTATCTGTGAAACATGAAAAACTAAATCTATGGTGACATCTTTAGTTCATCGATCAAGAATGGTATCTTGCTGTCTCGTTGTCGACGAGCGGACATGACAAGACTGCAGTGCTTCAAAACGACTGAGAGCACAAAGGCTCATTCAATGCTATGCCTGTTTTCGAGACGAAAGTGTATGGTCGGTGACAACGTCAATGGGAGTAATAGGACCACCAAAGCGGCCATGCTAATGCCATCGTTGCGGTTGCTGAAAACCTCAGGGTGAATACTGCCGAAATAAAGCGTGTAATCACTCAATCACTCAAACAGATTGACTCAGTTGCGAACTGAGTGAGAAAAGAGCCTTTATGAGCGTATCTGTGAAATCAATTACGCTTCCGTTGCTTCTCGAAGTCGAAAAGCTCAGGTTGCCGCACTTTGACTTTGAATGGAGATGGCACATAAGCCCTCGTGGGCTTCGAGCAATGGTTTCACTTCCGATTCTGATTTGCGGTTGTGTGCTTTGGCAACCGGTGACACTCTTTAACAATCAAAATTCTGTTGCGATCCGTAACTGTTGTTTGCTCGCGCGGCCAGAAAAGCAATTGAGCGGTGACGCTCAGCGATGAGCCCTCCGAGGCTGAGCCCTCTACGGGCCTGTCTTGAATTGGCCCAAGTAACGCAAGATACGTAATACGTGCTGTTTTCTGGTGCGTTTTGATGTCGCCAAGATACTACGACGGGGCAACTAGTAAACTCAAAGTGTGTTCTTCTACTGCCCATTATGAGGGTTGCGTAATTCACCTTGATTCTATTGCATTCCGAATCCGAATGATTAACCTTATCACCTCGCCCAATCTCTCGCTTCTTACTGCAACACGTGGACACCTTATCTTTATATTCGAAGAACCTCATACAGCTCTCTTTCCCATCCTGCATTACGCGTCCCAAGACGATAACTTCATGGAGCCCTTCTCCTGGAAGTTAATGTGCATCTTCAACGCCGCCTTCAACACATGGGGTTCGTGCATCGAGCCCGACTTCTTCGCATAGAAGCACGCGAGGTCAAAGTAGTCGTGCAACTGGGCCCTGTAGTCTGGGTGCGCACACTTGTCTATAATTTCAACCGCCCGTTCCCTTGGCGCCAACCCTCTCAAGTCTGCAAGGCCTTGCTCAGTGACAATAATGTCCAAGTCGTGCTCAGTCTGGTCCACGTGGGGAGAAAACGGCACGATGCACGACAAGCCTGTAGGATCCGTCTTGGTGGGTCTGGCCGACGGTGTGTGCATGATCGACAACTTGGCATTCCGCAAAAAGTCACCCGAACCACCCAAACCGTTCAACATGCGCAGCCCCAACACGTTTGTGCTGTTTGCGTGGGCGTAAATGTCCACCTCCACCGGAGTGTTCATCGCAATTACGCCCAAGCGGCGGATGATTTCAGGCGAGTTGGAGACAACCTGCGAGCGCAAGCACAACTTCTTCGAAAACTCGTCCCAGTGCTTGTCAAACCGATCAAAGCCCGCCTCCGTGAGTCTGATCGAGGTGGCCGTGGCAAAATCCAACGAGCCCAGCGCGAAAAAGTCGAGGAACGAATCCTGCAACACCTCGGTCCACACACTCAAATTCTTGAAGCGCGACGCCGCAAGGCCTTCAACCACAGCGTTCGCAATGTTACCAATGCCAGATTGCAAGGGGAGTAGATTATCGGGCAAGCGGCCCATGCGCACCTCGTGGTCAAAGAAATCAATCAAGTGGCCGCCAATCTGCTGCGACGTGACATCCAGCGGCGCATTGGGGGGCACCTTGTCACGCGTGGTGGACTCCACAACGGCAACCACACGGCTGGGGTCAACAGGGATGGCCGTGCGGCCTACGCGGTAGTCTGCAGACGTGTGCGGGTACGGCCTTCTGAAGGGCGGGTTCACGGGCATGTCAATGTCATGAACGCCCTCGAACGAAGGCGTCTTTGTGTTCAACTCGATGATGATCTTGTCCAGCACCGAAAGCATCTCTGGGGACGCCCCAACAGCGGGACCAGGCACAATGGATCCGTCTTCTGTGATTGCCGTGGCCTCGATGATGGTGTAATCGAGCAAGTCATTCTCCTTCTCCTTTGTGTAAAACCCATACGTGAGATCCTGGGGAAACATCAGCAAGTGCTTGTCGAAAAAGAGCGTGTTGCCCGAGTTGATCAGCTTCGCAATCGGTTTGCCAACCTGGTGGGGCAGGCGGCGCAAAATCATGCCGTTTTCCGCCCAGCGCGACTCCTCGGGGCCTGCAGAGGCGCCGACGAAAAGGTTGAAGCCGAACTTGCCTTGTAGGTTGTTCTTCTCCACATGGTCGGCGAGTGCGGCGGGCACCACTTTGGGAGCACCAACGCCAGTGAAGCCACTCCACCCAAGATATTGGCCGTGCTTGAAGAGCTCGACACACTCCTCTGCTTTGCGCAACTTTTTAAGGTAGGGCGCGTACCGCACCCGCTGCTTCAAAATGGCGGACATGTTGTGTGAGGAGGGGAAGTCGTATATATATGCTTGGTGTGTGTATGTGCAGGTTCCCAACGATTGTCTTTGGGCCAACACCAATATTGCGGGGCCTGGCGAGGCCATCTTATAGGGTTAAACCGTGCACTCCTTGGCGTGAATCTTCTGTTGAGTCATTAAGACTTTCCACGGCCGTGATTGAACCGTTTCATTAACCGCAACAAGCTCCGACACTGTACAGTACTAAACGACCACTCGGTGCATAACCGCGGCTGGGCCAAGACATACGCGAATGCAACGTTCCACGGTTATCTTGTCTGCAGTATGTGGCCATGGCCATTAGCCGCGCTAGGCCCGCCGGGCCTTAAACCGACTCACCTTTCCGGTCCCGGCGACGCTCGGCGCCGGCACGCGTCCGCTGTGCTCCACCACCGAATCGAGCATCGGTGCCAGATTTGTCGTTTCTTGCAAATCCTTGATGTCCGAAACAATAGGACCCTCAATGTCGTCGTCAAATGCGCCACTCACGTAAGCCTTTGCCAATTCGTCATTTTTCGCCGACTCCTCGGAGTTGTCTCCGGTGTGCGGATCGGCATTGTTCGGAGATTCAAAGTCTAGTTTTTCCGAGAAGCGCACGCTTTTGCCTTGCGCCCGCCTCGTCTGTTTGAAGTTGTCCCAGAACTTTTCAATACCCTCGCTATTGCGTGGCAAAAGATGCGAGCCGGACTCGTAGAGAAGCTCGTCAGCATACTCTGTGTCGGAATCGTCGCTGTATTCGTCGCTCATGGCCTCTGCCAACACTTCAAGTCGAAGCATATCCGCAACGTCGATCGCAGCATCGCTCTTGGGCGCAATCTCCATGTCATTCAAGAGATCCTCGAGTTGGGGATCTTGTCCAATTTGGGTGGTCTGTTCTTCATCTTGGAGCGCATCGTTGGTTGACTCCGGTGCCTGGTCCGTTCTTGTGTGCGTACTTTTCAATATCAGCTTCAATGGCACTGCCAGCTTGGCTGAATTCTTCTGTTCGTCCTCAACTTTGTGGGGGGCGACATCAGCGAAGTTCGCATTTTTTGGTAACAGATCAACAGTTTGCGAAGGACTTTCCAATTCACTTGACTTGACTTTCTTGCTCTGCTTGCTCACAGAAGCTTTTGGTGAAGCATGGGATGTCTCACGTGGCTTGTGGCCATCTGTCAGTGAGAATGCCTCCTCCCTTTCCTCGCTCAAGTCTTTCGTGTCCGTAGACTTTCCATTCTCCTCCAATGTATTGGAATCGTGCAAAGCGTTCGTCGCTCTCGAGCACTTTTTCTCGTCTTCAGTCTCATTCCCATGTTTCCAGACCTCGGACTCGGCTCCGTTGACTCGAGCGCTGATGATATTCCCTTCCTCATCCAAATCCTCAATAATCTCCATGGTATCGCTTGGCTGACTCAATTTGGCGAGCGATTGTAACAACAGCTCAGATTTGTTCAATTTTTCTCTGACGTACGCTTTGCGGTCCTGAATAAACCGCAAAGCGTTAGCTTTGCTCATTTCTATAAAGTACTCTGCCCCCACATGCATGGTGAATCTTTCTTGTGACGCCTCCTTTATCAGCCTTGTTGTCTCCTCCCACTCCTGAATTTTGCTGTGGGCCTCGCCGATGCTCTCGTGCAACATCCGCTGCAACGCATCATCATCGTCCCAGCTCATTGTCACAATCACGTGACACAACAATGCCCACGCCGTTGCAAATCAAGGTCAACAGCTTGAAACGGCTTCGCAAGGAGTTCACGCTTTACAAGGCTGAGGTAGCCGAGAACGAGGCCCTTCTTGCAAGCATGAACAGCAATGAGTACGAGGCCAAAAAGCAGGCCCAAGTTGTGGATGAATCAAAACGCATGGTTGTGGAGTTGCAGCAGAAGATTGACCAGCACACGCAGCGTTTGCGTGACTTCTTAAAGGATTTCACCGGCGACGAGGATTTGACGGAAGCCCAACTGTTGGTGGCGTAGTCTCGGTACAATACACGGCATCCAATCGTCAATGACTACCGACTTGGTTCGTTGCGTCTGTCTCGGATTCGGCCTTGTCGTATTCAGCCTTGTGCGTGATCCACCGTTCGTGAACGTCAATCTGCTCTAATGCGCCGTTTCTAGAGGCTTCGCTCCAAATCCCGTCAGCAGAAAGCTCCGACGTGCCGTAAACATAGCCGTTCGCCCTGTCCACGACGCTGAGCAAGCTGATCATCGACCGCTTATTTTCCATAGCGAGCACTTCGTACGACACTAGGCCAAAATTCTCCACCAAATCGGCAATCGCCTGGGTGAGATCAACGTAGCGCTCGCCCAAAACGGAATTTGACTCCTGCTTAACCTGCGTCTGGAGCAGCGCCAAGTCCTGGCACTGCGTGTAAAAGTCTAGTCGCTGCAGAAGCGGTCCGTACGTATGGAGAACGTCAATCTTGGAGATCACGTTAACGTGGGGCAAATTGAGCTGCACCATAGCGCGTAAACTGAGCAACACAATGGAAATATATTGCGACGCTGAAGTCAAATACACCAGATCCACGAGCGACACCACGCACAAGCGCACGCCTAGTTTGTCCAATTTGTGGAACATTTTGAAAAGCACATTGTTGTGCGTGATGAGCTCAACCTGGCCAGGGCAGTCAAAAATGAGGTAGTTGCCCTGTTTGGCCAATTTATGCACACGATCTAGCAATTCTGTGTCGTTTTCGTCGACGCTTTCCAACGCATGCATGAGCCCCCCGTTTGGTCCAAGCCCATACTGCGACATGACTTCCTCAGAGGTGACGAGCTGCCTAATATCTAGGGCGCACTTTGGGTAAGGCTTGTGCTCGTTTGCAGGGTCCAAGTTCACAATGGCGCATTTCCTGCCGATTGCGGATAGAAGTTGGTACATTCCGTGGCAGTAAGTGGACTTTCCTGCCCCGGGAGGGCCCACGACAACCTGGCCATACATTATTCTGGTGCGCACACGACATCCGTGGCGATATGGACACACACACCAACAAGACGGTGGCGGTGTCGCCGCTCGTGCTCCTCTCTGTGACGGACCACTACGACCGTGTGGCTAAGGACCTGCGTAAACGGGTTGTTGGTGTGCTCTTGGGTGATGCATCAACGGACAAAATTCTGGTGACCAACTCGTTTGCCATTCCCTTTGAGGAGGACGAAAAGAACTCCTCTGTTTGGTTTTTGGACCACAATTACATTGAGTCCATGGGGGAGATGTTCAAAAAGATCAACGCCAAGGAACGCTTGGTTGGGTGGTACCACCTGGGTCCCAAATTGAAGGCGTCGGACCTCAAAATCAACGATGTGTTCAAGCGGTACACGCCGAATCCGTTATTGGTGATTGTGGATGTGCAGCCGCGCCTGGTTGGAATTCCCACCGATGCGTATTTCGCCGTGGACGACATTAAGCACGACGGCTCCAAGGCGGAGCGTACTTTTGTGCACGTGCCGCTGTTAATCGAAGCCGAGGAGGCTGAGGAGATTGGCGTGGAGCATCTTCTTCGGGATATTCGCGACCAGGCAGCTGGAACGTTGTCTCTTAAAGTGACGGAAAGCTATCAGCTGTTGTTGGGGTTGCACCAGAAATTGCGGAGCATCGCGAGCTATTTGGACAAGGTGTACCAGCGGCAGTTGCCCCTCAATCACTCGATTTTGGGTAAGTTGCAAAATGTGTTCAACTTGTTGCCTAATTTGAGCCACGCAGGGGGGCCGCTCTCTGTGGCGTACACAGTGAAGACAAATGACGAAATGATGTTGGTGTACATCAGCACATTGGTGCGGTCAATCCTCGCCTTCCACGATTTGATTGAGAACAAGTTGGAAAACAAGAAGATTTACGAGAAGGCCAACGAGGTGGAGGCAACCTGATCGGTCGAGGATGCGAATAGAAAAGGTCAAGCGATTTCAGCCGACAGTCGAGGTCGGATTGACCCGTTTGTGAAAGTTGACCTAAACTCAATCAGCTGCATGTTGGCCAACTCAAAATGATGCGTGAGCCAAAGCCTCGACAAAGCAGGTATGAACTGGCGGTTGCGACCGAATAGATCGACTAATGAACACCACTAAGAAGAAGCTGATTGTAGAGATGCCGGTAAAAGCCGCGAGCTTGACTTGCAAAAGCATACAGCACTTCTGTCGAAAGCTAAGGAATTAGAGGTCGTTGGAGTGCGGTCGGCAAATGGTGGCGGGCTGGCGAGTCTATTTGACATCAAAGTCGCCGACACAAACCGAAGCTTTTCGCCTTCTTCTTGTAAGGGTGGTTCCCAATTGAAGAACATCGAAGCCTCTTGCTGGTTAAGGACAGCGAGCTCGCTGTGTGTCAGCCTGTAAGCTTGGTGACCTCAACTGGAGCTTGACACGCAAATTGATGAGAGCCCAGTTGATTGTGTGGAGTTGTTGAGATCATCGACATCAAACGCAAAGTGTGCGCTTCTCTCCTGCAAGTAGTGGTCAACGTAGGCAGATGAGGGCAAATTCACGATGAATACAGTTGAGGGCGAACGTGGAAAGCTGGAGATTGAGAACAAACACGGGAAGATGTTGATGAGGCTGGAAATTGGCCAGATCGAATCTGAAGCGGCTATTCCTACTCCAACGCTTCTGAGTCAATGCCTCGCTAAACCATTTTATACATTTTGTCGTGTGCATTCTGCAACCTTACACTAGGGAATGCCTCCATCTCCAGTCGTGCCCTGTCCAAAACATGAATGTCAGGCTAGCGGGCAACCCGCGCTACCTAAATCTAGCGAGGGCCCAGTTTTTCTTCCCAAACGTCAAGAGCAGGCTTGTGCTCCAGGACTCGTTTCTCGCCAACCACTACCTCACTCCGCGGCGCCGGGCGCCCATCAGGACACTTTCGTGCCAGGACCTGGGGGCGCACGCGGCGGAGGGGCTCAATGTGCCCTTCAAGGTGACGCCCAAGACGCCGCGGGCCAAGGCCACGACGGCGTCGTGCTACCTCAAGCTCGCGAAACCCAACTTGACCTTTTTGGTGACGTTGAGCTCGATATGCTCGTATGCGCTCTCGCCCAACTCTGTGTCGGTGACGCAGCTTGCGTTGCTCGCCGCAGGAACGGCGCTCTGCTCTGCGTCCGCCAACGCGGTCAACATGGCACGCGAGCCCGAGTTTGACCGCAAAATGACCCGCACGGCGTTGCGCCCCGTGGTGTTGGGCCAGATCTCGCCCGGCCAGGCGTTCCAATTCGCCGCCGCGGCAGGCGCCGCGGGCTGGGGCATCTTGCATTTCGGCGTCAACCCCACCGTCGCCGCGTTGGGCGTTTGCAACATTGCCTTGTACGGCTGGGTCTACACCTCGCTCAAGAGGCGATCGATTCTCAACACGTGGGTGGGCGCCATTGTCGGCGCCATCCCGCCGCTCATGGGCTGGGCGTCGTCGTCGCTGTTGTGGCACCCGGGCAGCTGGTGCTTGGCGGCGTTGTTGTACGCATGGCAGTTTCCCCACTTCAACGCCCTCTCGCACAACTTGGCGGCGCAGTACAAGGGCGCGGGCTACGTCATGACCGCCGCGGAAAACCCGCGCCTCAACGCCCGCGTGGCGTTCCGCTACTCCCTTCTCATGATCCCCATTTGCTTCGGCTTGTCCTACTTTGGCGTCACCGACGCAGTCTTCCCAATCGACTCGTCCGTGGCCAACGTGTGGATGGCGTACTTGGCCTTCCGTTTCTGGCAGACGCAGCGCGGGCCCACGACCCCAGCCAGCGTCGCCTTGGCCGGCGTGCAGGCAAAGAAGCTCTTTTGGTGCTCCGTGTGGCAGCTCCCAGCGGTTTTGGTGTTGGCAATGCTCCACAAGAAGGGGCAGTGGGAACGGCTATGGAACACGCTCGGATGGGACTAGCGGGGCCTTAGAGGTTTCAATTTGCATAGAGTATATATGATTGGGCAAGCAGTCGTGGATAGATGGACTATTGAGTCAGCAGGTGCTTGAGGCTCACTGCTGCAACATTGGCTACAACGACCGGGGGACGACTGATAACGCACCACGCATCTGTTCGGCAACCCTACTGACTTGAGACATTGTGTTTCCTCGGGCCGGTCGTTGCATCTCTCAAGGACATCCGCTTTAATTACAAGGATGGCATCTACACGTCCTTCGACACAATCTTGTATCGACCATCATCGACTAATTACCAATGTCCTTTCAAAATCACACCGTCACAACGAATCCATCGCTGTACGTTGCCACCATGGCTCATCGTCAATCATTGCTCGTAACGTTCGTAATGTCCACGCATGTCAATGCGCACAGTCAACCCACCATTGTCCTGCTCAATTGCTCGTGGCAGCCCCATTGGTTCCCTCCAAAAGAGCATCCTCGTAAGTTGGCAACGCCTGCTCCGCCGCCTCAGCCTCCTTTGGCGTGCGTCTGGGCGAATCCAGCAGCAGTGGCGGCGGCCTTGGCGACTGTGGCCGCTTTGGCATACTTGGCGCAGCCTGTATCCCACTTAACACCTCAATTTCGGGACACGTCAACAACACCTCGTAAAACTTTGGGCTCTTCTGCACCAGGGTGCGCTCCGCCGACAAAACAGCACGCACCCGCATCATGTGCGTCCGCTCAATGTTGCACGTCCGGAACGACGGCGTCAACTTGGGGAGCTTGCCGTTGGTGAAGTACTTTGAAGGCACCTCCAACTCGAACGCGCCCCGCTTGGGCCTGGCGTTGGCCAAGTCAAACTGCAAGTTGTCAAAGTGGTTTGAAGAGAGCACAACGCGATTCTCTGTGCGTGCAATGTGTGCCGTTTGCAGCGCGGGCTCGGGCACCAGCACCTGTGTCACCTCAATGAGGTCAACGTCTAGCGTGTGCACGAAAATGCTCCCCAAACCAGACGCGGCGTATGTCTGAGGGTTCACGTCTGAAATGAAGAGCAACGTGAAGGCAAATGGCCTATTTGGGGCCAACTGGGGATAATCGGGGAACCGCATCTCCAAGCTGAATGGCACGTCGACGCCTCGCGTGGGCTCTGGCGAAGTGAACATTCTCGAAAAGAAGCTCCGCTGGCTGCGCTGGGCCTCGCCCGGGAACACTAGAGACTTTCGAAAAAAGACTTCTCCCACGCTCTGCCGCTCGAGGTCGGTGGGCATAAAGACAAATGGATCGATGCTGCGCAAGTTCATTTTGAAGAACAGAACCCGTCGGCACGTTACTTTTACAAAGTACTTCACATTGGCCCAGCGGCCCACTGAGAGCAGCGGCGGGAGCGGCAGACTGAGGTGGTAAAGTTCTTGGTTTCCCCACGATTCGTGAAGGCGCCCGCGCCACTGTGAGGGGCCGACGTTGACTACGTGCAAGTGGCTGAATGTGGACTTGCCCCCCGCGTGCTGCTGGCATGCATTACGTGCCGGTATCGTGAACTGAAAGGGGAAGGTGTATGTGCCCGGTGTCAAGGTGCGTTCGTTTTGCTGCAGCACCTGGCGGATGTTTTCTGGCGGAAAAACCACTGCCGTGTCGTAGAGCACACGGTGCATGTCGTGCACCGTTTTCACGCGGTTCTTTTCATTTTTGAGCTGGATTTCAGAGTCGGCGACGCCTTCCAATTTGACCTCGACGAGGGAGAGCGCGAGCAGACTGCCCACCTCGAGGCGCACTGTGCCGGAAAGCTTGTCATGATTGGTGAAGATGGACTTTTCGGAACGGTCAATGTGCACAGTGACGGATGAAACCATCGCCGTGTTGGCCTTGTGTGCAGTACGAGCTAATAATTGTCTGGCACTGCAGGCAATGTTGGCTAGCCGCTGTATAAGACTTTGCTTGCCACGCACACTCACAATGTCTGCCCCGCAAACCACACAGATTGAAATTGTCCAGGAGGGCGACGGAAAGACGTTCCCCAAAATTGGCGACAGAGTCACGATTCACTACGTTGGCACGTTGGAGAATGGAAAAAAGTTTGACTCGTCGCGCGACCGGGGCAAGCCCTTCCAGTGCCAGATTGGCGTGGGTCAGGTGATTAAGGGCTGGGACACGGGCATTCCCAAGTTGCTGGTTGGCTCGCAGGCCAAGTTGACCATTCCTGGTCACGAGGCTTACGGGCCCAGGGGTTTCCCCGGCTTGATTCCGCCAAATGCCACCTTGGTGTTTGACGTTGAGTTGTTGGGCGTCAATTGATGATCGATGAAGTGCGTAGGATGTCGTTATTCGTGATTACTAAAGGCGAAGTGGAGCACGCCGTTTTTCTCCACAACATTCTCCGTGGGCAACACGGGCAAGGTCACTTTGAAGTTGACGTCGAAAACGTGCAAATGCGGTAGCTCGCTGCCGCCCTCGGCGCTTCCCTCGTAAACGAGCTCGTACAACGAGAAGGGAAGCACGGGAAAGGGCGCCATCTTCAATTGGCCAGCAACGTCCCACAGCGTGCCCCGCGCCGCCGCCGCCTCGAGGCTCAACTGCGTGGAAAAGGTCAAAATGCGCGGCGTTGGGTTCTCGACAAAGTATCGAAGCGTGGTACGCTCTCCCTTGTCTACTCGCAAAAGCACCCGAGGATCTTGAAGAGGGAGCTTCACCTCAAACTCCTCTGTCTCAAACTCGTTCTCTGCCCCGCCCTCTCGTTTCCAGCGTATGCGCGCCGTGGCGCCCACAGTAACGTGCCGGTTCGAAAACCTGTGCTTGCTTCGCGTGGTAAACCACTGGGTAAACTCGGTCGCCAGCTGGCTCATCTTTTCCATCCCAACAAGAACCTCTGGATTTCTCGCCGCCACGGCGATCCTGGCCAGACAAACCTCGACGGCCCCTGTCTCGACTAGATTATTGGAGTCAACGATACGGAGACTGACACACCACGTGCGCGAGGGCAGCGGCATGGAGAAGTCGCGCTCGGGTTCCTCGGGGTCGTTTCTGAGCACAAACGGGTTAGGCATGTCGACGTACGGATCGCGGCTCACTCTTGGGGCGACAGAGAGTCTGCAGTCGAACGGCGCCAGATCAACAAGCATGTCAAAGGTCTGCAAATCGTACACCGACGTTTCTCCCGTGGTCTCGCCAATGTGGAGTTTGAGCGAGAATTGGAGCATGGCCCGTTTCAGGGTACTGCGGTGCCTCGGTGGACGCAAAACAGTCACATTGAGCTGGTGTAGCATCTTCTCAGTGTTTGACGTCACAAAGTCGAGCAAATCGAGAGGCTCATCATCCTTGAGCCCCTCCCAGTTGGACAGTAGCGAAAGCGAACTATCCACGATACGAGCCTCGGACACGAGGTGCGCCGAGCCAAATGCTGCGTTGTGCGGCTGCACTTTGCCCCTTATCACCTCAAATGGGAGCTGAAGCCGTTCGCCAACGATGATTGACGACATGGGAAGCGAAACGTGCACGGAAACGTCGGGCTTATAAGGCTGCACATTGACTCTTCTGGAGTCACGCCCGTGTAAGCGAACCATCCGCTCCCCGCCATCGTACACTTTCAACGAGTGGATTTGGCCGCTGGGCTCAGAATAGGATTGCGTTTGTGTGTTCTTGAACACTGTCCACTGATCGCCGTCTCGCAACTGCAAGGTGCTGGAAATAGTGCAAGATTCGATAAAAAAGGCGCCAATCGTCGTCACCTGCTCGTTGAAGAGACAAACTGTCCGCTTGTCAACTTTCAAGTTTGCTGACTCTTGAGACGTAATCTCCACCGCCTCTGAGTAAGGCTCGTCCCCGTGCTTGATCTCCCTTTTCTGTCCGTTGCTGTAGCGGATTTCAATGGAGTCGACGGTAACTTCTGACTCGTATCCGCTCGTCACTTCGTTGGTCAATGTCACCTGCGCCACCACCGTGTCGTAGGCGTGTGTCTCCGCAGCAAGCAGCTTGTTGTAAATAGCCACGTTCACGGCGACAAAATTTGTGTCCACCTGTAGCTCTGTATTCTTCAAGGGGATCTTCACTTCCGCAGAGGTCAAGCTCAAACTTGCTAGGGCCCTGAGAAGTTCCTCCTCTCCTGCGTGCTCAACAAGCGTAGAGAGGTGGTTGGAAAGGTGCTGGGCGGTACCAGGCCACAGCTTGCCGAGCGTCATGAGCACCAAGTAGTGGGAAATGGCGCCCTTCAAGTCGCCGCTTTTCTCGAGCTCCTGCGCAATGAGCCAATCCAAGTACATGTCAAGACCCGGCAGCGCCTCGCCGTGTGTGCTGAATCGCTTGGCCTCCTTCAAAAGTTGTAATCTTTTGTCGTCTAGCGACTTTTGGTTTGGGAAAACGTCCAAGTAAAAGAGAGGCAGATTGCGCTCGCCAAAAACAAGACAGTTGGCCGCGTGAAGGTACATGAGCGCCGGGTGCGTGATTATGCGCGAAAAGTAGTCCTGGTTGTAGGTTATGCCGCCAAAGTAGCGAATCACGTCCGGGTGCCGCTTTTTAGTAGCGTACAAGTCCAGGAGTACGGAAATGGGTACCGTCGTGATGAGCTCAGCGAGCCACTGGTACTGAATCAGCTCCCACGTTTTTCGCTCGGTTTCCAGCTCCTCGGCGAGAATGTCGAGCACATTCACCAAATGCGCGCTGTGTTTGCGAAGCGCCGCCGCAGGCTCCTCGATCGAGAGGTACCCCCTCACCAAGTGGATGGCTACGACGTCCAAAAGACTGCGAAAGCTGTTGTAGAGTATGGCGTCGTGTTCCGTCACCTGCGGGCTGAAAAACACAGCGTGCAAGTCGCGGATAAGCGCAATCACGCCCTCGTACGCATACTCCAAACGGGAAAGGCTCAGCTCGACATTGTGCGGGTGCACAAACTGCGAAACCACCGCCAACTTGAGCGTGTTGCGCACCTCCAAAAACTTTGGTGTCATGGACACGCGGGTCTTGTCGCTAGGCTCCGGGAAGCTATAGTACTTTCTGCCGCGCAGTTGTATGCGGTGCTCCAAAGCAGTGTAAAACTCCACGGCAACGTTTTTCAAGCCTGTGAGAATGGTGTTCACCAAAGCGCTCGCATCGCGGCTGGCGCTTTCCAGCTGCAAACTGAAAAGCCCTGTGAGTTTCGGGAGACCCAGCGCCTGCCGGAGCGGCGGCAACTGGTCTCCGAGCTCCCGGTTTGTGTACGTTACAATGACAATGTACCTGATGCCTAGGGCACTGTACTTTTCACGCTTGCCGTTCAACTCAGCACCCAACTCTTCGATGGGGACGCTGTCCAAATGTATGAGCTCAATTACGCAAAAGGGTAGCTTTTTCACGTATTTGGAGAACCATGCCGCCGACAAGATGCCGTTGGGGTACAATGGCGAGTCCCTATGAAACGGGGAAAGCGCAACTTCCCCATTTTTGATTGCAGCAACCGTCTCGTACACCTTGGCCTCTTGAACGTACTCAATGATGTATTTTGCGCTCAGAAGACGGTTTTTCAAGATGCAATTGTCCCAAATGCGCCCGCCGATATTGTATTGTTCAAAATGCGGCTTTAGTGGCCCGGCAGCGGCTTCTGATCTGGCGCAGACCGCAATTAGCGGCGCCAACTGCTGCGTCTGGACCAGCTTGTAGTACTCCATATGTAGTGTCGGTTGGCACCCTGCGACTTGGCGGCCGTTTACGTTATCTGTGGAACACGTGACATGAGTGAACCCATCAATGCCAACCCCACCGTTGTGGATGTCTCAAATCTCCCAACCCGCTTGAAGCAGGAGCAGAAGCAGGATCTCGTGTCGCAGATCACGCGGCTATCTCTCCGCGGCCCTACTTTGGATGATCCACCCGAGGATCCCGAGGGCGAGGACTTGATTGATGCCCAGGAGATCTTCGATCTCATATCGTCTATATCAGATCCGGAACACCCTCTCACGTTGGCACAGCTTGCTGTGGTGAATCTTCCCGACATCGTCGTTTTGAACGCCGACAAGAGAGACGACATTTGCGAGGTGCAGATCAAAATCACGCCAACAATCACACACTGCCTGTTAGCGACGCTCATCGGACTTGGTATTCGTGTGCGGCTTGAGCGGGCGCTTCCCCCACGTTTCCGTATTAGGATACTCATAAAGGAGGGGACGCACCAAAGCGAAAATCAGGTGAACAAGCAGCTAAATGATAAGGAGCGCGTGGCCGCTGCGTGCGAGAACGAGCAGCTCCTTACTGTCATCTCGCAAATGTTGAGCACTTGCAAATGATTTTGACAATTTATGATTCTGACCACAAGTTTGCGTTGCGACTGAAGAATCCAGTAAGAGCATACCAAAGCACATTGGTCACTACCCGGACCTGTTGTGTCATCGTTTAACGATTTAATCGTTCCATCGATGCGCTTGAGTATTGGTGGTCACATCGTGCGAGAACCGCACGAGCCAAGTCAGGCTTGCCTCCTAATGATTCCTGATATCTTATAGAGTACCCTTGGATAAGGAGAAGACAAGCGCTTTTGATCGGAATTTTCTATATACCTGGAAATTTACGAAAAGCTGAGCATGTACCAATTATTTTCGAAATATGTATTTTTTCACAAAATTTGATCAGTGGTTTCTGACTGTGATTTTATACATTCGTTACTACGAGTTGTTGAGGAGAAACACTGTTCGATTTCGCGCACGCATGAGCAACGGAATTGTGAGAAAACTCGGTTAAATATGGGTAAGAAACTATGACGAACAGCAATTGTAAGGACGATTTATCATTTGACGCCGCGGCGTCCACGTTCTGTTATTTGGAAGAGAAGCCCCATGTTTGCCAACATTTTGCCTTGGGGCGGGGCTTCTTGTAAACTCCGTACACACTTGAGGCGGAAAGAGACAGACGTTACCGCCATGGTGCCATTTCTTTCATGGGAAGGTCATGTACATCAGGCAAGACCCCACTTTTCACAAACAGAGGCCTGTGTTTGACTGATGTCCCGCATCACGCTAATGATAAATGCATGGGCAGATGTACATAAAGTTCTATGCATTTTGTGTATTCACAAGACCAACATTACCCCTGACTGAGCCACTTTGTCCTCAAGCGGGTGGACCTTGGCTACCAGACAGCGCGGTAGCAAAAAGGCAAGCAGGCACAGCCCGGATTTGGCATGCAAGAGATCAGCCGTCTGTTAAATTGGAGGTATCAGTAGCCATCTTCGAAATGTCATATTATCATTATTACCGCTGACCGCCTTACGCAGGCCACGAGCTTAGAAAGGCCCGTGATGCGGCTAATTTGCTGGCACTAGTACGCGATACAAGCAAATGCATCCTCGCTTGAAGACACAGCGAGAGATTTCGTCGATGGCATCATGTCCCTGGACAGAGCCACGCGACAATGTTCTTACCGCTGTCCCGGAAAGCATTACGGGACGCCAACAACTCCTGATTCGACGAGCAATGTAATTGTTCGCTCCTTAGCCCAGGTGCTTGATTTTCATAGCGCATCCTATACACTTCGACTTGGGTATCTGAGTCAAAGTGAGCACGGAAAATTGTTCCCTGCCTCTTCACTGTTATTCATCATAGAGCGTGTAGACCATGGTCCACGAGCAAGTGGCAGACATCCACAACAATAAAACGGAACACGCTTGTTGTCAAGAATTCGAAGAGCAGCTCAACACCGCCCAACATGGAAAGCTCCCGCACCACGCCGCTGAGCTGCTGAAGCTGCTGGTAGTACTCGAGTTTATCTCTTTGTCTCTCTACTTTGAGCGTCGCGCTGCCTCTGGAGTCTTGTCTCATTGTCAGTCCCACGGAGACGCTGCTCAGAGTATACAGCTCTCGGCGCTTGATCATGCTGTATATGCGCAGTTTCATGCTGCTCTTGTCGTCATCTTCGGAGACGCTGGATCTCAGGGGCTGGCGACTAACCATGTTGCCCACAAAGGAGAGTTTCTGCTTTTGGCTGTGCATGAGTTCTCTTGAAAAGGACGAGAGTCGCGTGAGGCCGTGTGAGCCAGTGGAATTGGGTCTTGTGGACTGCGGCTTCTCGAGCGGCTCCGCGTGCAACGACACGACGCGCTTCTCCTTGTACGACGACTCAGACGTTGCGGTGCGAAGCGACTGCGAGTCATCGTAGAAGTCGTCGAAGCTCTCTGACTTCTCGTTTGAAAAATCCAACATGTTGTACGCTGCCATGAGCTTCCGGTAGTGAATCAAAGTGCTTTCCTTGATCTCGGGAGTTTCCCCGCTTTTTAGCGAAGACACCGCTTTGGCTAGCATTTCGTTGATTTCCTTCAAAAAAGAGATTTTTAGCCGCGCATTGTCGATTGAGGAGAGCGGATCGAGCCAGAGCATCGGAGGGACGGTCACATTGGGCATTAGCTCCTGGGGTGCCGTTTTCGGCTGGCCCTCATTAACGTTGAGCACGCGCGCGAAAAAGTGGTCGATGGTATTTTTGGAAGGTTCTAGCGGGAATGTGCCGACCGTGAGGCCGGGAAAGCACGCGAGCTCGTCGTCCACGACAGTGGTGCTCATACGGCTGTTGAACACCGGTACACCAATTGACGCGTCAATCACGTGAGACATCAAGTACCGGACTGTTTGAAACTGCCCTGATGTGCATGACACATGATCACGCGACAAAGCCAATTATCACACGTGACCAAAGCAACTTGCCATGTTCTCCGACAATAAGCCCAAGTTTGCGCTCTCGCTTCGGGTCAATGAGATCAGCAACATCCCGCATATCTCTGGGTCCTGCTATGTCGAGGCGGTAGTTCGCGACGGCAAGGACAATGGGCTCAAATCGGCCTTTCTCAATTTCAAGCCGGCTAAATCGGGAGAGGAATTGTCTCTGAAGAAAGCGTCGCTGGGTACGGTACATGTGCGTACAAGCAAGCGGAAGATTCACAGCTTCAAGTGCCAATTCAACTACAGCATCAAGTGCAACCTCAAGTTCCCGCACAAGAAGAAGGACAATATTGTGGGCGACAAATTTCTCTATCTCCGTGTTTTCTACATAAGCGACAAGGAGAAGGGTTCTGCGAGTGAATTGGGCCGTTTGGAGCTCAACTTGGCCGAGTACCTCAATTTTGACAGCGCCGTGAGCGCCAAGTACCTTTTGCAGCAATCGAAAATCAACTCCATCGTGAGTTTGACCACAGAGCTCAAGGAATTGCCCTCGGACTTTGATTTTCACACGCAGTTGCAGATCGAAGATGTACATGAAAAGCACAAGGACGAGCTGCCGAGTGGGGCGTTGAAGACGCCGCAGCTTTCGAAAACGGGTGATGACAAGCGGAAAGTGGATTTCTCCGCTGACACTGCCAATCGCACCTTTGAGCAGCTCATTGTCGACCCAGTGGTAAGCGGGTTGTACACGAAAATCCTCGAAAGTGCGTGGGATCCTGAGTTGCATGTGTTGCTAAAGCTTCTGCCAGAGAAGCTCGTAGATGACGTGTTCAAGCTGCGCAAAGCGGTAGAGGAAGAGTACAAGATTTTCAAGGACTTGGCCGACACCTCGGACGAGAAGTTCGAGGAGTTAAATGGGTTGATCAATGAGAGCTCGTACAGATCGAATTTGCGGAGCTGGACCGTCGGCTGGGTTGAGAAGGCTTGATACAGGTAGTGAACGGAGAATGGGGGCAATGTACATTGTGGGTAGCAGGAGAACTGGACTAGAATGCGAACGAAACACTGAGATGGAGTCATTACTGAACGCGGAGAGGTGTTTATACGACATGGACGACAGACTCGAACTCATCCAGCTGATAAGGCAGAAGGTTGTGGATGTGTAGAAACAGTCCATTGAGGTAAATGCTAGAAGGTTTGGGCGACAAGGCACGTCCTCTCACTCATTTCGAGTGATTGCTCGGCTCTCGAAGCTCGAATCTCAATTAAAGTCTCAAACTGTCGTTTAGTTTTCCGAGACACGGATCGGTCCCGACGAACGATTTCTAGGAATGGAACGAATAACTCAAAGACTCAACTGGACAACCCAAACCAACGACTTTAACGTCAAGATGGGTAGCAGCCCGCCTTTGGATGAGAGCAATAAAACTACACTTCCAACTTAAGGACCCACCATTAGTACACGTACATTACTAGCGTCACCACTTGCGGCCGCGGCCATTCCTGTCTCTGTCTCCTCTTCCCCTGAACCCGCCACGCTTGTTCTGCTTGCGATTCCGCTCGTTCTGCAAATTCTGCTCCTTGACCAAGTGGTCCATAATCTGGCGTTAGAAGGCACGAACATACCAGTGAGTCCATGCGGATGCACTTGACGTGAAACCCCTGCACGTACAACGAGTCCAGTTTCGAGAAGCTGTTCCCGTTGTTGTATGTCTGCACAACATTGGACAAGGTCATGTTCATGTAGTTGTCGCTGTTGACAAGAACACCCTGTACTGTGTCGCCGCTTTTGAGGTCAACGGCAACCTCCTGGCCCTTTACGTTCAGGAGAATAGTTAGCGGGAGCTGGCGTTAGATTCGGGTGGTCATACCATTGTGTGCAGGTGGGAGAGTTTGTAGTGAAGAAGTGGTGAAGCGTCGAGAAGTAGAACAATAGTTGGGATCAAGGAGCGTTAATTTCCATTTGGTGAAGAGGGGTGGAATAGGGGTTCAGAAGTTTGACTCGTTTTGGGGGTTTAGTGGAGGCTAGTAGGAGCTGAAGGTGAACTCGATGGTCGATCACTATGGATGGGCGTGGGAGTAATTGGGTGAAGAGTCGAGGAATTGCCCGCGGCTTTGATAGCTATTTGGGTGTAGCTGAGGTACATGAGACTCCCATGCATAATGCATTGAAGTGGAGGCATAGTCGCACAAGGGACCGCGAACGAGGGTCCAACACCCCCATATTGAGCGTTTGTGGCCCACTTGAAATTCGGCCTTCACTACACGTGGTCGATTATTGTATTCGTCGCCTTTGCCTTGGAGTCGACTCCGAAAAGACGTCAATCGGACCGTTCGAGCAAAAGATGAAAGACTGACAACGGATAACCTCACGGCCTGAAGCATTGTAGGGCAATGCTTAGCCGACAGGCGGGACAATGGGCGGCAGCGCAGAACAATGGCGCGCCTGAGGTATCAATTAACATATGTGAGACTGGGGAAGACGTCAAGATACAATTGAGCTTCTTATGCGTAACGTCGAGGCTTAGCTCATGTAGCCGAGTGGGATCTCTGCAATGCCAAAAAGGAGTAGGCGTTTTACAGGTGAAACATTCAGCCGGCAGGTGCGGCGTTTACAATTGGATGGGCAAAAAACGTGTCGTCATTTCGGCCTTTGCTACTTTTCAAACGCTACATCCCAGTCTCAATGTCTGTCGGCGTCGGAGTTACGTCAGCAGTGCTGCAGGATTGGGCCAACACACTTGTTGGCCCCCTGCATACGTCCCAAGACCTGCACGCTCCCTCGAGTATAAAGCACCCACGGATCGGCCGTCTCTCGCACACAGGTATGTTTTCTGTGCGGGCCGTGAGGGCCGCGCGGAGCGCTAACGCTAGAATGTACTCTACTCTCCACGCCGCGTTGCCGCCGCATTTTCGCGGCCTCAACAGCGTGCAAGCTGCGGAGCCCAGCAAGGTGACCGAGTTTGTAAAGGCGCACAACGGGCACACCGTCATCAGCAAGGTGCTCATTGCCAACAACGGCATTGCCGCCGTCAAGGAGATCCGGCTGGTGCGCAAGTGGGCCTACGAAACCTTTGGCAACGAGCGCGCCATCCAATTCACCGTCATGGCCACGCCCGAGGACATGGCCGCCAACGCCGAGTACATCCGCATGGCCGACCAGTGCGTCGAGGTGCCCGGGGGCACAAACAACAACAACTACGCCAACGTCGAGCTCATTGTCGAGGTGGCGGAAAGAACGCAGGTGCACGCCGTGTGGGCCGGCTGGGGCCACGCGCTGGAAAACCCAATGCTTCCCGAGATGTTGGCGGCGAGCCCGCGGCGCATCGTCTTCATCGGGCCGCCGGGCGCGGCCATGCGCAGTCTCGGCGACAAAATCAGCAGCACAATCGTCGCGCAGCACGCGCAGGTGCCGTGCATCCCCTGGCTGGGCACGGGCGTCGACACGGTGCACGTGGACGAGCTGGGGCTCGTTTCGGTGGACCCTGAAATCTACGCCCAGGGCTGCTGCCTGGGCCCCGCAGACGGGCTCGAAAAGGCCAAGCGCATTGGGTTCCCGGTAATGATCAAGGCGTCCGAGGGCGGCGGCGGCAAGGGTATCCGCAAGGTTGACCGCGAGGAGGACTTTGAGCAATTGTACCAGCAGGCGGCGGCGGAGATTCCCGGGCTGCCCATTTTTGTGATGAAGCTCGCGGGCGACGCGCGGCACCTCGAGGTGCAGCTCCTTGCAGACCAGTACGGCACCAACATCTCTCTCTTTGGCAGAGACTGCAGCGTGCAGCGGCGCCACCAGAAAATCATCGAGGAGGCGCCCGTCACCATTGCCAACCGCGAGACGTTCCACGCGATGGAGCAGGCCGCGGTGCGGCTCGGCAAGTTGGTGGGGTACGTGCTGGCGGGCACGGTGGAGTACCTCTACCTGCACCTGGACAATCAATTCTACTTTCTCGAGTTGAACCCGCGGCTCCAGGTGGAGCACCCGACGACGGAGATGGTGACGGGCGTGAACTTGCCTGCGGCACAGCTCCAGATTGCCATGGGTATCCCGATGCACCGCATTAGGGACATTCGCACCTTGTACGGTGCAGACCCGCATACTGCAACCTGCATAGACTTTGACTTTGCAGACGAAAAGAGCCTAACCACACAACGGCGTCCTACACCCAAGGGCCACTGCACAGCGTGCAGAATTACGCTGGAGGACCCTGGCGAGGGCTTCAAGCCCAGCGGCGGCAGCTTGCACGAGCTCAATTTCCGCTCGTCGCTGAATGTGTGGGGCTACTTTAGCGTCAGCAACCAGCTGTCGATCCACTCCTTCTCGGACTCTCAGTTTGGCCACATTTTCGCCTTTGGCGAAAACCGCCAGGCGCTGCGCAAGCACATGGTGGTGGCATTGAAGGAGTTGCTGATTCGCGGAGACTTTAGAACCACGGTGGAGTACTTGATCAAGTTGCTCGAGACGCCGGCGTTTGAGGACAATACAATCACCACGGGGTGGTTGGATGAGCTCATTACGAAAAAGTTGACCGCCGAGCGGCCCGACCCCGTCTTGGCAACCATTTGCGGCGCAGCCACGCGCGCCCACTTGCTCGCCACGGCTGACCGCGAGGACTTTATCGCCGCCTTGTCGCGCGGCCAGGTTCCCCCGAAAACGACCCTCAGAACGGTGTTCCCCATTGACTTTATCTACGAGGGCCACAAGTACAAGTTCACCGCGACGCGGCTGCTGGCGGAGCTCTACACGATTTTCCTCAATGGCACCCGCGCCGTGGTGGGCGTTCGCGCACTTTCGGACGGCGGTCTCCTTTGCTCGGTGGACGGCCGTTCGCACGCTGTGTACTGGAAGGACGAGCCCGCGGCGACGCGGCTCTCGGTGGATGGCAAGACGTGTCTTTTAGAGGAGGAGAACGACCCGACCCAGTTGCGCACACCGCTGCCGGGCAAGTTGGTCAAGTACCTCGTGGAGAGCGGCGAGCACGTCATTGCGGGCCAGCCCTTTGCCGAGGTTGAGGTTATGAAGATGTGCATGCCGCTTGTGGCGCAGGACGACGGCGTGGTGCAGACAATCAAGCAGCCCGGGCTGACGGTGAATGCGGGCGACATTTTGGCCATTTTGGCGCTCGACGACCCGTCCAAGGTGAAGCATGCGCGGCCCTACGAGGGCACGCTCCCGGACATGGGCAACCCGACGGTCCAGGGCAGCCGCCCCGTGCACGTTTTCCAGCGGTGCCGCGCCATTCTCATGGACATTTTGGCGGGCTACGACAACCAGGTGATTATGAAGCCGACGTTGACGGAGATTATTGCCGTGTTGCGCAACCGCGAGTTGCCCTACTCGGAGTGGGCGATGCAGGTGCTGGCGCTCCATCTGCGGCTCCCGCCGCAGTTGGACGAGGCCTTGCTGACGCTTGTGGAGCGCGCACAGGCGCGTAACGGCGAGTTCCCCGCGCGGCAAATTGCCAAGTTGTTGCGGCCGCGCAACGACCCCGTTTTCGCCGCCACTGTGGAGCCCCTTTTGGACATTGCGCGGCGCTACAATGGTGGCCTCGAGGAGCACGAGCACCGCTTCTTTGCGCTGCTTCTCGCCGAGTATCTGCGCGTGGAGCGCGACAGCGAGGACATTTTGAAGCTCCGCGAGGTGTACAGTGGCCAGTTGGACGCTGTGTGGTCGCACGCGCTCTCGCACAGCAAGGTGTCGCTGAAGAACAACCTCGTGTTGGCGGTGCTCGAGCAGTACCAGGGCGTGTTGCCCCTGACGCCCAAGGCGAGTAGCGTCAAGGATGCGCTCAAGCTGTTGGTGGAGTTGGAGCTGCGGGGCACGCAAAAGGTTGCGCTCCGCGCGCGCGAGATGCTCATTCAGTGTCTGTTGCCGCTGATTCAGGAGCGCCTGGACCAATTGGAGATGATTTTGCGGTCCGCCGTGACGAGCACGGCGTACGGCGAGGTGCACGCGCACCGCGCGCCCGAGCTCGCCAAGATTCGCGAGGTTGTGGACCTGAAGCACACGGTTTTTGACGTTTTGCTCCAGTTTCTTGTGCACCACGACACGTGGATTGGCATGGCTGCGGCTGAGGTTTACGTGCGGCGGCTGTACCGCGCGTACTCGCTTGGCCCGCTCACGTACGACTTTCATGACCTGGAGCGGCTCCCTGTGCTCCAATGGACCTTTTCGCGTCCGCTGCTCGCCGAGAGCACCGTTGTCGTGGATAAGGACCGCGACGGGCGCGCCGCGCTGGTGCTGGACCTCAGCTTTGTGCTTGACAAGCTGAGTACGCGCACGGGCGTGTTGGTGCCGGCGCGGCACGTGGATGACGCTGACGAGATGCTTCTCTCGGCGTTGGAGCGACTCAACCCGTCGGACGCCATTCTGATTGAGCCCGGCGCGCAAAAGGTGGAGTACTTGAATGTGGTTAACGTTGTCATTACGAGCCTCGAGGGCTACGACGAGCCGCAGCTCTTGGAGAAGCTCGAGCAGATTCTCAAGGACAATGTCGAGGAGCTCAAGGCGGCGCGGGTCAAGCGGGTGACGTTTGTGTGTGGTGACGCTGTGGGAACGTACCCCAAGTACTACACTTTTGACGCGCCAGCGTATGGCGAGCGCGAGGTTATTCGCCACATTGAGCCCGCGTTGGCGTTCCAGTTGGAGCTCGGGCGCATGGAGAACTTCAACATTAAGCCCATCTTCACCGACAATCGCAACATTCACGTGTACGAGGCGGTGGGCCGGAATGCGCCGTCGGACAAGCGTTTCTTCACGCGGGGCATCATCAGGACGGGCGTGATTAGCGCCGATGTGAGCATTAGCGAGTACCTCATTGCCGAGCTGAACCGGCTCATGCTGGACATTTTGGATGCGCTCGAGGTGATTGACACGAGCAACAGCGACTTGAACCACATTTTCATCAATTTCTCGGCGGTGTTCAACGTGTTGCCAGAAGAGGTGGAGGCGGCGTTTGCCAGCTTTTTGGAGCGCTTTGGCCGCCGCTTGTGGCGCTTGCGCATCACGGGCGCCGAGATTCGCATCTCGTGTGTCGACCCGGCGCTGGGACAGCCATTCCCCTTGCGCGCCATCATCACCAATGTCAGCGGCTACGTTGTGAAATCGGAGTTGTACATGGAGATGAAGAACCAGCATGGCGAGTGGGTGCTCAAGAGCATTGGCACGCCGGGGCTGATGCACTTGCGGCTGATTGCGACGCCGTACCCTGCCAAGGAGCTGTTACAGCCCAAGCGGTACAAGGCGCACAACATGGGCACCACTTACGTGTACGACTTTCCCGAGTTGTTTAGACAAGCTGTGCTGTCGCTGTGGGGCGGCAAGCCGCCCAAGGACTTTTTCACACTGGAGGAGTTGATTTGCGACAATGGAGGCTTGGCGGCGGTGGCGCGGGAGCCAGGCTCCAACACCATTGGCATGGTGGGGTTCAAAATCACCACCAAGACGCCCGAGTACCCGAGAGGGCGCCAGCTCATTGTGGTGGCCAACGACATTACCCACAAGATTGGGTCGTTTGGCCCCGAAGAGGACGACTACTTCAACCGGTGCACGCAGTTGGCGCGGCGCTTGGGGATCCCGCGCATTTACCTCAGTGCCAACTCGGGCGCGCGCATTGGCATGGCGGAGGAGCTTCTTCCTTACTTTAAGATTGGCTGGAACGACGACGACCCGCAAAAGGGCTTCAAGTACTTGTACTTGACCGCCGAGGACAAGAAGCGGCTCCACGATGCGGGCCACGGCGACAGCGCCGTCACTGAGCGGCGTGTGGAGAATGGCGAGGAGCGTTTTGTCATCACCTCCATTGTCGGGTCTGAGGATGGTCTCGGCGTGGAGTGCCTCAAGGGCAGCGGCCTCATTGCCGGCGCCACGTCGCGTGCCTACAAGGACATTTTCACAATTACGCTCGTGACGTGCCGCTCCGTGGGCATTGGCGCATACCTTGTGCGTCTTGGCCAGCGTGCGATTCAGATTGAAGGCCAGCCCATCATCTTGACGGGCGCCCCCGCAATCAACAAGTTGCTTGGCCGCGAGGTGTACTCGCTGAATCTTCAGCTTGGCGGCACGCAAATCATGTACCAGAATGGCGTGCTGCACCTCACTGCGAGCGACGATCTCCTGGGCGTGGAGAAGATTATGCAGTGGTTGTCGTTTGTGCCGTGCAAGCGCGACGCCCCCGTGCCGACGCTATTGAATGGCGACCCGTGGGACCGCGACGTGGAGTACACGCCGCCCAACGGCCCGTACGACGTGCGGTGGTTGATTGCGGGCAAGGACGGCGACGACTTTGAGCACGGCCTCTTTGACCGCGGCCTGTTCCAGGAGACGCTCAGCGGGTGGGCGCGCGGCGTTGTTGTGGGCCGTGCGCGGCTTGGCGGCATTCCGTGCGGCGTTATCGCCGTGGAGACGCGCCCTGTCGAAACGACTGTTCCCGCGGACCCGGCGAACCCCGCCAGCACCGAGATTGTGGTGCAGGAGGCTGGCCAGGTGTGGTACCCCAACAGCGCCTTCAAGACGGCGCAGGCCATCAAGGACTTCAACCACGGCGAGCAGCTCCCGCTTGTGATTTTGGCCAACTGGCGCGGCTTTTCCGGCGGGCAGCGCGACATGTACAATGAGGTGCTCAAGTACGGGAGCTTCATTGTGGATGCGCTCGTGGACTTTGCGCAGCCCGTCTTCATTTACATTCCGCCGCACGGCGAGTTGCGCGGCGGGCTGTGGGTGGTTGTGGACCCCACAATCAACCCGGACATGATGGAGATGTACGCCGACGTGCAGTCGCGTGCCGGTGTGTTGGAGCCCGAGGGCATGGTGGGGATCAAGTACCGGCGGGACAAGCTCTTGGCGACGATGGAGCGGTTGGACCCGGTGTACCGGGACCTCAAGGCGCGGCTCGATGCGGGCGAGCCCGAGGCGGCGCGGCAGTTGCACGAGCGCGAGCAGGCGCTCATGCCCGTGTACGCGCAGGTGCTGGTGCAGTTTGCCGACTTGCACGACCGGCTGGGCCGCATGATGGCCAAGGGGGTCATTCGCAACGAGCTCGAGTGGCGCGAGGCGCGGCGCTTCTTCTTTTGGCGTCTCCGCCGGCGCTTGAACGAGGAGTATCTCTTGAAGCTCATTGGCGCGCACCTCGACAAGAAGCTGCGCTTGGAGCGCGTGGCGCGGCTCCGCAGCTGGATGCCCCTGGTGGACTTTGCCAATGACGAGGCGGTGAGCACCTTTATCGAGAACAACCACGCCAAGTTGCAGGAGCGCGTGCACGAGCTCACGGTGGAGAAGACCCGCCGCGACTTGGCGCGCATGATGGGCGAGCCCGCGCTGGCGGACGTTTTGAAGGAGTACCTCGCGGGCTTGTCTGAGGACGAGCGCCTGGCGTTGCTCAAGTGATATGGTATTTATATGAATAGAGGAGTGAGAGACTGCGGCCAGCTTGTCCCAGTGGCGGTGGCTGGCGTGGCGTTTACGTTGTTTATGAGCAATGTATTCCTATCCAAACGGCAGGCCAACGTCAATGCAGCTGCAACTAGCTAATACGCGGGGCTCCTTCTTTCCCTCGGGCGGGGCACGCGGGACTGGAACAATTTGAAAAAGGTGTAAATGCTCATGTGGCAGTTGGAGGGATTTCTTGACATGCGACTTTTAAACCTCTTTGCAGCAGGAGCGCTAGCGAGCCACCTCGTGCTCCTCAAGCCCAAGGAGAACTTGGAGCTGTTTCTCAAGTACGACACCACGTACCCCGTCGCCCACCGCATCAAGAAGTTTATCCGCAAGGGCTTCAAGATTGGCACCCTCAACTTGTTTGCGGGCAACTTCTCGCAGGCGGCCATGGAGCGGCTCCGCCGGTGTCCCATGGTCCAGGAAATCACCGAGGACGTGGCGATACACGCATACGACTTGTTTGAGCAGCACGAGGCGCCGCGGCACTTGATTCGGCTCTCGCTGCGAAGGCGGCAGGCGAGCGACCACCTGTACTACTTTGACAGCGACGCCATGGGCAGGGGCGTCTACGCCTACATTATTGATCTGGGCGTGGAGACGCGGCACCCCGAGTTTCAGGGCCGTGCGGCGCACGGCAAGGACTTTACCGAGGAGGGCTCGGGCGACTCGAACGGGCACGGCACGCATGTGGCGGGCATCATTGGCTCGAGGACGTTTGGCGTGTCGAAGCGGGTGAGTTTGGTTGAGATCAAGAGCCTCGACCGCCTGGGCCAGGGCCTGCTCAGCACCATTTTGGAGGCGCTCGAGTTTGCCGTCAACCACCGGAAGAAGAAGAATGCGCCGGGCGTGGCGAACCTCTCGCTCGGGGCGTCCAAAAACGGGGTGCTCAACCGCGCCATTGACGCTGCCGTGGACACGGGGCTTGTTGTCGTTGTGGCGGCAGGGAACCTGGACCTGGATGCGTGCAAGAAGCTGCCTGCGAGCGCCGCCAAGGCCATCACGGTGGGGGCCATTGACGACACCACCAACGGGTTTGCCGAGTTTTCCAACTGGGGCTCGTGCGTGGACATTTTGGCGAGCGGCGTCAACATCGCCAGCGTGAATGCCAACGACTGGGACCTGCCGCTGATTTTGACGGGGACGCTGATGCTGGCGCCCATTGTCCTGGGCATGGTTGCCAACTTGTTGAGTCTGGGGGTGTCGCCGTGGGACGTGCGGCGCATTTTGGCGAAGACGGCGCTTAGGGGGGTGGTTGCCAAGTCCAGCTTGAGGGGGAGAACCCCGGGACGACTAGTGTATAATGGGTTGGATCCAGATTCGGACTCTGACGACGAGGAGTAGCGTAGCAATGACAATGACGTTGGTTGGATGAGGTCTGAAGATGACCTCCATGACATTGGTGAGCATTGGTGAAAACATTGGTGTGACATGAACATTGGTACATTGGTGTGAGCATTGGTGTGAGCATTGGTGTGAGCATTGGTGTGACATTGGTGTGACATTGGTGTGACATTGGTGTGACATTGGTGTGACATTGGTGTGACATTGGTGTGACATTGGTGTGACATTGGTGTGACATTGGTGAACATTGGTATGACGTGGATACCTAAATAAAGACTTAATATTGTCAAAGACATCGATGCTGACATTGTCACTTGCTGGGACTCCGTTGAATGTCAGCCTGGTTAGCTCAATCGGTAGAGCATTTGACTCTTACGCAGGTCAATCAAAAGGTTGCGGGTTCGAGCCCCGCATCGGGCTTCTTTTTGCCCATAATTGACATGCTCGAACTCAGAATACTTCCACCATGAGCGCAACTAAAATGTTCGTGAAAATCAATGTTTGACCATGAAAGTAAGTACAAAATAAGTGATGTGATATCACGACTGCGAACTAATGTGATAATCACGACTATTCAACTAATGTGACATTGACGACTGTTCAAAAAGCTGTCGTTTATTTTGATGTCTTGCTGGATCTTGGTATTTCGCGACTTAATCATTGGATCGCTTCTGTGCTCGGCTGGGAGCATTGTGAACGCTTCAACAGGTGTATCCTGATCTTGGTCATGTCCCAATGGGACGATCTAGTTGCCAAAAGCTGGCAACCTTTGCTTGTGCCCCGACCTTTCTGAACCCTGGTGAATGTTCTTCACTGACCAGCATCTGGTCCAGTGTCTGCAGTCAGAGATCCCGTGTTTGTGCATCAAAGCTCTGACGCATCAACGCTTAATGAGTAATGGTCAAAGATCCCCACCACCGTCCCCGCCCCTCGATCCGTGCAACGTGTCCCCGTCCGACGTACGTGGCTGTCTTGGCTGCCTTGGCTGGCGCTCACTAGTCTTGGCACACTTGCTGCGACATGTCTGTTCGAGTCACAGCGGCGAGCGCACAGCGCACGCCGGGTCCCGAGCTGGGGGCGTGGACGAGCACGTACGAGGCGAGCGAGCTGTCGCGCAAGGCGCAGCCCAACCCGTTCCCGAGCTGGGTGAATGCGCCCATTAGCGCCCAGGAGATTCAGTGCATCATGTTCCACCTCCGGGACGTGTTCCAGTTCCAGGAGGACAATGCGCGCAACATGTTTAGCTACCTCATGAAGCTCTTGGACCTGCGGGCGCTGCGGCTGAGCCCCATGCTCGCGCTCAAGACGCTCCACGCGGACTATATCGGCGGGGCACACGCCAATCTCTGCAAGTGGTACTTTGCCGCGCAAATGTACGGCGACAGGGCGGACCCGAGCTCGTTTCGCGAGAAGGACACGCAGTACGAGCACGCGCGCGACATGTGGCTCCAGCAGCACCGCGGCGAGGGCGTGCTGGGCTACGTGACGCAGATTTCGCTCTGGCTCTTGATTTGGGGCGAGGCCAACAATGTGCGCTTCATGCCCGAGTGCTTGTGCTTTTTGTACAAGTGCTGCCACGACTACCTCTGCGCCCAGGACCAGGGCGGCGAGCGGGTGCTGGCGCCGTTTTTGGACCACGCCATCACGCCCATTTACAAGGCGTACCGCTTGCAGTGCTACACCGAGGCCGAGGGCCGCCTACGGCACCGCGGCAAGGACCACGCCCACGTCAAGGGCTACGACGACTTTAACCAGCTCTTTTGGTACCAAAAGGGCCTCTGGCGGCTCAAGCTCGACGACAAGACCCTGCTCATGGCGGTGGAGAAGACGCAGCGCTACTTGCACTTGCCCCGCGTCCGCTGGGACAAGGCGGTCTCCAAAACGTACCGCGAGCTGCGCACGTGGCTCCACGTTGTCGTGAACTTTTCCCGCGTGTGGGTGCTCCACTTGTCCATGTTTTGGTACTACACCGCCTTCAACTCGGGGCCCTTGTACACCCCGGGCTACCGGGTCAGCAGGGACACGCAGCCGCCGGCGTACCTCCGGCTCACTGTGATGTCTGTCGCTGGCCCGCTCGCGGTGTTGCTTCTGATGTGTGCGCTCGTGTTGGAGGCGTGGTTTGTGCCCCGTCTCTGGGTCGGCGCCAGGCCCGTGGCGGGGCGCCTTTTGCTTCTCCTGCTTCTCTTTTGCATGCTCGCGGCGCCAACGGTGCTCTTGGTGGTGTGGCCGCTCCAGGACGTGTGGAACACGGTGATTGCCAGCTTCCAGTTTGCCCTCAGCATCTTGTCGGTGTGCTACCTTCTGTTTACGCCCCTCAGCCGCCTCTTTATGTTTGGCAGCAGGGGCCGCCGCTTCCTCGCGCTGGACTACTTCACCAGCGACTTTCACCAGCTCCTGGGCCCGAGCCGCGTGTGCCTGTGGGTGCTCTGGCTCATGGTGTTTTTCTTCAAGTTTGTCGAGTCGTACTTTTTCCTCACGCTCTCGTTGCGCGACCCGCTCCGCGAGCTCAGCGTGATGGAGATTGGCCGCTGCAGCGGCGACGCCTGGACGGGGCCGTGGCTCTGCCGGCACCAGCCGCACATTCTCTTGGTTTTGATTCTCGCGCTCGACTTTATTCTCTTTTTTCTCGACACGTACTTGTGGTATATCACCCTCAACACATTGACGTCGGTGTTTTTGTCCATCCGAATGGGCATCACCGTGTGGACCCCCTGGAAAAATATCTTTTCAAAGTTGCCCGGGCGCTTGATGCACAAGGTGTTGTATGTGCGGGGCGACGAGGCGAGCAACCGCGACGAGATTGTGCACCTCTGGAACTCGTTTGTGTTTTCGCTTTTCCGCGAGCACTACATTTCGCTCGAGCAGTGCCAGCGGCTCGCGTACCTGCGCAATGGCGCCGAGGTGAATGAGCCCAAGTTCTTTGTGTCCCAGGAGGATGACCAGAATAGCTCCCTCGAGGGCGCCGTGGAGGCGCAGCGGCGGGTGAGCTTTTTCGCGCAGTCGTTGGCGACGCCGATGCCAGGGGTGCGGCTGGTGGCGGCGATGCCCTGTTTCACGGTGTTGGTGCCGCATTTCAAGGAGGCCATTATCCTCTCGTACAACAAGGTGATGCAAAACTTCAAGACGCTCAATGGCATTGCCATGTTTGACTACTTGAAGCAGTTGCACCCGGCAGAGTGGGCAAACTACTTGGAGGACACCAAGCGCATTGACGAGGAGGACCGCCTGCCTGGGGAACTGGAGACGGACGAGAAGGTGTTGGCGTTCCGCAAGGAGACGGGGTACATTGACCGGCTGCAAGAGCGGCGGCACAGGGCCCAGATTTGGAACTCGCTTCGGCTGCAGACGCTCTTTCGCACCGTGGCTGGCTTTATGAAGTACTCGGAGGCGATTCAGAACTTGGCCTACAGCGAGAGTCTCAAGGAGCCCGTCACGGAGGAGTTGGAGAAGCGGATCCGCCACGTGGCGCTCACAAAGTTTCGCATCATTGTGTCGATGCAGCGGTACACGCTGCTCAGCGACGAGGATGCCCAGGAGGTGGCGCACATGTTGCGGACGTACCCCGAGATGCAGATTGCATACATTGACGAGGAGCAGGATGCAGACGGCAACCTGACGTTTTACTCGGTGCTCGTTGACGGCACAGGCGAGGTTTACAACTCAAACAAGCCCGTGCCCAAGTACCGCATTCGTCTTTCCGGGAACCCCATTTTGGGCGACGGCAAGTCGGACAATCAGAACCACGCGGTCATTTTCACGCGCGGCGAGTACATCCAGCTCATTGACGCGAACCAGGACAATTACGAGGAGGAGTGCTTCAAGATTCGCAGCACCTTGGCGGAGTTTGAGGAGATGGACCTCGAGGACCCCTACGAGGGCGAGCCGCCGACAAAGCACCCCGTGGCCATTATCGGCACGCGCGAGTACATTTTCAGCGAGAATGCCGGCATTTTGGGCGACGTGGCGGCGGGGAAGGAGCAGACGTTTGGCACCCTCTTTGCCCGCACCTTGGCGCACATTGGCGGCAAGTTGCACTATGGGCACCCCGATTTCCTCAATGCCGTGTTTATGACGACCCGCGGCGGCGTGTCCAAGGCGCAAAAGGGGTTGCACTTGAATGAGGACATTTACGCCGGCATGAATGCAATTAGCCGTGGCGGGCGCATCAAGCACTGCGAGTACATGCAATGCGGCAAGGGCCGCGACCTCGGGTTCGAGTCCATCTCCAACTTTATCACAAAGATTGGCGCGGGCATGGGGGAGCAGATTTTGTCGCGCGAGTACTTTTATCTCGGCACGCAGCTCCCCATTGACCGCTTTCTTCTGTTTTACTATGCGCACGCGGGATTCCACCTCAACAATGTCGCCATTATGATTTCCATCAATCTCTTTTTGATGGTGGGGGTCAACTTGGCCGCCTTGACGAGCGACTCGACGGTGTGCGAGTACAACAAGAACCGGCCCTTTACAGACCCAAGGCGGCCCATTAGCTGCCTCAACCTCGTGCCTGTGGTGCAGTGGCTAGAGCGCTGCATCCACCTGATTTTGATTGTTTTGGTGATTGCCTTTGTGCCGCTCGGGATCCAGGAGCTCACCGAGCGGGGCTTTTACAAGGCCATTACGCGGCTTGGAAAGCACTTTGGGTCGCTCTCGCCGTTGTTTGAGGTTTTTGTGTGCAAAATCTACGCCCAGCTGTTGGTGAGCGACTTGGCCATTGGCGGCGCGCAGTACATTTCAACGGGCCGTGGCCTCGCGACGCAGCGAAACTCGTATGCAACGCTTTACTCGCGGTTTGGCAATGAAACCATTATGTACGCGGCGTTTCTGATGCTCCTCGTGATGTACATTAGCATCAGCATGTGGAAGCTGGTGTTTGTGTACTTTTGGTTTACCATTTTGGCGCTCCTCATTAGCCCCTTTATCTACAACCCCCACCAGTATGTCTTTGAGCGCTTTTTCAGGGACTACCTTTGCTTCTTGGGGTGGCTCTTTGAAGGCAGCCGCATCTCGGGCAATGCGTGGATTGACCTGGTGCGTGTGAGACGCAGCCGATTTACCGGCGTCAAGACGAGGAAGAGACTACCTGAAAGGGTCGAGGAGAAGCGCAAAACGTCGCGCCTGCGTCTTATTCCGCTCAGTGCGTTGGAACGAGCCCTGGAGATGCGTCCCTCGCGAGCCAATATCTTTTTGACGTGCATTGCGCCGTCGTTGGTTTCGATTTTTGTCGTTGGCTGCGCATACCTCTTTGCCAATGCGCAGAATGAGGTGCGGGGCGCCGTGCCAACCGCGGCCATTTTGCGTATCTTGTTTGTGTCGTTGCTGCCGATTGTAGCCAACTTTGTCGTTTTGCTAGCCTTTTTCGCCGTGTCCTTGGTGATTGGCCCCTTTGCGAGCGCCATTTTCGGGCGGTTTGGCTTGGTGCTTGCTGGCGTGGCGCATGTGTTTGCCCTCTTGTCCCACATTGCCCTGTTTGAGCTTCTTTGGTTGCTCCAGGACTACAACTTGGCGCAAACGGTGCTTGGGTTTGCCCTCTGCACCATGATTCAGCGGTTTTTCCTCTTCTTTTTGGGGACGTTTATGGTGAGCCGCGAGTACAGGGACGATGCTGTGAATTGGGCGTGGTGGCTGGGCCAGTGGTTTAGCGCCAGGCTTCTGTTTTGGGTGTTTGTGCAGCCGTTTCGGGAGTTGTGCTGCAAAACGGCGGAGATGCTGTACTTTGCCGCCGACTTGGTGATTGGCCACCTTGTCTTTTTCATTCAGCTCCCCATTGTGTTTGTGCCCTTGGCGAACCTATGGCACTCTGTGATGCTCTTTTGGGCGAAACCGGGCAAACAGGTGCGTTTTCCGCGGCGCAAGGAGGCGGACAGGGGCCGCGGGATGGCGGCGTTGGGGTTTTTCGTGATGGTTGTGAGCATGGCGTTTGCGGCGGCCATTTTCGTTGTGCCGCTAGTTTTGAGGCACCATGCGGGGGTGGACTTGTTGAATTATCTTCCTGAGTTTATCGCAGACTTGCAGCAGCCCACGGCGCAGAGCTACGGTCGCAAGGGCTTGTACCGGGGTCTAGTCAAGAATGTTTAGAAGGATCCTTGTTTGGTTGTCAGGGTCAAGAATGTGTGGATCCCTTGTTTGGTTGTACAGGGTCAAGATTGTTTAGGAGTGAGGACCTTCTTGTACTCGTTGTACAAGGAGGAGTCTTTGTTCCTTTCCAAGAAGGCGGCGATTGGTTCTGCGGCCCACTCGAGGGCGAGGTTGTATCGTTTGAATGTGGACAAGAGCTTGAGTTTGTGTAGCAAGTGTGGGTGGTTTGTTTGCGCTGCCTCCATGAAAAAAGCGAAGAAGTCAACGTCAAGGCCCGGTTCAAAGAGGCTCTGTAGTTCGTCGTCGGGAAGAGACAAGACGAGGTTGTAGGCCTTTGACTTGTCGATTTTCGTTTTAGAAAGGTGCTGTAGCGGCGCCATCACGGAGCGCTGTTTGGGTTTCCTGTCCTTGAACAAGTCCAGAGCGGTTTCGTTGACCAAGGACTCGTTTGCTTCTTTGACTTGTATTTTGGGATTGAGGAGGTTGTCGATTTCAGGGGGTAGCTCATTGACCACTTCCACAGGAATGTCCTCGTCTGTTCTTGCGCGTTTTGAGTTCAAAAGAGCCAATTCCTTTGAGGCCGCGGCGTTGGGGCCGTTTTTCAACACCTTTTCGAAGCACTCTTTTGCGAGGGCGGGGTCGCCCTTTGCGGCTATTCCGCGCCGAAAGAGCAACTTGGTTTCAATGGCTTTGTCCGGGTTGAGCAGGAGCCCAATCTCGGTGTCTCTGAGCGCCCTGTTCCAGTCTTGTAGTTTGATGAAGCACTGAGCGCGGTTGGCGTACAAGACCGGGTCCTGCGACAAGGCGATTGCGTCTCTGTATATTTTCGCGGCCTTTTTGTACTCGCCCTTGAGAAAGGCGGCCTTGCCCTGGGCTCTGTACTCCATGATGCAGGAACTCAAAGACGAGGTGGAAGCCATAAGCGCGATATACCCTGGCTGCGTCGACGGCGACGCGTACACTGTGCCCAATTCGGACGTGGTTGTGCGTGTGGGGTTCCCGATGCGGTACCCACACGAGACGCCGTCGGTTCTAGCCGTGAGCACGGGGAGGTTTTCGGACCCGGAGTATCTCCGGCGGCGGGCGCAGGCGACGCTCGACCGGGTGCACACGCCCGGGGACGTTGTCATGTTTGATTTTCTCAGCGAGATGAGCGATCTTGTCGCCGCCTTGGAGCGGAGCGAGCCGAAACGTGAACCCAAAGACATGAACAAAGAGAAAGAGGAAGAGAAAGAGAAAGAGAGAGAGAAAGACAAAAACAAAGAGAAAGACAAAAACAAGACAGTGGAGCGAGCTGCAGCGCCGGAGCGCGACTACACGGCTGGCTGGGCGCGGCTGGAGCCCATTGTGGACCGCGGCCTGACGTTTATTGCCTACGCACACCCCGTTGCGTCCGTGGCGCAGGTGCCTGGTCTCTTGGAGACCCTCAAGAGCGACCGGCGGATCGGGAGGGCCAGCCACAACATGTACGCCTTCCGGGTGCGGCACAACGGCGTCAAGTACGCCGACTGCAGCGACGACGGCGAGAGCGCGGCCGGGCTGCGCATGTTGCACCTTCTCACCGTTATGGACGCATGGTGCCTTGTGGTTGTGTCGCGGTGGTTTGGCGGCACGCACATTGGTCCTGACCGGTTCAAGCACATCAACGCCGCGACGCGGGAGGCGGTGGTGCGGCTCCGGGGCGGGGCTTAGCGCTTGTCTTTGCGGTGCTGGCCCCAGGCTGTGGCGCTGCGGCCTGCAAGCTGTGGATGTACGCATACCCCACGGTGCGGGGCGGGCTGCGGCTGGGGACCGTGCGCAAGACCCAGTGCGAGTCGTCGGCCACGTGCGTGTGCTGCGCGGGCTCTGTGCGCATGAAGCTCATGCTGAGGACATTGGAGGACAAGCCCATCGCGACTGCATACAAGAGCGATGAAGTCCAACTTCGGTCTCGCCAACGTCGTGGGCACCGTGTACCGGCAGGGCAACTTGGTGTTCGCGCGCGGCGGCACGGTGTTGTACCTGCCCGTGGGCAACCGCGTGAGCTGCTTCGACTTGGAGCACAACACGCTGTTTACGTTTGAGCACCAGCACCGGCGCAACATTGTGTGCATTGCGCTCAACCGGCAGGGCACGCTTCTCGTGAGCGTGGACGAGAGCGGGCGCGCCATTTTGGCGAGCGTGGCGGCGCGCGTGGCGGTGCACCACTTCAACTTGCGTGGGCTGGTGCGGGCGGTGGAGTTCAGTCCCGACGGGCGGCACCTCGCCGTGGCGCGGGACCGCTTTTTGCAAATCTGGCAGACGCCGCAGGACGCCGAGCGCCAGTTTGCGCCGTTTGTGCGTGTGCGCGAGCACGGCGGCCACTACGGCGACATTGTGCTGGTGCAGTGGTCGCGCGACGGGCGCTTTGTGTTGACGGCGTCCGCCGACATGACGGCGCGGGTGTTCCTGTTGGCGGCGCACGAGCGGGACGCGGCGGTGGCGCTCGCGGGCCACCGGGACGGCGTGGTGGGGGCGTTTTTCGGCGCCAACCAGGAGAGCATCCACACGGTGTCGCGCGACGGCGCCGTGTTTGTGTGGCGGTACGCGGACGCGTGGGAGATTGCCGAGAGGCACTACGTGCACTTGGACCAGGTGCGGGTGCGGTGCGCCCACAGCACGCTGCGGATGCTTGTGTTGGGGCTCAGCAACGGCGAGTTCCGGCTCTACGAGATGCCCGGGTTCGCGATGGTGCAGCAGCTCAGCATGGGCCAGCACGGCGTCGACACGGTGACGGCGAACGCGCTGGGCGAGTGGCTTGCGCTCGGGCTGCGCAAGGCGGGGCAGCTTCTCGTGTACGAGTGGCTGCTGGAGCTGTACGTGCTCCGGCAGCAGGGCCACTTCGACACGCTCAACGCGCTCTGCTACACGCCCGACGGCCTGCGCGTGGTGACGGCGCTGGACGACGGCAAGCTCAAGGTGTGGGACGTGCGGCTGGGCTTCTGTCTCTGCACGTTTGCGGAGCACAGCGGCGGCGTGAGCGCGGTGGCGTTTGCGAAGAACGTCTTGTTTCTGGCGCTGTTGGACGGCACGGTGCGGGCGTGGGACCTCGTGCGGTTCCGCAACTTCCGCGTGTTCACGGCGCCGCGGCGCGTGCAGTTCTCGGCGCTCGCGGTGGACCCGAGCGGCGAGGTGGTTGTGGCGGCGCTGGAGGCCGAGTTTGACATTTTCGTGTGGAGCGTGCAAACGGGCGCGCTCTTGGACACGTTGGCGGGCCACGAGGCGCCCGTGCTGTGCCTCGCCTTCGGCCTGGAGCAGCTGGTGCTCGCGCTGGCGCTGTGGGACAAGACCCTCCGCGTGTGGAACATCTTCAGCCGGCTGCAGACGGTGGAGCCCATCGACGTGGAGCACGACGTGTTGCTGCTCGCCGTGCGGCCCGACAGCCGCGAGCTCGCCGCCAGCACGCTCAACGGGCACGTGTACTTCTACAGCGTGGAGCTGGCGCAGCAGACGCACCACTTGGACATTCGCAGGGACGTGTTTGCCGGACGCCACCTCGACGACCGCTTCGAGCTGAAGAACCTGGCGCGCGCGCGCAGCTTCACCGCCATCGCGTACCTGCCCGACGGCCTCAGCCTCTTGGGCGCAGGCAACAACAACCTGATTTGCTTGTACGACGTGGCCACCGAGGTGCTCGTGCGCCGCTTCGTGGTGCTGGAGAACATGGCGCTCGACGGCACCTGGGCCCAGCTCAACAGCGCCAACATCACCGACGCGGGCATCAACAGCGAGCTCATCGACACCCAGGGCGACGCCAGCGACCGCGAGGACAGAGCCGACTCGTCGCTCCCAGGCTCCCACAGAGGCGACCCGGGCATGCGCACCACGCGCCCGCAAATGAGGGTCACCAGCGTGGCCTTCCTGCCGACGCTGGCGCAGTTCGCCGCCGCAACCACCGACGGCCTCTTGATCTACAGCGCCGAGCTGAAGGTGGTGTTTGACCCGTTCGAGTTGGACATGGACGTGACGCCGCACGCCGTGGAGGAGGCGCTCGCACACAGAAACTGGGCCGCGGCGCTCGTGATGGCGTTCCGCTTGAACGACGCGGGGCTCCTCGCAAAGTGCACCGAAGCCGTCCCCGCCAAGGACATCCGCCTCGTGTGCGCCGACTTGCCCGCGGTCTACGTGGGGCGGCTCCTCCGGCACCTTGGCGAGAATACGCGCCACATGGAGTTCTGCCTACTTTGGGTGCGCGAGACGTTGATGCGGCACGGGCGCTACATTGGAGACAGACGAGGCGAGTTTGCACCGGTGCTCAAGTTGGTGCAGCGGTTTTTGGCAAGGGTGGGCAAGGACTTGGTGCAGGTGGGGAAACGGTCGCAGTACTCGCTCCGCTACTTGACTGCCGAGAGAGTTTGACTGAGTAGCGGTGGACGGTCCTGCAGGCTTCTGTCTGCATGACTGCCCCGCAGTTTTTCCGGCGCACCGCAGTCCGTGCCCCGCCCAAAGCTTCGACGCACGACAAGCGTGTGGTGGGGCAGCGTGTGTAATGGCTGGCTGGTGTACGGGTGCGTTTCATATAAAACCACCCTTGTGCCCCGCCCGCTCCACATGGGCCGAGACATACAGAACCACCTCCTCTTTGAGGTGGCCACCGAGGTGGCCCACAAGGTCGGCGGCATCTACTCGGTGCTCAAGCTGAAGGCGCCCATCACCGTCGCCGAGTACCGCGAGCGCTACACCCTCATTGGCCCGCTCCACTACGAGCTGGCGCAGATTGAGGTGGAGGAGATTCCCCTCAAGGACCCGCATGTCAAGGCCGCGCTCGACAGCATGTCGGAGCGGGGCATTCGCTGGCTCTACGGCCGCTGGTTGATTGAGGGGGCCCCGCGGGTGCTCCTCTTTGACATTCACCTGGCGGCGGGGAACTTGAACGAGTGGAAGGCCGACTTGTGGAACGTGGCTGGCATCCCGACCCCGGACCACGACCACGAGGCCAACGAGGCCATTTTGTTGGGGTACATTGTGGCGTGGTTTTTGGGCGAGTTGGTGTACCACGACCGCGACCGCGCCGTGGTGTGCCACTGCCACGAGTGGCTTGCCGGCGTGGCGCTTCCCCTCTGCCGCAAGCGGCGCATTGACGTCACCACCATTTTCACAACCCACGCCACGCTCTTGGGCCGCTACTTGTGCGCGGGGCTGACGGACTTTTACAACAACTTGCAGCACTTTGACGTTGACGCAGAGGCGGGCAAGCGCGGCATCTACCACCGCTACTGCATCGAGCGCCTGGCGACCCACTCGGCCGATGTCTTTACAACGGTGTCGCACATCACCGCCTTTGAGCTGGAACACTTGTTGAAGCGGAAACCCGACGGCGTGTTGCCCAACGGCTTGAATGTGGTGAAGTTCCAGGCGGTGCACGAGTTTCAGAATTTGCACGCGCTCAAGAAGGAGAAGATTAACGAGTTTGTCAAGGGGCACTTTTACGGCAACTACGACTTTGACCTCGACAATACGCTCTACTTTTTCATTGCCGGCCGCTACGAGTTCCGCAACAAGGGCGCCGACTTTTTCATTGAGGCCTTGGCGCGCCTCAACTACCGCCTCCAGCAGGCCAACTCGAAAATGACGGTGGTTGCCTTTATCATCATGCCCGGCAAGATCAATCTGTACACTGTCGAGACGCTCAAGGGCCAGGCTGTGGTTAAGCAGTTGGAGAGCACCATTGCCGAGGTGCAGAAGAAGATTGGCGAGCGGCTCTTTGAGCACTGCCTGCGGTTCCCCAACACCAACAGCGTGCACAGCGCCAACGGCAACGAGGTGCCGCTGATTGACGAGTTGATCAAGCCCGCGGACCGCGTGCTCTTGAAGCGGCGCATTTTCGCCTTGAAGCGCGACGGGCTCCCGCCCATTGTCACGCACAATATGACGGACGACGCCACGGACCCGATTCTCAACCACATTCGGCGCGTGCAGTTGTTTAACAAGCCCGAGGACCGCGTCAAGATTATCTTCCACCCAGAGTTTCTCAATGCCAACAACCCGATTCTCTCGCTCGACTACGAGGAGTTTGTGCGCGGCTGCCACTTGGGGGTGTTTCCCTCGTACTACGAGCCGTGGGGCTACACGCCGGCGGAGTGCACCGTGATGGGGGTGCCGAGCATCACCACCAACCTCAGCGGGTTTGGCTGCTACATGGAGGACTTGATTGAAAACACGAGCGACTATGGCATTTACATTGTCGACCGGCGGCTGAAGCTGGTGGATGACCTGATTAACCAGTTGGTGGAGTACATGTACGACTTTACCGAAAAAACGAGGCGGCAGCGCATCAACCAGCGCAACCGCACGGAGCGGCTCTCGGACTTGTTGGACTGGAAGCGCATGGGGCTCGAGTACATCAAGGCGCGCCAGTTGCTGTTGAAGCGCGCGTATCCCGACAAGTTTAAAAATGGCGCCAACCCGTTCCACAACTCGCTGAATTTGAAGCTCACGCGGCCGTTGCTGGTGCCCGGGCTGCCGCGGGGCAAGGTTGGGCTCATGACGCCGGGCGACTTGGGTAGCTTGCAGGAGGCGGCGCAAAAGTTGGAGACGGAGGACTACGTTGGGTTCAAGTTGGGCGAGAATGAGGAGGAGGACGAGCACTACCCATTGACGTTGCGCGGGAACTCGGTGCCGCCGGAGCAGTGACAATAAATGTTGATGCGGCATGACGCAATGTTTCACGGAGACGACCGCGGCTTGCCGGCGCCGTGGCTACCCCACCCCCACATTTTGCAGCCGCCGGAATGCAGGACTACAGGAATGCCGCTCGCATTAGAGGTGTATGTGCAAGAATTAAGCCCGCCCCTGCAGTACATATGCACCGCACCCTGCACCGCTTGCAGCAAACACTAGCAATGCGTCATGACGTGCCGCCAGCGTATAAATAAGGCCACCCGCTAAAGCAGCCATGGACGACGTACCCACCTTCTTGCGCCTCAAGGGCGCGAAGCTCAACAATGCAATCACCTTAATGTGCGGCGTGGGGTTTCTTTTGTTCGGCTACGACCAGGGCGTCATGGGGCTGCTTTTGACCCTCTCCACGTTCAAAAAGAGCTTCAAGCAAATCGACTTGGTGGCGCACCCAAACCACTCGGCGTTGCAGGGCGCCGTCATTGGCATTTACGAGGTGGGGTGCCTCGTGTCGGCGCTCTCAACCGTGTTTATCGGCGACCGCTTTGGCCGCTTGCTCTTGATTTTCGCCGGCTGCGTCATTATGCTCGTGGGCGGCGCCTTGCAGGCCGCGTCGCTGGGGGTGGCCTTTTTGGTGGTGGCTCGGATAGTTTCCGGTTTGGGGAATGGCCTTTTGACAACAACGGTGCCGTTGTACGCGGCCGAGTGCTCCAAACCGCATAACCGCGGACGGCTCATCTGCATCGAGGGCTGTCTCATCACTGCGGGGATTGCCATTTCGTACTGGATCGATTTCGCCTTTTACTTCACAGAAAAGTTCGGCCTGGTGTCGTGGCGTTTCCCCGTGGCGTTCCAGTGCATCTTCCCCTTGGCCATGATTCCGTTCGTGCTCCGGCTCCCGCAGCTGCCGCGGTGGCTTTTGAGTAAGGGCCGGAGAGAAGAGGCACGCACCGTGTTTGCTGCGCTTTACGACTTGCCCCGCAACCACCACCTGGTGGAGGACCAAATTGTCGAAATTGAGCGCACCCTCAGCGCAGAAACCCGTGCCGGCGGCAACCAACTTTCGTTCAAGAAGCTTTTCTCCCAGGGCGAGAAACGCAACTTCCAGCGCGTGTGCCTCGCTGGATGGGCGCAGATTATGCAGCAAATCTGCGGCATCAACCTCATTACATACTACGCAGGGACCATTTACCAAAACATTGGCATGGCGCCGCTCCAGGCGCGTGTGTTGGCGGCGTGCAACGGCACAGAGTACTTTCTTGCGCTGCTCATCCCGATCTGGGTCATTGAGCGCGTGGGCCGGCGGCCACTCTTTCTTTTGGGCGCGGCGGGGCAGTTCTTGACAATGCTCTTTTTGTACGTGTGCATGGAGGTGGACAGCAAGGGCAACAAGGGGGGCTCCGTGGGCGCCGCGGTGCTTTTGTTTGTGTTTAATACGTTTTTTGGCGTGTCCCTCTTGTCGCTCACCTGGCTCTACCCGCCTGAGATTTCCTCCTTGGAGGTGCGGGCGCCCACAACGGCCATTTCGACGGCGTGCAACTGGGGCTTCAACTTTATGGTGGTGATGATTACGCCCGTGTGTTTTTCTAACATCAAGCAGTACACGTACTTGTTGTTTGCGTGCATCAACTTGTGCATGGTGCCGGTGTTTTACTTCTTGTATCCGGAGACCAAAGGCCGCACGTTGGAGGAGATGGACGCTATTTTCGCCTTGACGCCTGTCAAGCAGCCCTGGAAGGTGGTGGAGATTGCGCGGACCTATAAGCTGGAGGTGGTGTTTGAGGAGAAGGAGTCGGTGGAGTACGTGGAGTCTGTCAAGACAAAGTAATTAGACAATGCCATGTGGATGTCGGTTGGCGGTAGGCCTCGGCAAACCTGAATTCAAGGGCGTTGATGACCAATCCCAAGAATGATATCGGCCACACAAAACCTTCGAAAGTTCGAGCTCCGCAATAAACTTCAATATGAGTCCACCTGAGTTTGAGCCTCTTGTCACCGTGACGTATCGGGCTGTATTGAGCGGTTCGAAAAGGTCACATTTGAGCAGTAACCTGCCTCTACACAATAGCTGTCTAATTATGCATCCCGGCATACATCATGTGGGTCGCCCGTTTATTCCCAATTAAGGGTTCTGGACGTTGCGTGACAAAGTTTTTGAATAAACGTGCTCGGCGCTTTTTGATCTACCCAGTTCGTTTCTCTGTATACCTTTCAACACTTCAATGTCCAGGGCAGGACTCGCAATCTGCACCACCGACGTTTCGACTGACCCACCTTTCTACACTGTTATTGCACCTTCCCCACTTCGTGCCCCTTTTGGTGCCCCACTTCGTGCCCCTCTTGGTGCCCCACTTGGTGCCCCACTCGATGCCCCTCCCCCACCTCTCTTCATGGCCATCGGCGTGTCCCTACCAAAATGAGCTGGATGAACGTGGACCACAGCGGCGCGGCGTACGACCCGCGAGTGCTCCACCCGATGGCGGGGCTCGACCGCGGCGTCGAGTACCTTGACCTCGAAGACGAGCGGCTCAGCGACATCGAGGGCGCCCAGGGACTCATCGCTCTGCGCACCTGGCGCGACGACCTCTGCTACGGCACAGGCACGGTGTACCTCCTTGGTCTCGGCGTCGGCGGTGCCTACGGTATTCAGGAGGCTTTCCGCAACATGCCGCCCAACGTGACGCCGAAGCTCAGGCTCAACACGGTGCTCAACCACATCACCAAGCGCGGGCCGTTTCTCGGGAACCTGGCCGGTGTTTTGGCCATCACGTACAACCTTGCGGACGCGTGCCTCGACCGTCTCCGCGAGCAGCACGACGACTGGAACTCGCTCGCCGCGGGGGCCATCGCGGGTGCGGTGTTCCGCTCGAGCGCGGGCGTGAAGCCCATGGCGTACTCCACCGCCATCATGACGGGCGTTGCCGCTGCGTGGTGTGCCGCCAAGCGCGTCCTTAGTACATAGAATGGATAGTATCAGTGATTGCGATGACTTGTTGAGTAGAGTGAGGGGGAGGGGCAGTAAGAGGGGCAAGGAGGGAGGGGCAGAGAGAGGGGCAGAGGGAGGGGCAAAGAGGGGCAGCGGTGGTGGCAGAACGTGGGGCAGAGGGGGAGGGGCTCAGAGGGAGGCGCGACGAGAGAGGGGTGAAAAGGGAGGGGCAAAGAAGGTGAGGGCAAAGAAGGAGGGTCAGAGAGAGAGGGACAAAGAAGGAGGGTCAGAGGAATTGGTGAGTTGAGCCAGGTACACCGTGCACGGCAGCTTATCAAGGCGTGGCCTTCTTGCGTTTTTTTTCTATCGAAACGAATCAGCTTGACCATTCCGACGACTTAACCAGTCTTTCTACCAGTCGCTTCAGTCAAACTGTTTGTGAGCCGCTTTGACGGCATGTGTTGCCCCTAAAACTCAAAATTGAATCAAATCTGTGATCTGCCATGTTCATCCACTCAATCCGTTTCCAGCTTTAGCACGTCTTCACTCGAATAAGTGAAGCCAAAAGATTTAATCATTTAATGAGTCATCACACTGCCTCAAGCAACGTTAAGAACTCTCAACTCCTATTTTTTAAGAATTACCCCTCGTGCCACACTCTTCATCTACACATTGCTCGTTACATCTACATTGTAAGTCCAATGCTCCTCGTAGTTCCTACTTATGCATTACTCATTAAAGCTGGGCGCTTGGCCGGTTCTGGATTCGTCTCTTCGAGAGTCCGTTTTTTCACGGGATACTGACGGTCCTTTTGCTTCGTCCTTATGAAAACAGCGTCCTCGTCGTCTATGCTTGCCGCCAATTCGGCAAACTCCTCGTGCGTGCGTTTCTTGCACACCAACTGGTAGAATTTCAGCTTCCCGGGTATCTGGTTCAACATGATGTACTTTGTGTTTATCGGGTGGTTGCCGCACGCGGCGCTGGTGGCGATGAACTCGCGGATCACGCTGTGCCACGGCTTTGGGGAGTCGCTGAAAATCGTTGGGTTCGACTCGGCCGCTTCGGCGAACATGCCGCCAATCTGAGGAATCCCCACCTGTTTGCGAAACGCCTCAAAGTCGGCCCTTGTGGTGAAGCCGCCATTCACAATGAGAGAAATGTCGTGCCGCTTCACCACGCCATATATGTCCAGAATGAATGTGTAGATTGGCTCTTCGCGGTTTCGCATGCTAGGTGTGCGGCAATGCACGGTCAAGTTTTTAATGCCGGTCTTGCATATCTTCTCAACTAGTTCGAGGGTGGGGGCGGGGTCAGCCGCGTGCAACAAGCGTATCTTGGCGCTGATGGGCTTCCCGTGGGGCACGCCCACTTTTTCAACCAAATTGGACAAGATGCTGCACAATTTATCCGGTGTTTTTAGGAGCGCCGCACCCATTCCGCCGTGCGTGGAGAATGGTTTGGGGCACCCGCAGTTCAAATCCACGCCGTCAACGTCTTCAATCACCTTGAGTGCGCCCTCCACGGCAATGGCGGGGTCGGCCGACCCGATTTGGAATATTAGTTTGCCCTGCTCCTTGGCTCGGTCTGTGCGAAACACAACGCTGTTTTTGCTTTTGCCAGGCTCCACGTACTCCACGGTGCCGAATTCCGGGTTGATGCGCCGTGTGCACGTCCTGATTTTGCGGTCGATGACTTCGGGCGACCACACGAGCTGTGCGCCGTATTTGAGGGCCATGAGGCGGGTCGGGAGCTCGCCGCTGCGCACCATTGGCGCTAGGCAGAGCTTGCCGGCGTACTCCATCATGAGGGGTCACGTGCCAAGATGACTTCACGTGACCGAGAGTACAACGCGTATATACAGGACCCCAATTTTACTTGTGGATGTGTGTGTGCGTGTGCGTGCATATTGGGTTGTCAGGCGGTTGGTCTCGGCACACGTGAGTATGCAAGTGACGCAGCAAACATCACGTGTCAACGTCACACGGTCACGTTCGCCCTCACCGATCACGGGGATCCGCCACTCACGAGCGGGCTTTAGTCAGAATTATGCAGGCCGTTCCTATCTTATCTTCGTGTGCAGGCAGGAGCCAATCGCGGCCGTTGCATCTCAATGGCACGCCCAGCGGGCGGGCCCCGCTGATCCTCGGCGCCGCCGTGCCATTGAGCACCCAGACCAGATCTGGACGTATGTAGTACTGCATACAATATGGCGATGCGCATCACACATTTACTCACAAAAAGGCCATTGGCGAGGTGCCCATTTGCGGAACACCGAATGGCGTGTTTACCTACCCCATATCGGACTGCACATAACGCAAAAGCAATAAAAAAAGAAAGACTGCAAATTTTCTTTTTCATGATATATATACGCTGCAGCCGCTAACACCACATGCTTCTCTACCAGCCCATATCACGCACATTTGGCCAGCGCGACGGGTGCCTCACCCCAGCCAGCGATTCCAAGGGGCACATTGTAAAAGTGCCCCCAATTGACCACATCTTGCTGCCGCCGATGCTGCCGTACCGGCCCAGCGAGCCAGAACACTTTGCCATTGAGCACCGAAACTACACATTGACCCTCACGCCGTGGCGCAGCTTGAAAAACTACCGCAGCAGGCACTTGAAATTTTTGCAGCAGTACCACACCACGGTGGAAAAAATACCCAGAAAGAAGCGTTTGCGCACAGAAGACAGCGACAGCGACATTGAGCGCGTGCGCACGCGGCGGGTCGTAAAAGAACACTCTGTGTCGCTCGATGAGCGGGCGCCGCTGCCGAGCCCCAAGAAAAAGCGGAAGGAAATGCCAATTGCGGCGCAGCAGGCGGCACTTATTGACGAGACGATCCCGGACTATCTGCCAGATCCCAATGCGACGTTGCCCGCGGGGAACCCGCGCGTGTTGAAGATTGAGTGGAAGGGGCAGCCGATGGACCTTAGGTTTGACACAATGGTGGGGCAGTTGCACCCCGCAGAGGTTGTGTTGGCGCTGACGCTCCGTTTGCCTGCAAAGGTGTATTTGGACCTGAAACGGCGGCTCTTTGCGGAGAAGGTGAATCGGTTGCGGGCAGGGATGCCCTTTAGACGCACGGACGCGCAGAAGGCGTGTCGTGTGGATGTGAACAAGGCGAGCCGTTTGTTTGCGGCATTTGAAAAGGTGGGATGGCTCGAGGACGAGCACTTTGTGAAGTATATATAGATTGGGAAGGAACGGATAAGGTTGGAGCGAGTGTAGTGGAGTGGGGCGACTGAGTGGTTGTGTAGGCGGAGTGGGGCAATTGATGTGGTGGGGCAATTGAAGTGGTGGGGCAATTGAAGTGGTGGGGCAGTGGTGATTGAGGTGGTGGGGCAGTGGTAATTGAGGTGGTGGGGTAGCGGGGCATGAAGTGGGGCAAGGTGGGGCGCGGGGCAGGGCACATGTGGAACGCAGACAGCACTCACAAGAAAGTCTTCAGCTGGCCAAATCCCGAGTGCAAGTAACCTGTTTGACAATGACTCCAGCACATTGTTCGGGCCACTGATCAGACCGGATTACGACAAGTTACAAACCAAAGACTGTGGAGTCGCGACCGATGGACCAAGTGAATGGTGCCCTGTCCAAGACGCTTCAATTACCCAGATCGGACCGAAGACGACCATCACACCTACAAATGACTAATGCGACAAGTCTTGAGAAATTTAGAGTACCTTTTGCCCGTTTGTTTCCCGCTCTTCTCCCATTGTCCCCTGTCTCTATCGTCCAAAGTTCCACTGGCCATTGTCCGCGGTCAGCCAATGAAACGGCTAACAACGTTTGCACACCCGCTGTTCCACCTGTCAAGACTGCACGCACCTGCGTCGAGGCACCCGCCCAACGGTGCTGGCGGCTGCCCCGCTTTGGGTTGCTGGCTGAGGTGTACTGGTGTTTTGGCACCACTAGGCACCCAGTACCGTCCACTCGCTCATGAACTATACCCCGGCCTCTGGCTCGCCCCAACCCCGCGCGGGGCGGGCTGCTACGCCGTACCTCGACACGCACTTCTACCCGCCGCTCCCGATTCCAGAAACGCTGCCCGTGTTTGTGCTGTACCCCGAACTGAAGGTGTATCCGTTCTTCCCCAACACGCCGACTCTGAAGCGGCTGCCCGACTTGGAGTCGCCGTATGGCCGGGCCCAGGCGTTCCAGGCCTACGACAATGGCCTTGGCCAGAGCCTGAGTCACCTGAGTCAGCCCCACAGTCATCTCGTGAGTCAGCACCAGGTGGCCCACATAGACACTCACACACACACGCAGGGCCCCCGCGAGCCGCTTCTGTCGTTTCAAACCCAGTTCCAGCTCCCCAGTTCGCAGATGCCCGTTCAGGCCCAGTTCCAGCAGGCCAGCCCCGTGAGCCTGGCCGGCGTGGCGCAGAAACCCACAGAGGGGCAAACCCGGTGTCTGACGCCCGAGGTGGTGCCCGTGTCCATGGACACCCTTTTGGACATGCATTTTCCGCCCCTCAGCAAGTCGCCTTTCAGCTCTTCTCAGCGGTACGCCGGCGTGCCCGAGCCCGTGGGCCTAGGCTTGGAGCTCGGCAAGGAGCCGTATCTCCTCGACGACCCCTTCAGCAGCCAGGTGTCTGTGGACGACACGCAGCTCCTGAGTTTCTTGGAGATGGACACGCCGAAGCGCAAGAGCCGCAGCCTGCCTGGGCGCAGGAAGCCCGTTGCGCCCAGCCCGAAGCTGCTTCGAAAGTGCAGCTCCTTCTCGGCGCCCTTGTCGGCGCCCTTCTCGATGGAGGAGTGCAGCAGCGAGTTCCACGTTGCCGAGGGCAACTACCTGTTCCAGGACGAGACGGCGGAGCTCGTGCAGCTCAGCAAGAAGAAAAAGCGGCGCCCGGTGCTCAAGAAGGCAAAGACCATGCTGAATCTCTGCGCGTGCCTGCCCAAGGTGTTGAAAAACATGGAGCTGGGGCTCGTGCTGTTCCAGGTGCAGCTCAAGGGGATTCCCGGTGAATCGTATATGAATGAATAGGCACGGTTGCTTGCAACCAAAGTGCTCAAAATCGTGACAGGTCGCTTTGCATGAAGGTCTAGTGTTCGCATAGAATATGGGTCCATGGTTTGCATTAATCTACCTAAAGGTCCTTTGTCCTCGGCACGTACTCCTTTTCGAGAATCGGTTCCTTCCTCAATAACCTGTAAAACGGCATCTGCCCCTCTGTGTTGTAGGCGTACAACGCCAAGCCCACGGGCACGACGCCCATCGCCACCACGTTGAACAACGCAGAGCGGGGCTTGAAGCGGAAGTAGTGGCCCATTTTCTCCTTGGCGGTGTTGAACCGCTGCAACTCTGGGTCGGGACGAATAGTGCCAGCCATTGGTTGGTTATGTGCAGGTTATATATGGCTCAGTGTAGTTCCCGCTCCACGAGCCGCTCGGTCTTTTCCGCTAGAAGCGCCTCGTGCCGCGCCTGTCGCCGCTCGGCTATGTTTTTCCGCGCCTTTTCGTAGTCGAAATTCTCTGCAACCTCCAACGTTGTCGTCACTAGCAGCTCCACCTGCTTGAATATGTAGTACAAGTTTTCTTTGAGCGGGAACAACTGCTCCCTCAAAATCTCGCGCAGCTGCGGCAGCAATGCGTCCAGATTGGGCGATAATAGCCCCTCCACGGCGCTTTTGGACCGCTGTAGCGACGCCATGGCCGATCTGGCGCGGTTCCGCTGCTCGCTGAGCATGCGGCGGTAGTCGAGCTGGAGCAGTATATCCGCCACAATCAGCGCCAAGTCCTCCTTGTTGCTGTCTGCTTGCTCGAGCGAGTCGTGGTGCCGGAGACGGAACCAGCCCTCGGTGACCAATTCCGAGGGTACGGCAAAGACAGTGCCGAGCGCGTAAGACTCAAACCTGTCGAAACTGCGGTCCAATTGCAGCACGAGAAACGTCTCGAGCTCGGCGACGCCCGTTTTGATCTCGTCGAGCGGGAACGCGGGCGCGTGGTGCCGTAGCTGCGCATCGCGCCGCTGAAGAAGGAACTGCTCGAGCCCATTGAGACAGTTCTCCATGATGACGTTGGCGTCGTTGATGACGCGGTCCACGAGCGAGAGCGGCGCGCAGCCAAAGTGCTCCGTTAGTAGCTGGTTGGTGTCCATACTGCAGACGCGTCTTGATTCAGGAAACCGCCCAATTGAGTGTGTTGACAAAAAGTTGATTCTTGAAGTGTCTAGATTTGTTCCATGTGCTTGGGTGCGTGAGGATCGAGTCACACAATGGGGCACTTTGTCCCGCCTCGACCTTGTGCCCCGCCCCCACCATGTGCCCCACCTCAAATCGTGCCCCACTCATGCCAATGCCCCGCCCCCGCGCCATAACCCTTTCCCCCGCCCCACATCGTTCTCCGTCGATAACCCTGCACATGGAATTCACACGGGACGACGCCGTGGAAACACAGCACCAGTACGCCGCGGCGAAGCTGCAGCGCGTGCTTGACGCGCTCGTTCGCCTCGAGAAGGAGCGCATCCCCCTTCTTCCCTACATCATTGCCGCGTGCCAGCTGGTTTTTGCCGCCAACCCGAAGCTTTTCGCCTCGGCACTCGCGTCCCTCGAGCAATACCGCCCCGTGCGGCCGTCCGTGCCGCTGTTGCTGGCGACGCTGCACTTGGCGTACGATTTCGGCGACGTGCCTGTGAAACCCTCGGAACTGGTGCCCGCGCCGAAAATGGCCCTGGCGTGCGTGCGGCTGCTCCGGGCGTACGTGCAGCTGTGCTGCGACGTGTACAGAGCGGGGCAGCTGCCCGTGTGGGGCATTGAGGACACCGACGTCGACGTTTGGCTCCCGTTCATGTACGACTTGGGCGACGACGTGGAGGGCGACGCCGCCGAGGCTGCGCTCGTAGACATGGACATTTGCGCGTTGCTCGCAGCGTCGAGCGGGGTAGCGGGGGTTGTCGATCGCCTAAGCGAGAGTTGCCCCTCTTTCAAAAGCGGGGCACCTTTGAAGCAGGTGCTTTTGCTTGCGCTCCGGCTCAACGACCTATACGCGGTGATCCGCCGCTGCGGCCGCCAGGCGTTGGTGTCAAACAGCGACCACTTGCGTGACACCAAGTTTCTAAGCTTGACCGACGAAAGATTCCCAAAGCTTCTCAAGGACGCCATGGTGGAGGTGGAGCTGAAGCGCAATGGGACGCTCGTTGCGACAATCACGCGGTTTCTCCGGCCCAATGCCGTGCACGTTGAGTCGCCCAAGGTAGTCGCCGAGCTCCTGAACCACGTGGTTGCCGCCGTGGGCACCGTGGATAGAGTGGCTAAGCTCCTTCAGGAAGTGAGTGTTTTGTGGATCGAGGGCGAGTTGGCCTTTAGAAGAGCCCACGGTCTCCCTGTGTCCCGGTTGGAGGCCATTTTCGACAAGTACAAGCCAGAGATGGAGCGGCGGCAAACAGAGCGGGAGGAACTAGAGCGGAAGCGGGAGTTTGAGCGGGAAGTCAAGGAGCGGCGGCGCATGGAGAAGGAGCGCGAGCGGCGGCAGAAGGAGCGCGAGCGGCGGGAGAAGGAGAAGGAGAAGGAGCGCGAGAACGAAGAGCTCACCAAACAGGCGGCCAGCCTCAGCCTCGACGTGGCGCTCCACCGCAACTCGCTGGTGTCGTCGCTACAGCTGCTCCCGCTGGTGTCGTCGCTACAGCTGCTTCCTACCCCGCAGCCGCCGGCGAAGCCCAACAGGAGGCGGTCCAACTCGCAGCCGTTGCCCCCCAACGGCGCCGTCTTGTCCCCCACTAGCAGCCTCCGGAAGCTCGACGTGGTGAAGGAGGCCGGGCCCCGGCGGCTCACGGCCAGCCAGAAGTTCCAGCAGCACCTCCGGGAGGCGCTGCGTGCGGGGGCGCTTGTGGCGCAGCAGAAGGAGCAGACGCTGAGCGTCAGCTTCGACCCGCTGAACCCGTCGGCAACGCGAATCAAGAGGAAGCCCACGGCGGCAATGGCCGCGAGCGCCGCCGCGGATAGGCGAGAGCGCGAGCACGAGCGGGAGTTGGAGTTGGAGCGCGAACGCGAACGCGAACGTGAGCGCGAGCGTCTCGAGGCCGAGGCCGAGCGCCAGCGGGAGCTTGAGCGCGAGTGGGAGCGCGAGCGCGAGTTGGAGCGGGTGCGGCGGCAGGAACAGGGCTCGCCCGAGCCGAAAAAGGTGCGCTTCACCGGGGTGCCTGAGTGGACCGCTGAGGAGGACGCTCCCACGAGCCAGGTGAGCCGTATTCTCAAGAACTTTGCTGTGGTGAAGCCGGGCGTGGCGTTCAAAAGGCGGGACCTAATGTTACGGAAGGAGGAGAGCTTGATGTTCAAACACCTGGGTTGAGCCGAGGCGTGAGCCGACGATTGGACTCAATGAGCGAACAAATACCATGGGGGAGACTTTATGAGGAGCCAGGATTGGGTCAAAAGGCCAAGGTGACCTCAAAGAGGTGCCTACTCGCGGGTACCAATTACGTTAGACTCGAATCGAAGACTTCTCGCGATAATGATACAAGGACAGGCATTGGTGCCGAGGAAAAGCCGAGCACCGGGAGCAGGCGCTACTGGATCAGCCCCGGAGTCAACAGTCAGCAGAGATGGAGAGAGTGAAAGGTTCATTCGCTGATCGACGTTGGATCCGCCATTGACGTTGAAAGGTGGGCACTCGTGGCGGGTATAATAGCGGGCATAAGGCGGGGCATAATGGCGGGGTACATGGTGGGGCAGCGTGGCGAATCACTCAAAGTGGGGCACCACCACTGTCGGGGCATCACCTTGTGTGCACACCTCATCATGTTCCAAGTGGCCCGGGCGCGGTTCCACGTCTCCCTCGCGCCGTGCCACCTTCTGAACCCACTAAATGGAATAAAGGCGCAGCATTTAGACGCCTATGTGATGCGCTACCTCCCGCAGGTGCGCGGGGTTGTCATATCCTACTCCAACGTGGAGATTGACAAGGAGCACGGCGAGCAACTGAAACACGTACGCATTGCCGACGCGCTGCCGTTTGCGTTTTTCTGGGTCAACGCCGACTTGGTGGTTTGGCGTCCCCAGCGCGGCGACGAGTTGGAGGGGGTGATTTTCACGCAAACCGCCACGCAAATCAACTTGTTGGTGCACGACGTCTTCAACGCGGTGGTGAAGGCGAAAAACATGCCGGAGCTGTGGCTGTTTGTCCCCGCGCAGGAGGACGAGGTGGACAGCAGCCTGCGTTCGTTTGGCCACTGGCAGGACGCAGAGGGGCGCCCGGTGGAGGGCAAGATTGCGTTTAGAGTGCTGGTGCTCCATACAAACAGTCGCATGGTATCGCTTGAGGGCACGTTGGTGCTGCCGGACCTGGAGCACGACGCACAACCCGTGAGCGGGGGTGAGGAATAATGTACGATACTGGTCGCTAGGTAGAAAGCGGGGGAGCACGCGGGGTGAGGATGTGGGGCAGGCGGGGCGAATATGCGGGGCAAGTGGGGCAAAGGATACGGAGTGGGGCAGAGACGCGGGGCAAGTGCGGGTCCCCATGTGGGTTGACAACACATCGGGGAAAGTGTATCACAGTGGAACGGGTTGCTTTTTCGTCAGTGAGTTGGGATAATTTCTCGTCAGTGAGATGGGTTGCTTTGTCGTCAGTGAGCGTAGCTCAAAATGACATGCATTGCCTGTGATAAAGTCATGCCTTGAGCAAGTGCAACGACTTAAATCACTGGATTGAGATCGAGATCGACAGTGAATCAAGGGAGTCAAGAGATTGAGGACAACGAAGAGATGGCTTCGATCAAACATATTGCGTCAATGTTGACCTCTAGTTAGCATTCGTGTCATAATGAGACCGTATTAAAACGCCATTTATCGTGGAATTTTACGGTCCCTTAAGCTTCGCTTCAAGTCTATTATCGTATCACTCATTACTCTATACAACGTCCCAAACAACGACCTCAGTCCACACTTGCGTCATCTCTCCAGACTGTCTTTCCAACCTCCACTTTCGATCCATAGACCCTATGGTTCATACAGTAACCCCGCTAGACCCAAGCTCACTTTGTCCCGTCCTTCATCATTCTCCAGAGCACCTCACGCTCCTTGGACCCCGGGGCCTGGGTCATGGTCAACCGCTGCACTCTGTGGAGCCTCTTGAAGTTCCACATTGTGAGCAACGCCCCCTGTGCTAGCGAGAAAAGCACCACGGCGGCAAACCCGTAGCTCGACTCCTCAATGTAGTTTTTGAGGTTCATCCCGTAGAGTGCGGGAACCACAGTGGCCATTGTGAGCCCGAGAGTGTAAATGGTTACGCGCAACTCGTAGAGCATGAGGGAGTTGCGGTTAGCGTCCAAGATGATATTCACAATCTCCTCTGTGGCGCGAATATCCGCAATGAGCGCCCCCGCCTGCTGCACCACCTCGTCGCAGTGCGTATAATACGTTTCTAGCACCAACTCGACGTCTGTGGTGTCTCCGCTTAGCGCCATGCCGTGCAAGTCCTCGTCGTTTTCGAGCAACTCCTCGAGGACATTGCGGATCAATTTCGCTCGCTGGTAAAACCCGGCTAGTTTTTTCAGCCGAATGAGAAGCTGCTGTAGGCTTCCCCGGGAAATGTTGTCCTCTAACTCCCGCAAAATCGACCCGCAGTTGCCCTTGTGCGTTGCCATTTCCGCCTCGAGGTGCCCCACCACGCTCACCAACATGGCCTCCAAGGCCTTGACCTCAAACGCGCCCGGCCCCTTGAGCTTGCTCTCCAAATCGTACATGAAAATGCCCAATTTCGCCGCCAGCGCCGTATCGCTGGTGTCAAACACCCGTACCGTGTCGTGCTGGATGAGCGCCTTTATATGTAGCATGTTGACGATGATTGCGTGGGGCTTCACCATGACGCCTGGCGCCACGTCGACGCTGGAGGAGTCGACTTTGCGGAGGTCTCGCGGGAACAAGTTGTGCTGCTTGAGAAATTGCATTTTTGGGAATTTCTGGCTGACGCCCACGACACGGCCCACGGAGTCGAACGTCGTGCACAGCACGTACATGTCGCTGGTTGCGGAGGGCACGGAGATGGCCCGGGACAAGCGTCGGAGCTGCCGTAGAGCCTTCATCACGTGAGTGACGTGATGGTTTGGCATAAAGCACAGAGCAGGAGTGCTTGTGGGGAGTAAAGTGGTCTGTGGAAGCATTGGTGGATACGTGTGGGGCGTAGTGGGGTAGTGGGGCAGTGGGGTAGTGGGGCATTTATAGTGGGGCGTAGTGGGGTAGTGGGGCATGTATAGTGGACGTGGTGGGGCGTGGTGGGGCACGTATACCAGGCAAACGTGAACATTTAGCGCTTCATGAGAACGTCGTCTGTCGCAGTCCGAACCAATCAATTGACCGAGACAATTGATTACTTCACACCAATCGAGGACATGTACTAACGTGGGCTGGTCTTACCCCCTGTCGTCTACGTAAAGAACTTTCTCGACTCTGTGGGCCCAAACAACTCCAAGCGGATCGCCGGGAGCGCCTCCTCGGCCAACAAGCCAAGGCGCTTCTCCAACGTGTTGTCCACCTCGATTTTCCCCAGCCCGTTGCGCACCACCACGCCGCCGGCAATGTCGGCGTCCAAAAACAGCTCCTCGTCCACGGCGATGGCCACGTCGAACCCGGCTTTGCCCGCAAACTCCTTCGCCGCCGTCTCTGCGGCCAGCTTGGCCACATCCACGTCCGCTTTCCGCACCGTCACGGTGACCTTGGGCTCGAGAATGGTGAGCACGCCCTCCTCAATGAGCTTCTCCAAAATGGGCTTGTACGTCGCAGCGTCCTTGGAAATGGACGCCAACTGCGAGCGCGCGAGGTCAAAGACGTCGTTGACGGCCTGCTCCTTCTCGCCCAAGACGCGCAAGCGGGTCTTGTTGCCAATTGTGGACTTTGTGATTTGCTGCGCCAACAGCGCCTTTTTGAGCCGCTGGGCGTGCGCGGCGTCGATGGCGGCGGTTTCGAAACGCACAATCTGTGCCTTTTCAATTTCGTACTCCTCGTCAGCCTTGACGCGGATCTCCTTGGCCTTTTCCTGCGCCTCCTTCTCGATGAAGGCCTTCATTTTGCGGAGCTCCGCATTCACCTGCCGTTAGTGCTAGCAGCCATACCTGGTCGTCGGATAAAGACATTAGATTGAGTGCAGGATATCTACGAATATGCAGGAGAATTTACCAACGCAATAACCGCACAGTGTTCACCTTTTTTCACCTCCATTTTTCATCTTCTTTCTCACTTTTCATCTGGCCCTTTGCCTTCACTATCCTCTCCACTCTTCATCTATTCAACTGCCTTCTTGCCCAAAACCTTGCGGCGCTGGCGCATCATGTACGTGTACAATGTGTACAACCCCGGCGGATACGTGAACATGGTGCCCACAAGAAAGTACTTGTACCACGGGCTGGCCAATTGCGCCGCACCTAGCGACTTGTAAATGATGGAAACCTCAGACGCCACGCCCAGCGGGTACAACACGTAGAACATGGAGTAGCGCAACCACGTGAGATAGTGCGGGACAGCGCCCTTGAGAGCCAGCGCGTAGTACGAGTAGCGCACCACCTCGGTGATGCCCCACAGCAACGTCAAGGGCACGTATACCCCGCTATGGTTGGCGGGGGAGTGGGGCAAGTACCAGAACACGCCGAGCACAATGAGCAAGCGGGAAAACACTTGCGCCGCGGTGGTGGCGATGGGGGACTTGACCAATCCAAGCGCGGCGTGGACAATCTCCAACACAGCCAACAGCTGTGTTGCGATCAAAAACGCCAGTGATTTTTCGAAAAGCAAGGGCTGGCCAAGCGTGGCGCCGAAGAAGACTGTGTTGAAGCACACGACGGCCCAGAGCGCCGCCAGCAAGCGGTTGTACAAGTAGAGGTACATCACGCGAGTGTCACGTGAATCAATAAATCGCCTTGTACATCCCAGCCCGATTCTTTTTTAACGAAACCCAACCCTTGTCATCATTCAATTCATACACTGAGATAGCGCCGGCGCTGGCGCCACATGTACCCGTACAACCGCACAAACCCCGGGATGTACATGGCCAACCCGGCCAACAAGAACCAGTGGTAAAAGCCCAGCACGTGCCACGCCGTCTTCCACACAACCACGGGCTCGCACATCAAGCCCAACGGGTAGAGCACGATAAACGCCAGGTACCGGAGCCATACCAAAAACTTGGGCACGGCACCGACTTGCTTGAAAAAGTAAAAAGAGTACCGAATAAGCTCCGTGACACCCCACGCAACCGAAAGGCCAACGTACGCCGTTTTGCTAAAATTGCCCGGCGACTCAGGTACAAACCACAGCACGCCCAGCGTGATGATGAGCCGCGCAAAGAATTGGAGCGCCAACGCCGAGAGGGGCAGCGGCACGAGCCCCACCACGGCGTGCGAAAACTCAAAAATGGCATTGGCCAATTGCACACGCACAAGCAACTTGTGCGGGTAATCGTAGTACCACTGCGTAGCGTAGAGCCCCGTGGGGCCGCAGTCCGTCGCTGTGGTGTACAAGATGGCCGCCCACGCGAGGAACGAGGCGAGGTTGTATAGCGCAAGGTATGCCTTCATGACAGGTCACGTGTTGCCCCTCACTGGCATTAGGTGCAGTGCATTGTGCCCCACCTAGGCCGTCGTCAACGACTCGTCCCCCACATACCGCTCCAACATGCGGTCCAACCCCTCCTCGTCCACCGCCAAAAGGTTCTGGTCCCAGTCCACAACCAACGGCGCCTTGAACAAGAGCGACGGGTCAATCTCGGGCTCCTTCTCTGAAACCTGGCTTAAAAAGGCCTTGTGCAAGTTCTCGTAATCGGCTGCAGAAAGAAGACTGTACCCGTGCTCCGTCGGCTCCCCCACGCTCTTCATTGTCGATCTGCGGTCATTGTGCAATTGGTACTGGTCGCTCATCAAGGGGTAGCACAGCGCCAACGCCTTGTGGCCGTCTGTAGATACCCCGCACTTGTTGCGTATATATTTGAACTGGTCGTACGTGGGCATTTGCCGCGCCATCAAGTCAATTACAAAGGGCTCCTTGCCGATTAGCTGCTCGTGGGCCCGCTCTAAACGGGCATATACACGTGCCAGGGTCGGGATCCTGGCATTGTGGAAAATTGTTATTGTCGCTGGCAGGTGCTGCAATGTCTTGAAAAATGACATGGGGACGCGGGGGTGGGGCACTATTTATACGTTGCTGTCATGCACGCACCCTCGGAAGTACGGAAGTGCCAAATTGGCCGGAGCAGCCCATGGCGCCAGAAACGGCACAACTTGAGACTATTGTTGAACAAGGGCTTATCGCTGCAATCTCCGTGCGCGCAGCCGGCAAAACAACACCGGCACTCCGGGACAATCACGTGATTTGCCCCGTGGGGCACCATTATCGATTGGCGGCCAAATGTGGGCCGTCATTGGTTGCGTTGACGGCGCGTGAAAGTGGCCCGATCTGTGACTCCTCGGCATAATCGTTCGATTCGTGACTTCGCGACTCAATGGTTCGATCCGTGACTACGCGACTCAATGCATGATATGCTCGTCATAATAACTCCGCAATGACTCCGCAATGACTTCCTGATGACTCCCAATGACTTCCTGATGACTCCTCTACACGACTCTCTCATAACTTCCGTAAGTCCATACTTACTGGCTGTAGCCCATCATTAGTTTATCCGATACCTGCATATGAGACTAGCACTATGGGCTGCCTGTGGGTCGTGTCTCAGCCTCTACAGCCACTCGGCCTTCACGCCGGCTCACCTATCCCAACTTAGTAACCACGCAAAATCGCTATTCCTACACGGATGGCGCGGATACATGGAATACGGGTTTCCAGCCGATGAGGTAAAACCGCTAACTTGCGAGCCGTTGGGTCCGGATTACACAAATATAGACAATTTGCGCAACGACGTGCTTGGCAATGTTTCCTCGACACTTCTAGATAATCTCGATCTGTTGGTGCTTCTAGAGCAATGGGACGAATTGGAAAAGGTGCTACACTACTTGAAGAACAGCGCCAGCTTCTTTGAGCAAAACACAGTTGTACAGGTTTTCGAAGCATCGATCCGGTGGCTTGGCGGCTTGCTCAGTGCCCATCTCCTCCTTGTTGACGTTAAATACAAATCTGGCTCGAAACCAGATCTCATTTCGAAAGCCTACAATGGCTTTCTTTTGGAGATGGCCTATGACCTTGGGTTGCGTCTTCTTCCGGCCTATTCAACGGGCGGGATACCGTACCCCAGAGTCAACCTCAAGACCGGCATGAAGGGTATCCCTCCCGATATGATTGACGAGACAAACACTGCAGGTGCAACGACTCCCTTTGTTGAAATGACTCTTTTGCTGCGACTCACGGGTGACTCGCGGTTTGAGGACGCGTCAAACAAAACCTTCTGGATGCTCTGGGGCCTGCGGCTGGAGCTCGGGCTCTTGCCGATGTCCGTGAGCCCTGACAAAAACCAGTGGTTGGACAGCACCACGGGCATTGGGGCGCTGATTGACTCGTTTTACGAGTACGCCCTCAAAGGGTCAATCTTGTTCAACAACCAGCACCTTTTCGACGTCTTTTCAAAGCTGTACCTCGCGCTCCATATGCATCTGGCGCAGCTGAGCCTTGGGTGCACCCATTTCGCCAACGTCAACACGGAAACGGGCGTTGTGGCCTCCAACTGGATCGACTCGTTGGGTGCCTTCTGGGCCGGCGTGCAGGTGCTTGCCGGGCGTCTTCTGGACGCTGTGGCGAGCCACATTGTCTACCTCAAAATCTGGAACACCTTTGACGGGATCCCCGAGCGGTGGAACGTGGACAGCCAGAAAAGCCCCAGTGAGTCGGTGGCGGACCGTGTGGCCGACATTGTGGCGCTCGAGTGGTACCCGCTACGCCCCGAGTTCATCGAGTCAACCTACTACCTCTACAAAGCAACCAACGACCCAATGTATCTCCAGATTGGGCTCCGCATCATGCAGCAGTTTGACACAAAGTACAAGGGCGCGTGCGGGTTTGCCGGCATTCAGGATGTGCGCACGGGGCAGCTCCAGAACCGCATGGAGACGTTTGTGTTGGGCGAGCTGCTCAAGTATCTTTACTTGCTCTTTTCCACGTCGCTTCTCGACGAGGCACAGTTCAAGAGGAAAAACTGGGTCTTCTCCACAGAGGCGCACCCGTTGTGGTACAGCGACAGCCTTGCGCAGCGCAGTGCCGCAGAGTTTCAAAAAAAGAGGGGTCTCGAGCCACCAAAGAGACAGGCGGAAAAACACAAGGTTGGGCGAGTCGTGCCCCTCTTTTTCGACAACCAGCCCGAAATGCACCATCTGCTCGCCCATCTCGAGACGTGCGAGGTGCTGCCCTCGCAGTTTGACAAAGTCTTTATGGGTCTGTGCTACTACGCGTGGCCGGGGCTCTTTACGCCAAACTTCAGGTACAGAAACGCCTTGGTGCGGCCTGCGCATCTACCCACCGAGTCACCTTTCGAAATGGACCTCTTCTCGCTGGGTCACCTTCTGCATGGACACTTCCCCACATCTCCGCGGCTTCCCACAACGACGCAAAACAGCTACGTGCTCGGCTCGCTCGGGCGGCCCGAGAACATCGACATGTACGTTGTGAGCCGCAGCGGGGGTGGCTTTGAGAAAAACGACCTTGTTTTGCCCGCCTTGGCTGGGCGCCTCACGGTGGAGAAGCTTGTGCCGCACGCCATCGACACGGGCAACTGCCGCGTGAGCTTCAGCTACATTCGGCAGCTCCGGCGGCTGCACCGGCTGCGCAAGTCGGTGGCCCTCCGCATTTTGAAAATCAACGGCGTCGAGGCGCACAACAACACAGTGTGGACGTCGCGCGACGTGGTGAGGCACAACAGCAAGGTGTTGGAGCTCGCCAGCGACGGCCACGTGCTCATACAAGGACAATACGTGGAAAACCTAAGAGTGTACAGCTAGCTGCGGGCATTGTTGAGCGACGCCATGATGCGCTGGATATTGGCGTTGGTTTTGCGTGGGCCGCGGCCGTTTTGGGGAGGCGGGGCACTTGCTTCGTGGAGAGCCTCCATACGGGAGGCCAAGGAAGTGGCTGGCTTAGCAGCGTCTACGGCGGCCTCCTCTGCAATGAGGCGGTCGCGTTCTGCTTTTACGGCGAGTTCGACTTGTTTCAAGCGGAGCAAAGTGGACATTTTGGTGCTTTGCTGGCGGTGTCAATAATTGCCTTGCTGGCGGTGTCAATTAGTGCCTTGCTGGCGATGGCTACAGGGCCACGGTGTTCCGGGAATAGCCGAGCGTGAAAAATTTGGCACAGCGTGGACATCGGCAAGTCGCGGTGGCTGCAGTATAAAAGCGCAGTTTGGCGCGGGTGCGCACAACCAAACTGTATGTATGAGTCACCTTCTGCAGTCTGCGAGCCATGATGTTTTCCAGGCTTCACGCCGCCGCAGCGACTAACTTGCGCAGGATGACTACGAGTCTGTTGAAGCCGTTGGACGCGGCCAAGGTGCAGATTACGCGGAGCAAGGCGCCCAAGGCGCGGCCTGCGAACCTGGAGTTGGTTTTCGGGAAGCTGTTCACCAACCACATGTTGGAGGTTGAGTGGACGGCGGCGGAGGGGTGGGGCACGCCGACGATCCGGCCGTACCACGCGCTCAGCCTCGATCCGTCGTGCATTGTGTTGCACTATGGGTTTGAGGCGTTTGAGGGCCTCAAGGCGTACCGCGACGGGCGGGGCCGGATTCGTCTTTTCCGGCCCGACCGCAACATGGCGCGCATGAATGCGAGCGCAGAGCGCATTGCGCTCCCGACGTTTGACGGCGAGGAGTTTATCAAGTTGATGGCGGCGTTTCTCGAGTTGGAAAAGGACTTTGTGCCCGACGGCAAGGGCTACTCGCTCTACCTCCGCCCCACCATCATTGGCACGCTGGCGCTGTTGGGGGTCAGTGTGCCCGACCGCGCGCTCTTGTACCTCATTGCGTCGCCCGTGGGCCCGTACTACCTGACGGGGTTCCAGGCCATTCTGTTGGAGGCGACGGACTATGCCGTGCGGGCGTGGCCCGGCGGCGTGGGCAACCGCAAGTTGGGCGCCAACTACGCGCCGTGCGTGCGCCCGCAGTTGGAGGCGGCCGCGCGCGGCTACCAGCAGAACCTCTGGCTTTTCGGCGACGAGGGCTACATCACCGAGGTGGGCACCATGAATGTGTTTTTCGTGTTTGCGCACGGCGGGCGGCGCGAGTTGGTGACGGCGCCGTTGGACGGCACCATTTTGGAGGGCGTCACGCGCGACAGCGTGCTTGCGCTCGCCCGCGAGCGCTTGCCCGCGCTGGAGTGGGTGGTGAGCGAGCGCAAGTTCACCATGGCGGAGGTGTGCGAGCGGCTGGCGCGGGGCGAGTTGGTGGAGGCGTTTGGCTGCGGCACCGCGGCGTTGGTGGCGCCCATCAAGCGGATTGGGTGGCGCGGCCTGGACGTGGAGGTGCCGTTGGCGGTGGGCGACGCGGGCGAGTTGACGGCGCAGATGGCGGAGTGGATCCACGGGATCCAGTACGGCGCCGACGAGCACGCGGGCTGGCTGCGCGTCATGGCGTAGCGGCCAGAGGCGTGTATTACAAGGTGCCCACGTCGGGCAATTTTTGAATGTGGTGCATGAGAAAGTCGCGTTCCTCAATGACGCTGGAGCCCGCTCCCGTCACGTCCAACGACTCGAACAAGCGCACGAAGTTGTCCTTGTTCTTGGCCAAAATGTCCATGATCTTTTGCAGCTTGCGCGGCTTTGCCACAAAGTACTTGAACACGTGGAAGCTCTCCAACTGCACGTTCTTCAGCTTGTCCAAGAGCAAGAGCATCACGAGCTTCAACAGCGCCGCGTCGTCCAAGTAGAACTTGAGAAACTGCACATTCAGCCGCTGCACAACAACATCCAGAAGAAGCCGCACCGCCTGCCGCTTCGTCACGTAGTTCTCCAGCCGCATGAGCCCGTTGATGCTCTGCGCAAACGCCTCGCACCGCGCAGCAAGAAAGTCCCCGGCCAACTTCTTGTGCGTCGAAAGAAGCGCCTGCAACGTCGCAAACGAGTCGGTCGCAACCTCAAACACGGGCAGCTGCACGTACTTGAAGACGTTCCAGAAGCCCGCGTGCTCCAAGAGAAGCCGGTTCACCAGCTCGTGCTTGATGCAATCTCGCAAAATCTGCCCGCACACTAGCGCAATCTCGGGCCGCTCGGGCGCCTTGAAGAGCAAATAGACCGTCTCCGGCCGCCGCACAAGGTACTCCTGCGTCGCCTGCTCCATCGGCTGCCGCCGCAAAAGCACCCCAAACACGCTTGCCACGTCCTTCCGCAAATCAAAGTCTAGGCTCGGTATCGTCGCCACAAGCGTGTAGAGCGTGTCCGTCGCAAACATCTCCAGCGCCAATGGCGCCATCTGGTCCAACTGCGGCTCGCTGTCGCCGTCGCCGGCGAGAATGTACTTCACCAGCCTCAAATGCCGCGCGCACTCGTCGTGGTGTTTCCGGAGGTCGGGCACGTCCAACTTGAGCAACAGCTCGTTGAGCGCACGCACCAATTCCGGGGCCGTCTTTGGGTTGCGTTTGAAGAGAAATGCCATGGTCTGTATACAAGGACACGGTGGTGGCTGGCAAGAGGCAAGTGCAGCGGACAGGCGAGGAGCCGCGGATCGGGTAGAGGGAAAAGACTGGTCAGGGGCATGGCACCGTGTGGCCAAGGCGCGTTGCCCCGTGGTGTCCCGCGGTGCCCTCCTTGCCCCGCGTTGCCCTCCTTGCCCCGCGTTGCCCTCCTTGCCCCGCGTTGCCCTCCTTGCCCCGCGTTGCCCTCCTTGCCCCGCGGTGCCCTCCTTGCCCCGCGTTGCCCTCCTTGCCCCTCCTTTGCCCCGCGATTCCCCTCCTTGCCCCGCGGTTTACCATCTTGCCCCTCTTTTGCCCCACCCACCTCTTCCCCCACTTCCCCACCGATCACGTGATGCCGTCCCGTTTGAACGTGTGGCGGCAGGTGGCAGTCAACAAAAGCGGCCGGCCCGTTCTCTCCACCGCAGAAACCACCGTCTTTGTAAAGGAAGGCGTCGGCTTGTACCAGGGCAAGCTGAAAATCGCCAGCCACCAAAATGGCCGCGTCTATCTCACCAGCGAACGCATCATTTTCATAGAGTCAAACAAGGCCATAGCGCTAGATGTGGCGTCGTTGGAGTCGCTAGAGGCCGTGGACCGTTTCCTACGCCTGTCCCCCAAAATCAAGCTCTATCTCAAGGCTGTAGTTGCCGAGGCAGAAACACAGCAAGTGCGCTGGATCTGCGAAATCTGCTCGTACACAAACGTTGCCGCAGCAGTGAAGGAAACCGAGTCGTGCAGCTCGTGCGGCGTGCCGCAGAAACCAAGGCTAGAGGCCGATACCGCGCCAGCTGCAAATCCAGGGGAATGCCCAAAGTGCACGTTTCACAACCACCCGTCCATGATACACTGCGAAATGTGCGGCACACTCATCAGGGAGCGCCAGCAAAAGGCAGTCTCGGAAAACCCGGCCGCGTTGGTGTTGGAGGAGCCTGAGACGTATTCGGGCACCAAGCCATACGTCAAGCTCAGTTTCAGAAAAGGCGGCGAGTCCGATTTCTACAGCCACATGCAGCGCGTCTTGGACGACCGGCGGTGGCTCAATCTCGAGCTGCGCGGCGGCGTGCCCGCCAAGCCGAAACTGGAGAAAGTGAGATCGAGCGGGATCCACAGCTTGGAGCGCATCGGCGAGATGCAGCGGCAGCACAATGAGACGGTGCTCTCGTCGCTGTTGGAGGACTTGCAGCAGCTCATGGCCAAGGCGCTGGATGTCGTTTCGCTCTCGTTGACGTTTTCGCCCCTCGTGAAGTCGCGTGAACGGCTGCTCTACCCCGTGCCCGGGCTCTCCACGCCCAAGTCCCTGGCGCTCTACCACCAGGAGCTAGCACGGAACGTCAGTGAGTTTCTTCTGTACCTTCTCACCAAGCCCACCAGCATAATCTCAACCACGGACCTTTTCGCCACGTACAACCGACACACGATAGACCAGGGGTTCGGCAACGAGCTCGTGTCGTTGCAGGACCTCGCCGCGGCACTCGCGCTCCTTGACAAGTTGGGATTGCCCGTCAAGACGAAGACCTACAGCGAGGGGCTTGTTGTGGTGACGAGGCGGCTGCACCTGCTGCAGGAGAGCCACCAGAGCATACTAGACTTTCTTGTGGAGGAGCACAATGGGCGGTTGCTCCGGCGACACAGGGACATGTGGGAGAAGGTGGAGCCGCAGGTGCGGGGCTGCACGCTAGCGGAGATCAGCAGCCATTTTGGGTGGCTGCCTGCTGTGTGCGCCGAGGAGATGGAGCGGTGTGTTGACGAGCAGTTGTGTGTGGTTGACCGGCACGTTCTGGGCACGTTCTACTATGTGAATTGCTTTGACAGCAAGTTGGCTGCACGCATCTGGAGCGACGACGCTGCGTTTGAGAATGCACAGAAGGCCGTGGTGGAGCAGCAAGCAACCGCCGAGGCTCGAGGGGTTCCTACCCAATTGGGCGCGGAACTGGCCCAGCCCGCAGCGATAAGCAGCGCCATGGAGGATCTCAGAGGGCTTCTGTTTATTGGCTGAAATAGCCCGCGTGCATTGGTCTGGCGTTTACAAATTTATGTAAGCGCATGCATAGCCGACGCGCGCCTGCAGGCCCAACGGTGCGGCGACCGGGCCGCATCCCTTCGAAATCTCCTGCACACAACGACAGATACAGCACTAATCCAGCGGTGGCCTCTCTGCAGGTCAATCAAGATAGTGCTATCTCTTATCAGGGTCCATGTATAAAAGTGCAATTTCTCACAGCTCGGCATGACGGCTGGATACGTCTCTCCCCTCCCTCAAGGCGCCGGGTACGCCATTGTCGTGGGCCTCGGCGCCGTTTTCGCTGGCGGAATGATGCTCACCACCTACTGCTTGCGCAGGTACAACAAGGAGATTATGACCGCGGAGGAGTTTTCCACCGCGGGCCGCAGCGTCAAGACGTTTCTTCTTTCTGCCGCTGTTGTGCTGTCGTGGACGTGGGCAGCGACGCTTTTGACGTCGACGGTGCAGGTGTACGAGAACGGCGTGAGCGGCGCCTTGTACTACTCGGCGGGCGCCACGGTGCAGATTATTCTCTTTTCATGCTTGGCCATCAAGGGCAAGGAGCGCGCGCCCGAGGCGCACACGTACCTTGAGATCATCAAGGCGCGCTACGGCACGGCGACGCACCTTGTGTTTTGTTTCTGGGGCCTCGCCACCAACATCTTGGTGACGGCGATGCTCTTGAGCGGCGGGTCGGCGGTGGTGCACGACTTGACCGGGATGAACGAGATTGCGGCGTGTCTCTTGTTGCCCTTTGGCGTGGTGCTCTACACGCTTTTCGGGGGCATCAAGGCGACGTTCCTCACGGACTACGTGCACACGGTGGTGATTGTGGTGATTATGTTGGTGTTTGGCTTCAACGCCTTTGCCGTGTCGGACCGGTTGGGGCTGCCTGGCCGCGTGTGGGACTTGGTGACGGCGTACGGCCGGGACCACCCGCGCGACGGCAACAAGGACGGCCTGTACCTCACCATCAAGTCGCACCACGGCGGCATCTTTTTCGTGATCAACATTGTGGGCAACTTTGGCACGGTGTTCTTGGACAATGGCTACTTCAACAAGGCGTTTGCGCTGGACCCCGCGGCGACGATGCCCGGCTACGTCATTGGCGGCTTGGCGTGGTTTGCCATCCCCATGTTTGTTGCCACGACGCTCGGGCTCACGGCCATCTCGCTCGAGGACACCAAGTGGTGGCCGAGCTACCCGAACCGCATGACGGCGCAGGAGGTGAGCGCGGGGCTCGTGTTGCCCAACGCCGCCACGGCGCTTCTCGGCACGTCGGGCGCGGTGATGTCGCTTCTCCTTGTGTTTATGGCGGTGACGCTGGCGATGCTGGCGGAGTTGATTGCAGTGTCCACCATCTTTTCGTACGACATTTTCCGCACGTACATCGACCCCAAGGCGTCCGGGCGCAAGATCATGGTGATGTCGCACACGCTGGTGGTTGTGTTTTCGTACGTGATGGCGGGCTTCGCCATCGGGCTCTACTACGCGGGCGTCGGCATGGGCTACCTCTACGAGCTCATGGGGGTGATTATCGGCGGCGGCGTGCTTCCCGCGGCGCTCACGCTTCTCTCGACGCGGCAGAACTGGGCCGCGGCGACGTTCACGCCGCCCATCGCCACGGGGCTCGCCATCATGCTGTGGTTGGTGTGCACCAAGTCGCAGGAGGGCAGCTTGACGTACAACACGACGTTTGCCGACAACCCGATGCTCACGGGCAACGTGGTGGCGCTCTTGTCGCCGCTTGTGATTGTGCCGGTGCTCACGCTCGCGTTTGGGCAGCAAAGGTTTGACTGGGACGTGCTCAAGAGCATCAAGCGCATCGACGAGGAGGAGGAGCTCTTGGCGGCGGAGTCGGGCGACAGCGAGCAGCTCGCGCCCGTGAAGCTGATGATTGCCACCGAGGCGCACGAGATTGCGCTTGCGGAGGCCGACCGCCACGCGGCGGACGCGGCGCGGTTGCGGCGCCTGTTCAAGATCCTGCTTGGCATCTGCATCTTCCTCGCCATCAGCTTGATTCTCTTGTGGCCCATCCCCATGTACGGCACGGGCTACGTCTTCAGCAAGCCGTTCTTCACGGGCTGGATCTGCGTGCTCTTCATCTGGTCGTTCTACACGGCGTTTGTCGTGGTGGTGGGGCCCGTGTGGGAGGGCCGCCACGGGCTCTGGCACACCGTGCGCGGCATCTACTGGGACTTGACGGGCCAGACGTGGAAGCTCCGGCGGTGGCAGCAGGAGAACCCGGGCGAGTTGCACGCCGTGCGCAGCCAGGTGAGCGCCGAGTTGGCGCGCATGACGGTGGAGGGCGTGCCTGTGCACGGCGCCAACATCGACGCCGAGTTGAAAAAGGAGTAATGCAAGAGAATTGTGGGTAGCTGGCGTGGCAAAGGCGTAGAGCAACAGACCAGGGTTGGCCGGTGTTGGAATGAGATTGGGCCGAGTGAAGGGTGGATCATGTGTGGTCTAGATGGTCTATAGTGCTTTGGAGGGTCCTCGATGCGCCGGAACGCTGGTTATTTATGACATATTTCCGATGCGCTTGACAGGGTGTTTATTCGGTGAGATTCTCCGATTCGTTGACACGATGTTTATTTGTGGAGACGTGTTAGATGCGCTCGAACAGGGTGTTTATTTGATTAAAATCTAATGACTGTTCGTGTTTGAGAAATCCTCCACGATGGCTAGTCGTATACACAAAGGATTTGGTCAATTTTGTAAACACATGGTCATTGAAAGGAAAATCACGATCCACTCGAAACAAGTGGTCGTCAATCTGTGAAAGATCTTGACAGTGGATTGAAGGCATTGTCTCGATGCACTCGCGAACACAACTCATTATCGCGTTGTGGAGGGTCTGGTGGAGGACAGTGTACGAAAGGGCAATTGCCTCCACGATGCGCTCGCAAATACAATATTTTGATTCTATTGCGTCGTGAAAGATCTTGTGGAAGGCAGCGCGTGCATGAGAGACATCTTCCACGATGCTCTCGCCGCATCGGAGATACACAAAAAGACTTGGTCATTTCGTGAGCAGGCGCTTATTAAAGGGGGCTCTTGTTCTCTCGATGCGCTAGCTCCATCGAGAATAAAAAACTTTGGTCGACCCTGAACAAATGTTAATAAAGGGCATTTCACGATACACTCGAACAAGGTTTCACTTGATTGCGTTGTGAAGATCTTGACAGTGCGTGGGTTGAAAGGCAATACACACGATGCGCTCCAAACAAGGTTTCAATTTCATTGCGTTGCGGAGAGTCTTCTTGAGGATAGTGCATGGTTATTGAAGGGGCAATATTTCACGATGCGCTCGGAACAAGTGTTTAGTCGGATTCGTGAACAAGATTTTGACAGTTCATGGTAATAAAAGAGACAATCTTTCTTGATGCACTCGAACAAGGTTTCACTTGATTGTGTCGTGAGAACTTGACGGTGCGTTGTTAAAGGCAGCTCCACAATGGCCAGGTGCATCGATAGAAACAGAAATGAGGTCAATTTCGTGGCATGGCCATGGAAAAACATCTTGGTTGATGCACCCGAAGCACCGATGTTGACATTTAAAGATTTCGAGTGCGTGGATTGAAAGAGATCTTCGCTGGAACACATGTTCGTTCGATTGCGTTGTGAAGGTCTTGGAAGATAGTGCGTGGATCGAGGGCGTTTTTTCCAGACGCACTAGGTCCATCGGGAAAGGAGCTTTAGTCAAATCGTGAACATTTGTCACTGGAGGACAATAATACGATTATCTCGCAGACTAGTTCTTCATTGATTGCGTCGTGAGATTGCATTGACGCTCTTCCGCGATGGCAGCTGCATCGAAAAACAAATTAAGTCGATTCGTGACACATGTCGTTCAGAGGGCAATCTTCCACGATGTTTCAGTTGAAATCATTCGATTGCGTCGTGAGATCTTGGCATGGTGTATTGACGTCCCCCAATGCTCCATCGTAAGTTCAGTCGATGCGTGCACATGTTTTTAGAGGGCGATCTTTCACGTTTTTTAATTACATTTACTGATTATATTGTGAGATCTCGATAGTGCATTGGCGCTCCCAATGCAGCTCCATCTATAAGTTTAGTCGATTCGTGACAATGTCACTTAAAGGGCAATCTTCCACGATGTTTTAGTTGAAATCATTCGATTGCGTCGTGAGATCTTGACGTGGTGTTTTGACGCTTTCCGCGATGGTAGCTGCATCTATAAGTTTAGTCGACTCGTGACAATGTCATTTAAAGGACAATCTTCCACGATGTTTCAGTTGAAATCATTCGATTGCGTCGTGAGATCTTGACGTAGTGCATTGACGTCCCCCAATGCTCCATCGTAAGTTCACTCGACTCGTGACACTCGCCTAAGACTTGGTTGACTCGCGACGTTCATTCTGTGGCCAGACGAGATCTTTGCACGCACTGCACGTTACGTCAGATCGCCAGCCGCACGGTGTTCCATTCGTTTCGGTGACCCGGTGACCCGGTGACCGGTGACCCGTGTCACCGGTGTCAATCAGCAGCCAATCAGCCGACGCATGCATGTGTCAAGCCTGCATACTACCAACATCCAGCGATAGTCCTGCACCCGTGCACCACGCCGGCGCGAGCCGGCGCCTCTTCTGATAGCATGCACACAGGGCGGCGGCCCCCCCATAAAAGACGTGGCGCGGCCGCCGGGCGCATGGCCCCCCACTCCGCAGCGCCCGCGCAGTGCCGCGGCTGGACGGTTGGCGACTGGAAAAAGTACCATCTCGGCACCACGCCCGACGACCTGATTGCGCTCTTGCAGCGGCTCTTGGCGGCGCAGAGCACCGACGACGCGGCGTGGATCCTGCTCGCGACGCCCGCGGACTTGCTCCACCAGTGGCTGTTTTTGCAGCTGCACGCGGAGAAACACACGTTGCCCTTGTACGGGGTGCCCGTGGCGGTCAAGGACAACATCGACGTGAAGTTCCTCGCGACGACGGCGGCGTGCCCCGCGTTCGCGTACCAGCCCGCGGAGGACGCCACGACGGTGCGGCTCTTGCGGCTTGCGGGCGCCATTGTGATTGGCAAAACCAACTTGGACCAGTTCGCCACGGGCCTCGTGGGCACGCGGTCGCCGTACGGCGCCACGCCCAACACGTTCGACGCCGCGTACGTGTGTGGCGGCCTGAGCGCGGGGCTGGCGTCGGTGGTGGCGCGGGGCATTGTGCCTGTGGCGTTGGGCACCGACACCGCGGGCTCGGGCCGCGTGCCGGCGGCGTTGAACAACTTGGTCGGGCTCAAGCCCACCAAGGGCGTGTTGCTGCTGTACGGCGTGGTGCCCGCGTGCAAGCTGCTCGACTGCGTGCTGGTGTTTGCGCTCAACTTGGCGGACGCGCAGTTGGTGTTCAACGTGATGGCGCGGCCCGACGCCCGCGACGAGTACCTGCGCGCGCTCCCGCGGAACCCGCGGCTCGCGTTCGCGGCGCCCCGCGTGGCGGTGCCGCACGAGCTCGAGTGGTTTGGCGAGCGCGAGAACCCGCGCCTCTTTGCCGACGCCGTGGCGCGCATCCGCACGTTTGCGCCCGTGCGCGGCATCGACATTGCGCCGTTGCTCGAGCTCGCGCGCTGCCTCTACGACGGCGCGTGGGTGCTGGAGCGCTGGGCCGCCACAAGGGCGTTCTTCGCCACCGACCCGCCCGCGGCCGCGCTCGACCCCACCGTCGCCGCCATCATCCGCGGCGGCGCCGCGCACCTGGCCGCGACGGCGTTCGAGTACGAGTACAGGCGCCGCGCCATCCTCCAGAAAGTGCGCCCGCTCTTGGCCGACGTGGACGTGCTCGTGGTGCCCACCGCGCCGCTCACGCCCACGTTGGCGCAGGTGGCCAGCGACCCCGTGGGCGTCAACTCGCGCCAGGGCACCTACACCAACTTCGTCAACCTCGCCGACATGAGCGCGTTGGCGGTGCCCGCGGGCTTCCGCCGCGACGGCGTGCCCTTTGGCGTCACGTTTCTCTCGCACAAGTACAACGACTACGCCTTGTTGGACTTTGCCCTGGCGTACATGAAGGCCTACGCCCGCGCGGTGCCCCGCTTCTACGGCTGCCTCAAGTCCGAGGCGCCCGCCCTCAGCGACGACTTGCTTGCGCACGCGCAGCTTCCCCACCGCGTGCTCACCGCCACCGTCAAGTTGGCCGTCGTGGGCGCGCACCTCCGCGGGTTCCCGTTGCACGGCCAGTTGCAGCAGGCGCACGCGCTCTTTGTCGAGGCCACGCACACCAGCGCCGACTACCGCTTGTACGCGTTGCCCGGCGGCGGCGTCGCCAAGCCGGGCTTGCGCCGCGCGCCGGGCGGCACCAGCATCGCCGTCGAGGTGTACGAGGTGCCCGTGGAGCACTTTGGCGCGTTCGTGCTGCAGGTGCCCGCGCCGCTCGGCATCGGCAGCGTCGAGCTCGCGCTGGGCGAGTGGGTCAAGTCCTTCATCTGCGAGGAGGCCGGGTACACCGCCGCGGGCGCGGTGGAGATCTCGGAGCACGGCGGGTGGCGGGCGTACCACGAGCACACGGCGCGCGAGGCGCGGCGGTTGCAGCGCCCGTTCCGCACGGTGCTCGTGGCGAACCGCGGCGAGATCGCCGTGCGCATCATGCGCACGTTGAAGAAGCTCAAAATCACCGCCGTGGCCGTGTACGCGGACCCGGACAGGTACGCGCGCCACGTGCGCATGGCCGACGTGGCGGTGCCGCTCCACGGCGTCTCGGCGGCGGAAACGTACCTCGACATGGACAAGGTGGTGGCCGCGGCGCGGCTGCTGGGCGCCGAGGCCGTCATCCCCGGGTACGGTTTCCTCAGCGAGAACGCGGACTTTGCCGACCGCTGCGCGCGCGAGGGGCTCGTGTTTGTCGGGCCCTCGGGCGACGCCATGCGGCAGCTCGGCTTGAAGCACTCGGCGCGCGCCATCGCCGAGCGCGCGGGCGTGCCGTTGGTGCCCGGGTCCGGGCTCGTGGCGAGCGCCGCCGAGGCGCGCGCCGTCGCCGCGGCGTTGCTGTACCCGGTGATGGTGAAGCTGACCGCGGGCGGCGGCGGGATCGGGCTCCAGAAGGTGGAGCTGGAGGCGGAGATTGAGCGCGTGTTTCTGACGGTGCAGCACCAGGGCCAGCAGTACTTTGGCGACCGCGGGGTGTTTCTCGAGCGGTTTGTCGAGGACGCGCGCCACGTGGAGATCCAGATGTTTGGCGACGGCCGCGGCGGCGCCGTGGCGTTGGGCGAGCGCGACTGCTCGTTGCAGCGGCGCAACCAGAAGATCATCGAGGAGACCCCCGCGCCCAACCTCCCCGAGGCGACGCGGCAGCGCATGCGCCGTGCCGCGGAGTCGTTGGCGGCGCTCATGAAGTACAAGGGCGCCGGCACCGTGGAGTACATCTACGACGAGCGCCGCAACGACTTTTACTTCCTCGAGGTGAATGCGCGGTTGCAGGTGGAGCACCCCATCACCGAGATGGTGACGGGGCTCGATCTCGTGGAGTGGATGTTGCTCATTGCCGCCGACACGCCGCCCGATTTCGCGCAGCCCGTGCCCGTGACGGGCGCCGCCATGGAGGCGCGCTTGTACGCGGAGAACCCCGTCAAGGGCTTCATGCCCAGCCCCGGGCAGCTCACGGAGGTGCGGTTCCCGCTGTGGGCGCGCGTGGACGGGTGGGTCGAGAAGGGCAGCGTGGTGAGCGCCGAGTACGACCCGACGTTGGCGAAAATCATCGTGCACGGCGCGGACCGCGACGACGCGCTCCGCAAGCTCCGGCAGGCGCTCGACGAAACCACCGTCAGCGGCTGCGTCACCAACATCGACTACCTCCGGCTGATTGCGCACAGCCGCATGTTCGAGACGGCGCGCGTCGCCACCAAGGTGTTGGACCTGTTCCCCTACCACCCCAACGCGCTCGAGGTGGTGCTGCCCGGCGCGTACACCACGGTCCAGGACTTCCCGGGCCGCACGGGCTACTGGCACGTCGGCGTGCCGCCGCTGGGGTGCATGGACACGTACGCGATGCGCATGGCGAACCGGTGCGTGGGCAACGCCGCGCGGGCGCCGGGGCTCGAGTTCACGTTGAGCGGGCCCACGTTGGTGTTCCACCGCGAGGCCATCGTCGCGGTGTGCGGCGGCGCCGTGGACGTGCGCATCAACGGCGCCGCGGTGCGGCAGTGGGCGCCGTTGTACCTCCAGCAGGGCGACACGTTGGCCGTGGGCCGGCTCGCCAGCGGCTGCCGCGGCTACGTGGCGGTGCGCGGCGGCATCGACGTGACGGAGTACCTCGGCAGCCGCGCCACGTTCGCGCTCGGCAACTTGGGCGGCCACAACGGCCGCGTGCTCAAGCTCGGCGACGTGCTCTTCTTGGCCCAGCCCGAGTTGCCCGGCTGCACCTTGCCCGGGCCCGTGGCCGAGCCGTGCGCCGTGCCGCCGCTGCTCGTGCCCGCCTACGTGCACCGCGAGTGGCGCGTGGGCGTCACCTGCGGCCCGCACGGCGCCCCCGACTTCTTTACCCCCGAGCTGAGCCGCGCCTTCTACGCGCACCCGTGGAAGGTGCACTACAACTCCAACCGCTTCGGCGTGCGCCTCGTCGGGCCCAAGCCCACGTGGGCCCGCGCCGACGCCGGCTCCGCCGGGTTGCACCCGTCCAACGCCCACGACTACGTCTACCTGTTGGGCGCCATCAACTTCACGGGCGACGAGCCCGTGATCTTGACGTGCGACGGGCCGTCGCTCGGCGGCTTCGTGTGCCACGCCGTGGTGTGCGAGGCCGAGATGTGGAAAATCGGCCAGGTCCGCCCCGGCGACACCATCCGCTTCGTGCCCGTGTCGTGGGCCGCGGCCAGGCGCTTGAAGCACGCCCAGGACGCCGCCATCGACACCTTGCTGGGCTCTGTGCCCTCCCTCGACGGCCTCGAACTCCCATCGCCCGAGGACCCCGTGCTCCGCCGCATCCCCGCCAGCGCCCAGTTTCCCCAAATCGTCTACAGACAGGCGGGCGACCGCTACGTGTTGGTGGAGTACGGCGACAACGCCGTCGACCTCAACATGCTGTACCGCGCGCACCGGCTCATCGGCATGGTGCGCGACTTGAAGGTGGAGGGCGTGGTGGAGATGTCGCGCGGCGTGCGCCTGGTGTTGATCGAGTACAACGGGCCCACCCAGGACGCCTTGGTGGCCACGATGCTCGCGCTCGAAAAGGAAATTGTGTTCTCCACCAAGTGGAAGGTGCCCTCGCGCGTGCTCAAGCTCCCGATGGCGTTCGAGGACTCGCGCACCTTGGCCGCGGTGCAGCGCTACCAGGAAACCATCCGCAGCGACGCGCCGTGGCTCCCCAACAACGTCGACTTCATCGCCCACATCAACGGCATGGAGCGCCACGAGGTGCGCGACACGGTCTACCTGGCGCGGTTCCTCGTGCTCGGGCTCGGCGACGTCTTCTTGGGCGCGCCCTGCGCCGTGCCCTTGGACCCGCGCCACCGCTTGCTCGGCACAAAGTACAACCCGAGCCGCACCTACACCCCGAACGGCACCGTGGGCATTGGCGGCTCGTACATGTGCATCTACACCATGGACTCGCCCGGCGGCTACCAGCTCGTGGGCCGCACCGTGCCCATCTGGGACAAGCTCACCCTCGGCAACCGCAGCCAGCCGTGGATGCTCAACTTCTTCGACCAGGTGGAGTTCTACCCGGTGAGCGAGGCCGAGATCGACCAGCACACCGCCGACATGAACGCGGGCTGCTTCGACGTGGAGGTGGTGGACTCGGTGTTCGACCACGAGCAGTACTTGCGCTGGGTGCAAGCGCACCTGGCCGAGATCGACGCGTTCCAGCAGAAGCAGACCGGCGAGCACCTCGCCGAGTTCAACCGCTTGATCCAGGTGGCCAACGCCGACTTGGCCTCGCTGGCGCCGCCCCGCACCGAGGAGTCCTTCGACGACAAAACCACAGTGCACTCCGAGTTCTCGGGCCGCTTCTGGAAGCCCTTGGTCGCCGTCGGCGACACCGTCAAGCGCGGGCAGGGGCTCGTGGTTGTGGAGGCCATGAAGACGGAGATGGTGGTGACGGCGCCGCAGGACGGGCGCGTGGTGCGCATCATGCACAAAAACGGCGACTTGGTCGACGCCGGCGACCTCGTCGTGGTGATTGACTAGGGTAATAGACGGCAGATTGGACCATGCCATGCAGTGAGTTTCTAGAGCGAGTTGTAGAAGAGTAGGTGCCGTGGCTGCAAGTGGCTTGCCTCTGCGGTGCCTACCGTTTCGGGCAGATCGGCCCAGCATCGCCGATCCGTCCCTTGCCTAACGCGTCTTGGCCACTCAGCAGCTGCAGTGGTCTTGGTTACTGAGGCCGGAACCTGTCCTTGTACCAAGGTTTGACCTGTTGACTGATCACTGTTACATTGACATTACCTGTTTATCGGTTACCATTGACTGTGGACGTAGCCAATTGATTTTGATGCATCACCTATTGACATTACCTCTTGACCCATATGCATAGACACTGACGCATTGACCCATTGACATTAACCCATTGACACATCGACAAGTTGGAATATTGACTTCTTGGCTGATGATACGACTGCTTGTCTCTAGATCCATTGGCATATTGACGACATGATCCATATGCGTATTGAAATCGAGCCATTGACCCGTTGACATGTAAACCTTTAACACAATAACCCATTGACATTACCCATTGACATTACCCATTGACATTAACCTGTTGACATTAACCCGTTGACATTAACCCGTTGACATTAACCCGTTGACATTAACCCATTGATTTAATAAACCATTGACACATCGACAGGTTGGAATATTGACCTCTTGGCTAATGATACGTTGACTACTTATCTCTAGATCCAAGATCCGTATGCGTATCGATATTGACCCATTGACCCGTTGACATGTAAACCTTTAACATAATAACCCATTGACATTACCCATTGACATTAATCCATTGACATTACCCATTGACATCAACCCATTGACATAATAAACCATTGACACATCGACAGGTTGGAATATTGACCTCTTGGCTTATGATACGTTGACTACTTACTCCAGATCCACTGGTATATTGACGTCAAGATCCATATGCGTATTGATATTGAGCCATTGACCCATTGACATGTAACCTCTCCACATAATAACCCATTGACATTAACCCAGACACATCGACCCGTTGACACAATAACCCATTGACATATCGAAGCATCGAAATATTGACCTCTTGGCTGATGATACCTGACTGCCCTCCAGACTATTGGCATCATGATCCATATGCGTATCATATTGACCCATCGACACGTAACCTCTTCGCCTTTAACATGTACCTCTTGGTCTATAACATGTAACCTTTAGGCCTATAACATACAAACCCCTGGGCCTGACTATAAACCCTGGCTATAACACGAATTCCTATAATTGACCGGTACCGCCAGTGGCTCAGCCACTCGTCTTAGCCAACGACTTGGACTCATCTTCTCTCACGTGACCTGATGTCTCTAGACGTGTCGGCGTTCCAATCCGAGGCCTGGACGGTTTCCCTGAATGACGCCATCTCCATATATATAACAGGCGACGACTCTGCGCAAAGTTTCAAGCCCCTATTCACGTACCCCATTTTCGGCGAGGCCGAAGTCTTGTACGGCTACAAGGACTTGGAAATCTTCTTGTGCTTCGACGCAAAGACGTTTCTCCCCTTTCTAAATGTGCGTTTCTCCGCAGCGTTGCCCGACGTTCAGGTCGATCCCAAGGAGAAAATGCTCGCTGTCCTCCCAAAATGCACAGTATTCAAGGACGAGCTCAAGTGGAGAGAGGCCATAGACAATGAGCGCAAGGACTACCAGATCCCAGGGGACTTGTACACACAATACGGCGATTTCTCCGTTTATAAGCTCCACCGCGGCGCCAACCTCTTGGAGCGGCTCCAGGTTTTGGTGCTCTTGTTCATCGAGGCCGGGTCGTACATTGACGCGTCGGACCCGCTCTGGGACATTTACGTCTTGTACAAAAACGACGAAATCGTCGGCTTCTGCACCGCCTACAACTACTGGCGCTACCCGGGCCACGAGGCCTTCAACGCGGGCAAAAAAACCACACGCAAGAAAATTTCGCAGTTTGTCATTCTCCCAAACCACCAGGGCAAGCACTACGGCGGCGACTTCTACCTCCATCTCTACAAGGAGTGGCTCAAGGACGATAATGTGTTTGAGATTGTCGTTGAGGACCCCAACGAGAGCTTTGACGATTTGCGCGACAGAGTGGACCTCTCGCGCATCTTGGAGGAGAAGCTACTCGAGGAGATTGACATTTTGAACATCCCGTCGTGGTTTGACGACTTCAAGGCGGCGCAAAAGTTTGAAAAACGGCAGCTCCAGCGGCTCGTTGAGATGGTGCTCATTGTGCAGTTGCAGCGGAACGTGGGCACCGAAACGTGGTCAACGGTGCGGCGCTTCATCAAACGGCGCCTCTACGAGAAGAACCACGAGGCGTTGGCGGAGTTGGACAATGCGCTGCTCAAGGACAAGTTGCAGACGGCATACGAGGTTTTGGAAAAGGACTACGAGCGCATCTTGGCGGCAGTTGCCGTGCGTGCTAAGCGACCGTTGCCTGCAGACGAGCCCGAGCCCAAACGGCGGTGACTTGCTCCACGTCATTGCGCAGGGTCATTTGGGTTGCTAGCAATGTGGATTCTGCAGGACACGGCTGGCTATATATGGGCCGCCGGCGCCGGTTGCGGCATGAACAAGACATACTCGTTGAGAACACTGAAGGCCCCCACCGCGGCGCAGTTGCAGCTGCCGCCGCCGCCGCCATCCTCCACCAAACACAAGTTTTTCGGGGGCGGCTCGCTTCTGGCGCTCAAGAAGAACTTCACGGGCGTCACAGGCCCCGAGCTCTCGCGCAAGTTGTCGCAGTACATCAAGATGGAGAAGAATGTGATGCGCGCGGTGGAGTTGACGGCCCGCGAGCGCCGTGAAACCGCCAAGCAGTTGCTGAGCTGGGGCGAGACCAACGACGCCGACGTCAGCGACGTGACGGACAAGTTGGGCGTGCTCATCTACGAGATGGGCGAGTTGGAGGACCAGTTTGTCGACAAGTACGACCAGTACCGCATCACATTGAAGCTGGTGCGCAACGTCGAGGCGCTGGTGCAGCCGTCGCGCGACCGCAAGCAGAAGCTCACCGACGAGATTGCCCACCTCAAGTACAAGGACGCCGAGCTGCCCAAGATTCTGGTGCTCGAGCAGGAATTGGTGCGTGCCGAGGCAGAGCTGTTGGTGGCGGAGGCGCAGCTCCTGAACATCACGCGCGAGAAGTTGAAGGCTGCTTTCAACTACCAGTTTGACGCTGTGCGTGAGTTGGCTGAGAAGTACGCCCTCATTGCGGGCTACGGCAAGGCCCTTCTCGAGCTCTTGGACGACTCGGCCGTGACCCCGGGCGAGGCCAGACCCGACTACGACGGCTACGAGGCGCTGAAGCAGATTATCGTCGATGCCGAGAACGCCTTGGCGCTGTGGACGTTGGACTCGGCCGTCGTCAAGCCCACGTTGCTGTTGCACCAGGAGAACGAGTACGAGCCCGAGGAAACGGAGTTGTACGAGGCGGAGGAGGAGTTTGCCAAGCACGACGACGTCACGGGGACCCACTTGGAGGAGCACACGACGGTGGTGGAGCCCGCAGCCGTTCCCCCGGCGATCCCGGCGGCGCAATAATGAGGGAATAATGAATACTGATTGAGGGTGGAGTGTAGAGGTGGAAGAGTAAGAAGGTTGGATACTCTTGGGGTGACAGTGACTTGATGTGCGAACATAAGTGAGTACCACAATAATATAACACGTGATGGTTCACGTGATCATTCGACGGATACTGGTTGCGCAAGGGTGATGTAAAGTAGTGTATAGTACCAATTCACGTGATATTTCATTGAATACTGGTTGTGTGGGGGTGTCGTAAAGTGGTGTATAATAGCGTTTCACGTGATTTTTGACGAGTTTTTGGTCCTTTTCGGTGAGTACACGCCCTAATATTCCGGCATATTATTTTTGTCGAAAATTGACCATTTTGCAAGGGGGTACCCTTACCACCAAAAAGTCACGTTTTTATCACGTGTTGGGCAATTTTGGTACAATATGCAGTTTTCTGAGTCACGTGAATGCTGATCTTTTGGTTATATGCAGTAATATCTGCATATAAGTGGTCGTGGATTTGATAAAAATGCCTGCATACAAGCAAACAAAATGAAATGGGTCCTCGTTGAGGTTTTTAAGGTGGTTCCCACCCACCCTGTTTGATAAGGGAGTGCAGCTCTCCCAGTCCCCCCTCCCCCTCCTCCCAGGGGGGCGGTGTCCATGGCGGACACCGTTCCCTCCCCTCTGGTGATGGTGCCCATTGGGGCACCACCACCGCAAATCGTAGAGACAGGGTCCTCCGGTAGGACCCCGCCCC
>JAKUAK010000025.1:0-127190 GCA_030562905.1 Tanozyma kutaoensis | reverse complement strand
ACTCCATCGCGGCGCCGCCCACCGCAGCGCCCACCGCCGCGCCCAGGTCAGCGCCCAAGTCGTCCGCCGTGCCGTCGCCGAGCCACGCGCCCGCGTGCGCCACGTCCACGCCGGCGTCCGAGTCCAGGTCGCACGCCAGCGGGTTCGCCAGCGAGCAGCGGGCCACGGCGTCGTAGAGCTCCTTTGGGCTGCTGGCGGCGCCAAACAACACGGCGCCCTGCAAGCGCGAGAGCTCCACCGCCGCGTGCGCAAACAAGCCGCACGCGCCAATCTCCATGTAAAACCGCAGCCCCAGCACCCCGTGCATCGCCACCAGCGGGTACGGCACCTCGAGGCCCCACGTGCCGTGCCACACGACAAACAGCGTGCTGAGCACGTACGCCTCGACGCGGCCGCTCAACTGCTCGAACCCGCGCACGGCGGCGCTGTAGACGCCGCCGCCGTGCAACACCAACACGTCGTCGTCCATCAGCGAGTACCGCGCAGGGGACCGCCGGCGGAACTCCGCGAGCAGCACTGTGTTTTCCGCTTTGGGCCGCTCGTCCACGAGCCGGGGCTGGCGGGCCATTGTCGTGGGTCACGTGTGCGATGGTTGACAGCACGGCTGAAGCACGTGCACGTTTGGATGCAAGTGGTCCACGATGACAAGTGGCTCACGATGACAAGGACTGACACCGTTGCTTTGGCTAGAGCGCCATGGCTTTGTGAATTTTGCTCACCAGGACTCTTGGGGTTTCAAACGTGGTCACTAACTTTCACTACTCTTCTTTTCAAACCCACCATACCCCACCACACCCCACTACCACTTCACTACGAAACTACTCCATCAGCCAATTACCACCTCACTACCTTGATACTGCTCCACCATTTTCACTTCCCCACCCCACCACCCTTCACTACCTTAATACTCCATCACCCAACTACCACTTCACTACCTTAATACTCCGTCACCCAACTACCACTTCACCACCCTAATTCCTCTCCACCGTCTTCACTTCTCCACCCCACCACCCTTCTTCACTACCAAACTACAACACCACCCAGCTACTCTCTTCACTACTCCACCACCTCACTACCCTTCACCACCCCACTACTCTTTACTACACCACTACCCTTCACCACCCCACTACCCTTCACCACCCCACTTTATCACTACCCTTCACCACCTCACTTTATCAATACCTTTAAGAACATACAGCCCACTTTCCCAGTACCCGTCTTCACTACACCACTTACCCACTACCCTTTACCACCGACTTTATTACTTCCCTTCCAACCCCACTCTATCACTATTTTTAAGAACATCCAGCCCACTTCCCCACTTCCCCACTTCCCCACTCCCCCACAATCCTTCTTCACTACCCTTCAATACACCACTACCCTTCACTACACCACTACCCGTCTTCACTACCCTTCTTCGCTACCCTTCTTCGCTACCCCACTGCCCTTCTTCACTACCCCACTCACCCACTACCCCTCTTCACTACTCCACTTTTCTTCACCACCCCACTTTATCACTACCCTTCTCCACCCCACCACCCTTCACTACACCACTACCCGTCTTCACTACCCTTCTTCACTACCCAACTTTATCGATACCCTTAAGAACATACAGCCCACTTCCCGACTTCCCTTCTTCAACACCCCACTACCTTTCTTCATTGCCCCACTTACCCACACCCTTCACCACCCACACCCTTCACCACCCACACTCTTCACCACCCACACCCTTCACCACCACGCCTTACAGTGCTGTCCGTCTCGTGCATTACCGCTGCCCGTGCCATTGTCTTGTTCGTTATTCGTCAGCCAGAGAGGCGCCGCATCAACCGCTGGATGACCGGGTTCGGCAGCTGGCTCTCCATGTCGCGCTGCATCTTCGCCTGGCGCTCCTCCTCGATTTTCTTCAACTCCTGCAACGTCGGGGGCAACTTCTCGTTGGCCAAGTCGGCGCGGCGCGCCTCCTCAAACGACGTGATGGCGCGCTGGAGACCCTCGCGCCCGTGCAGCAACAGGCCCTTGGGCAACGTCCCCGCGTTCATGCTCTTTAGGTGCGCCACATTCTCCGCCTCCTCGCGCAACACCTGGTACATGCGCGCCACGCGGCCAATGGCCCGCACCTTGTTGCTCAAGGCCAAGCGCTTCTCTGCGAGCGTCGGCTCGGGCAGCTCCGGAAGCTCCACCGGGGCGTCCGCCACGGGAGAGCTCTGCGCGGACTCCAAGGGCTCCTCCACGAGCTCCTCCTCGAGCTCCTCCTCGGTGCAGATGTTGAGAATCAGCACCAACATGTCGGTGACCTTCTCGCCGACAAAGGGCAACAGCCACAGAAACACATCCATAAAGTGCGGCAACCAGTACGGGTGCGGCAGCGCGTTGAACTGGCGGATGTTCATGACGTTGTTCTCGAACTTGAGCACCGCGGCCTTGTTGTTGTACGTGTCGAGGTAGTTGGGCGCGCTGAACATGGTGAGCAACGACGGGAAGCCCGTGCTCTTTGTGCGCTTGTACATGCGGTAGCCCGCGTCCTGCGCCTCGTGGGCGCGGATGATGCACAAGAGGCCGTTGCGCTCCAAAAACTGGCACGCGGCACGGTACGTGAAGGCGTACAGACACCCGCGCACCGTGTTGCGCACAAACTTCTGGTCCATGTTGTCCTCGTCGTAGTCCTCCAACGGGTCCGCCCAGAGCAAGTCGCACATGAGGCCGCGCGTCGGCGGCTCGCGGAACCGGTCGAGCTTGGCCAAGTCGTCCAACGTCTTGAGCTCGGGCAGAATGCCGCCGTGCACGCAGAAAAACTGCTTGTTCATCACCGCCGCCAACGGGAGCGTGTTGAACAGCGCCACCGCCTCGTCGTACATCGCCTCCAGGTACTTGTGCAAGCACTCCGACTTGAACGTGAAGTACTCGGTCAAGTGCTTGCACTCGTGGTTGCCCCGCAACATGAAAAACAGCTCGCTGTAGTTGATCTTGAGCGCGTACATGTACAAGAGACACTCGATGGAAAACAGACCGCGGTCCACATAGTCCCCTAGGAAGAGGTACCGCGTTGTCGCCGGGTCGCCGCCCACCTCAAACAACTTCATCAAGTCGTAGTACTGCCCGTGGATGTCGCCGCACACCGTCACGGGCGCCGGCACAGAAAGAAGCGTCGGCTCCTTGGCGAAGATGCGCGCCGCCGTTTGCAAGATGCGCACAACCTGGTGCGGCTGGAGGCGGCCCTCGCGGAAGAAGTGCTGCTTTAGAAAGCCGAGGTCGGGCCGGCCGTCGCTGGAAAACACGCACTCGTCGGCCGGGGCAAAAGTGGCTGGCGGCTCCACCAGCTTCACGACCCGCTCGCGCGTGCTGAGCCGCTCGCCGTCGTCGGTGACGTAGACAGAGAAGTCCTGGTTGGACGGGTGCTTGTCCTGGAGCGCATTGAGCGCATTCAGGAGCTGCTTGCGGTTGTCCTTGGACATGCTGCGCCTCAATGCAGGCGCAAAGTCGGCAAGCGGGCGCAGCGAAGCATCGCGTTTGCGACGCAAGATGGCGGGCGTGGTTGACTGTGACGATGCCGAGCCCTGCTCAAGCCCATTTTTTCTGTCCATCTTCATCCATTTTTTTCATTAACTTTTCGTCCATACTGGTTATGCTTTTCATCCATACTTCTCATCATTTTCGTCCATACTTTTCATCCATATTGTTCATCCATACTGTTCCTCATCTTCATAATCCATACTGTTCATCATCTTCATAATCCATACTGTTCATCATCTTCATAATCCATCTTCATCATCTTTCGTCCACACTGTTCATCCTCACTGTTCATCCTCACTGTTCTTCTCACTGTCCATCCATACTTTATCCACACTTCTCGTCCATTCTGTTCATCCACACTTCCCATCCATTCTGTTCATCCATACTGTTCATTATCTTGCATCACCATCTTCATCATCTATCTTCATTATCCATAACATCATCTTTCATCATCCATATTTTTCATCCATACTGTTCATCCATACTTCTATTACATCTTCATTCATCATCCATACTTTTTGCGATCCACACTTTTCACCCATACTGTTCATCGTCTTCATCATCCATACTGTTCATCGTCTTCATCATCCATACTGTTCATCATCTTCATCATTCATCTTCATCATCCATCTTCATCATCCATACTTTTTATTACCGTTCATACATACTTTTTATTACCGTGCATTCATGCTTTATCAACACCTTCATCCACACTGTTCGTCAATACTTCATCAACACCTCTATCCACACTGTCCATCCAAACTGTCCATCCACACTGTCCATCCACACTGTCCATCCACACTTCTCATCCATTCTGTTCATCCATACTTTTCATCCATGTTGTTCGTCATCTTTCATCAATGCTTTTCATCTGCACTTTTCACCATCTTTCATCATCCACACTGTGCATCATCTTTCATCATGCATCCTATTGATCTAGTCACCCTCTAGGGCTACAAGGGAATCATTATGTCACGACTACCAATCAACCATGTTTCTTTTGAATTGACACTTTTAAAAGCGTTTGGCAGAATCTTGACTATCGGTCTCAAGTCAAGAGGTGCCAAGAAATAGGTGAATGTCGATCCGTCGACTTGACTAAACGTCAATCAGTTGAGTGCTGCACCATCTTGTGCGGCTCGTCACACTAAGCCAGTCTCACTGTCGACACTTCATCCGTCTCCCTTCGTCTCCCCTACTCATCTTCAACTTGAGCTCGCCTTCACCGCGAATCCAAGCACCTCTAGTTCGCGTCACATATCAGTGCCTCAGGTCGGTCCGCTGAGTGTTTCCTCATTCCAGAGCCCCCATTTCACCCGACCCCAAACCGATCCAGTCACCATCCACCCTGAACCGTTCTAGTCACCACCACTCGCCTACAATTGTCTAGTCCACTTCCGGTCTACTCACTTCACCCTTCCTCTTCAACCACTTCCTCCCTCCACTTCTCGGCGCCTCCGCACCCGTCTCCGTCCACGTAGAGCACGCGCGCCCCGCCGCTGAAGCCGTTGAACGACGTGGTTGCGGCCGCGGTGTACGCGCCCATGTTGGCAAAACACAACCAGTCGCCCACGGCCACGTCGTGGTCCAAGCGCACGCGCTGCGCCACGCAGTCCAACCCGTCGCACGTGGGCCCCCAGATGGACGCCACGAGCGCGCCGCGGCGCCCCGTCAACACCTCCGCCTGGGGCAACTGGTGGTCAAACAAGATGCAATTCATGTTGCCGTAGACGCCGTCGTTGATGTACAACATGGCCTCGCCCGCGCCCGTGTCGCGCCGCGCAATGACGTGCGCCGCCAACGTGAACGCCAGCGCCACCATGAAGCGGCCCGGCTCCGCAATGATGCGCACGTCGTGCGGAAAGTGCTCCGCCAACGCCCGGCGCACCACCGCGCTCAGCTCGGCAAACAGCGCCACCTCGAACCCGCCGCCAATGTCCAACACGGAGAGCTGCAAGCCCTGCAGCGCCGCGGCGTCAAACACGGCGCGGGCATCGCGCACCGCCGCCGCAATCGACCCAAAGTCGCGGGCGCCCGAGCCCACGTGGAACGCCACGCCCACAACGTCCACGCCCAACGCGGCGCAGCGCGGCAACAACACCGCCGTGGCGGTTTCGACGCTGCACCCAAACTTCGTCAGGAGTCGGCACTGCGCCGTGGCGTCGTCGGTGGCGAGCCGAATCAAAACCCGGCAGCGCGGGTGGTGCGCCTTGATCTTGTCCACCTCGTGCGCATTGTCCACCGTGGTGAGCAGCACGCCCACGTCGCGGGCGTGCCGCAAAAAGGACGGCGTCTTGCACGGGTTGGCGTACACAACCAGAGCGGGGTCAAAGCCCAACAGCAACACGAGGTCCATCTCGGCCTTGGACGCACAGTCGAAACCGGCGCCGTGGCGGCCCAAAAGCCGCAACACCGCCGGGTCCGGGTTGCACTTGACGGCGTAGTGGGGCTGCACGCGGGGCAAGAGCTTGCGCCAGAGGCGGAGGTTGCGCCGCACCTCGCCCAAATCAGCAACGAAAAACGAGTCCTCGTCGCCGGCGGCACACACATTGTGGTCGACGGCCCGCACGTGGGCTAGCATGGCCTCCGCAACATGCGGGGCGTGGGGCACTTTTACTTCTTCGGCGGCAACCATGGGGACTCACTAGCAGGTGAGTCAGAGTGGGGGACTTCAAGCGGCAGCTCTCGTGGGTCTGGCAAAGTTTTTCAACTATATGTAGGCATTGCTGCAAATGTCTCAGTTCGTTGCGCCCAGCAGCCTTTGGCCGCATCTACACCTTCTTTCCACCTCATTCCATGTTCCTTCACTCTTCATGTTCCTTCACTCTTCATGTTCCTTCACTCTTCATGTTCCTTCACTCTTCATGTTCCTTCACACTCTTCATGTTCCACCTCACAACTCTATAGCTCAATCAACGGCTCGGGCTCATGCTTGTACGCGGGCTTTGGGAGCTCCATGTTCAACTCGTCAATCGTGGGGTACCGCTCGCGCGCGTGCTCGTGGTGCGGCGTCTCGCCCAGCTCCACGGGCGTGTGCGTCTCCACGGGCGGGTACCTGCTCGCCACGCTGTCGGTGTCGCTGGCCTCGCTTTCAGCGAGCTCGGTTGCCGGGTACGGGCCGCTGTGCTCCTCGAAAGTGGGCTGCAGCGTGAACGTCACGGGCGGGTGTTCCAGGTACGAGAGCTCAAAGTCAGGCGAGCTCGGGCGGTACGGCTCGGCTTGTGCCAGAGGTTCCAGTGGCTGCCCATACTGTGCGGGCAATTGCCCTTGTCCGGGAAGGTGAGCTGGCCCTTGTCCAGAGAACTGCCCAGTCGCCTGTCCGGGGAACTGCCCAGATGCCTGCCCGGAAAACTGACCAGATGCCTGTACTGGCACCTGGCCCATTTGTTCCAGAACTTGACCAGCTCGTCCTGGCACTGGTCCTGGCACTGGTCCTGGAACTGGTTCGTGCTGCCTCGATTGCCCTACCTCCTGTCCCAATCGGGCTTGCGTCATCGAGCCTTGCGACGTGTGTTGCGGCACTGGAGGCGCCAGGGCCGGGTACGGCGCTTGTGCGGCCGCACCGGGGGCCCCGGGGTACGGCGGGTACCTTGAAGGTTGCGTCGGGCTCTGCGGCATAGGCCGTGCTGCCTGTGCCCCAAACGCCTGCGCGTAGCCGGGGCCCTGCCCCGCCCCCGCGTACTCGTTAGCGGCGGGGTACGGCGCCAGCGAGTAGGCAATGTTGTGCCGGCCGTACGCCTGGCTGAGCTTGGCCTCGAGGAACTGGTCGTACAAGCGCGTGATTGTGGTGATTTTGTTGTTCATCTCGAGAAAGTACTCGTGCCGCTCGATCGCGGTGCGGAGCGCGCGGTTGAGCTGCGGCTTGAGCCGCACAACGTTGGCATGCAACTCGCTGAGGTTCTGGTTGTACAATATGTTGGCGCGCTTGGCAGGGTCGTTGCGCACCGTGCTCATCAACCGTATAAATAGCGAAATGGAGTCCTCCTCCTCCAGCGTGAGGTCATGCACAGCCTGTCGCGGGCCACTACTTTGTGTCCGTGGCGCCGCGTCAGCTCCTTGTTCCGCAAAACTGTGCGCGCCAAAACTCTGAGCCCCCGAGTTCAGCGCCTGTCCCGTTGGGTGAGCGTGCTCCTGTACCAGGTACTTGCCCGTGTCAAACGGCAAGAGACTCAGGTACATGCTTTCCTGCGGCGCCTGCGGCGCCTGTGGAGCGTGCGGCGGCGGCAGGAACTCCTGCCGCGGCTGCTCCGCCAACGACGCGGCAATGGCCGCCTTCAAGTCGTCGTCCATCTCCTCCTTCGGTGCCTCCACCTTTCCGTCGTTCAAACTCGCCTCAATCGCGCGCCGGAGCTCGTCATCCTCGTCCGTGATTGTCGGCGCTGCTGCGTTCGTCGCCGGCCCGCTCTGGCGGGTGTTTATCGCGTGGCAGTCGTCGCACACCCGGACGGGCAGCATAATGCCCAACTGCACCAAGGGGATGCTGTGCGACGAGTGCGTCTGGCAAAACACGCCGCCGCACGCGCGGCAGTGGTGTTTCCTGTTCATGACGGAGAAGGCGTTGTAGCAAATCATGCACTCGCGGCCGTCGACCCAGTCGGGCGGCGCATCAGAGTCCACAAAGTTGGCAGCAAACTGCGCAAGCAGGCTGTCCACCTCGGGGAACTCGTAGCCCTGCTTGAGCAACAGCTGGTACGCCCGTCTGATGTAATTCGGCTCGGGCTGGTGGCTAAAGCACAAGTCCCACTCCTTCACGAGCTTGAGAATCTGCACGCCAATGCCCATCTTGGCGTCCAGCAGGTACACCGCGTAGTGGCGCGTGTCGTAGTTGACCCGGAAAATGAACTCCACCAAGTAGTCGACAAACTCCTTCAGGTTGAGCTCCTGCAAAAAGTGCAGCCCGCAGTTCTTGACGCACAAGTCGCAAAGCTTGAGCGTCAGGCTGAGCGTGTTCGGGTTGCTGTACACCTTGGTGAGCCGTTTCTTGAGGCTGCGCATCGCCGTCTTGGGCGGGACCTTCTTGCTGCGCACCATGTCGGTGATCTCGAGCCCGACGGCAATGCCGAGTTCGCCGTTTGGGAGCAGCGCGGACGTGGCTTCGTCGATTTTGGCGTCCAACTCGGCGCTCGGGTCGGCGGAGCCAAACCACGACATGACTGTGGGTTGCACCTGAATATTGTGCAGGACAACTGACAGGCGGTGGCGGGGGGCACGGGTGCGGCTGTTTGCAGAGACAAATTGACTGCAGACTGGAGCCGGTTGACTGCAGAAAGGGCCTCAGTCCGACTGCAGAAAGGGCCCTAGTCAGACTGCAGAAAGAGGTTTCAGCAGTGGAACACCACAATGGGCCAGTTGGTCCGCAGCGGTGGGATTCGTCTGCGTCGCAGGGTTCCATGCGTGTCTCAGTGACCGATTCGGTGCGTCGTTTGAAACGTTCCGCACATGGAGCTATTGATCCAGTATCGTCTGTGAAGGAACAAGTGACAACACGGCTTCAGCTCGGGTGTAGAAGGCCTTCAAGCCACGTAAGTGCTTCAAAGCTTTGGTCTTGTTGACTGAGTTAGTCACGACACCGCAGTGATCCCAAGGTGAGTACCTTAATGCTCACGTTGAGGCTTTGCTCGGACCCAAGATTTCTCGGTATCGACTTTCACGTCATTCCCCGTAGCCCTTTTTCTGATTTGAGTTCATCTCTGTGTGCTTCTTGAAGCCTCCCACCAAGTGCTTGTTGCTCTGTTTATTGAGTGCTATATTGCACCATGATGCTCCCTGAGAGCCACGCACGATTTTCCTTCAGGGGCCAATCGTCGTGATTCACTTCACTTAAAGTTTGACTTTTAGTGCCTTTAACAGCTCACATCGGCAAATGGACTTCGTTTCCTTGACCGCCTCTACTGAAGCCTCAAATCTTGACGACTTGTGAGCAAATGGGTGACGCAAACCATTTGGCATCTTTCCGCCTTCCCCAACGCGGTCTATACCCAATCGCTGACTCCTCTTGCGCGTGTTTCTTGACGCGTATCACAAACGCGGACAATCCCTGAAATCTACTTTTACTTTAGGCTCGAATTGAACACCCACATTTCCTCATGACACTTTCGCCGTTTCAGGAACCAGCAGGTGACATCATGGCGGTGCTGCTGTTATATACACCATACCGTGAATACGAACCTGAGCCCCTCGAGCAGGCAAGCCAAGCCTCGGTGCCTACTCCTAAGTGCACGCATACCACGGTATAACCGAAGAGCACAGACAATACGACGCAAGATTCGGACCTGATACAAAAGTCAATTAAAATTGCCTGGTAGTCTCGACAGGTGGGTCTGACTTTATGTGGGGCGCCACCCACATCGTGCGCCACGCGGCTAAGCCCCCGACGTAAACTCAATTTGCAAACCCTATTGTCATGCACCTGGCCCTGACCTTGAGACAATAGGATCGGTCTAGCAGTAACGGGGAGGTAGATCGTGAGAGTTAGGAAGCAATTCCGCTGAAACGTACCTACAGGTGTGTGTAATGAAATCAATGTATACCTAAGTCCATGCCCGATAGGCCGTGGGTGGGTTGTGCCCCTTGTGTCTGGCAGTGGTGTAATGAGCAGTCGGGGATCTCGTCTTGTCTGAGCGAAGACAAGACGTCTTGGTCTCTCGTGATCTGGACGAGGATTGCATGCCTTGGATCGTGCAGAGCACTTGCTTCTAGCCAGTCTACTTGCTTTGCCGACATGGCTAGTTCCAGTCGCCGCGGTAGCTTCGCGAGTCGTGGCTGCTTTGTAGTCGCGGCTGCTTTGTAGTCGCCGCTCGCTTGGCATTTTAGCGCAAGAAAAACGCCGCGGAGCCCGCGCCCAACGCCACGACGGCCCCCCACCACAACGTGTCGAAGCGGTCGTCCGAGAACAGCCGGACGGCGTTGGTGCGGTACTGGTTCTCCAACAGCCGCTTGAGCCGCGCGCGCAAGCTCGTCAGCAGCTTCAGCGCCAGGTTGGTCGGGTTGAGCGCCTCGGTGGGCAACATGAGCGGCGGCTTGTACGCGAGGTACAACGGCTGCATCGGCAGGCCGTCGAACTGGTAGAGCTGCAACATGTAGCGGCCGTGGTACTGCGAAATCAGCACCTGGAACTTCTCAAACAACGTCTGCTGCGCGTACCGCACGTACTGCGCGTGCGTCTCCAGAATCCCGCAGGGGTCGCTGTTGAGCTGCCGCCCGTCCACGGCAATCGGCTTGAGCACAAGCAGGCCGTTGCCGAGAAGCTCGTACGTGCCGTGCTGGAACAGGATGCTCGCCGTCGGACACGAGTGGTTGCGCGGGTTCAGCGTGACGCGGTAGAGCGCCTCCTCAAAGTGGCCGTCCGCGGTGAAGCTGTACGAGATGCCGGGCAACGCGGGCTCGATGAGAAGCTCGTCCACGGGGTCGTAGAAGCCCGGGCCCGTGAAGACGGTGTTGCTCTTGGACGTCCACGTGCCCTCTAGCTCTGCCATGTTGGGCTGCGCCGCGGCGGCGCCAAGGAGAAGGAGTGGGAGAAGCATTGCTGTGCACCCGTACACCACACAACATAAACACTCGGCGCGAACCTACACCACACATATAGTCTGTAAACACCAAAACGCTGTCCCAAATGTCCTGGTCGTGTATTCACGGCGCTATGCAAGAATTGAATAGAAAAACCTCGTCAAGAGTCCACGAGCCGCTTCTCCCACCGCGCGTCAAAAATCTCCTGGTCCCGCAGCAGGCACGACAGCTGGATGCTGGGCACGCTGTCGTTGCGCCCGCTGAAAAGAGCACCCTTGCCCACGCACATGTACAGCAGCTCTAGCGCCAGCAGCCGATACGCCGCCGTCACCAACAGGTGGAAGCTCTGCGACGGCGCCGTGTTGAAATTTTGCAACAAAAACGGCGTCAGATTGACAACCGCCTTCACCAACGCCCGCTGGAGCAGCCGCTGCGCCACGCCCGCGCCGCACGGGCCCTGGACGCGCTGGAACCGCGCATCCGCCTCGGGTAGCCGCAACGTCTCATTCACCAAGTCGACAATGCCGCGCGCAACGTCGAGCATCGGGTACTCCACGAGCTCCCACGAAAACGCCGCCGCGTACGCGGCAAACTGCTTGATGCGAAAGAGCTCGAGCCGGCGCGCCTCCGCGGGCAGCTCAGCGACAATGCGGAGCTCGGGCAGCAGCACCATAAACTCCTCGAGCCCCGGCTCGCAAAAGTCCCACTCGAGCGTCGTCAAAATGTGGAGCTCCGTTTGCTTAAACATCTCGGCAGTGTAGTTGCACCGCAGGCCGCAGAGCTTAATGAGCTCGGGCAACTTGGGGAAGCGGTACCGCTCCGTGGGCCCGGCAAAGCGCGCGCCGCTGCCGTGCGCCAAGTCGCAAATGGTGCGCACGCTGTCGGGGTTGCGGTCATTGTGCAAGTTGGCAAAGTGGTTGTTGCCGCCGTGCACCTTGGCGGCAATCCAGAGGCACGTTGTGATAACCAACTGCGCCTGCTCCAAGAGCACCACGCGCTTCAGGCAGTAGCGGTCAAAGAGGCGCACCGCGCGGTTAAACACAAAGGGCAAGAGCTTGAGACGCACCAGCATCTTGAGCAAAAAGTCAACCAACTTGTGCCGCACCACGCCATTGATAAAGGGCTGGTTCTCGTACACCCGCATGTTGGGCGTGGTGCGCGCCAACAGCAGCGCCATGGCGTGCGCCAACTCGGCGGCGTACTCTTGCTCCACGAGCTTGTGGGCCCGTGTCTCTGCACGGGCGCACTGACTCGGGTACCGGTACTGTGGTATCGTGACCCGCCCGTTGGAAAAGGTGCCGTGCACTAGCATGTCACTTGCCAGAGGCGGGGGCCAACGCCCCCCATATATACATTTGGCGTCCGCCTGCAGCCTGTTTTGGGGCTCCGCCAACGTGTGCAGAGCGGAACTAGACTCGCAGCGCACAGCCAGATGCATTCTGGCACAATACACGCGAACCGTGCATGATGCAGCAGAATGCTGTGTTCTCCTGCAGCGCCACCGTTTAATTGCATATCTCCACATGACGCCAAAATGTCAATGCACCTAGGGAGTCGTAAAGTGCGATAGCCGGCGCACGTCCGTGCCACAAGTGCAAGTGTCTCAAACAAATCTCCATTCCAAAGATAACCTCTCGTGCTTCGCCTCGCACATTTGCGCGGCTCCGCAAACAAACATCAATAAACACCGCGATGCAACGCAGGGTGCACGCTAAATGGTCTCGCCCTGCGCAGCAACTGGTCTTGCGCCGCCGGTATGCATGCACTCGCTTCCCCTTGCACAGAACCGGCCCACCTCGCTTGTGATGACCCCACTCGCGCCCCGGAGCCAATCACAATGCCGCTGACAGCCGCGGATGCCGCCGGTAGCGGCCTCGTCTGTTGTCTTGCCTCTTGTGGTGTTTGTTGTGTGCTCGCTCAAACGGTCAACTCCGAAGATTTGTCCCGTTTCACTTGTGGAATTCCCACAATGGCACAATGCTGCCCCGATATTCAGGCACTACAAGTGCCCTGACAGCATCGCCGGCACCGACAGGTGCACGTCGAGCGGCGTCTCCTCCAGCACCCCCTCCGCGATGCACTCGCGAATCACGCTGTCCCAGTCGCTCGTGAAGACGGCGTACGCCATGGCCACCGCGCAGAAACACAAGGCGAAAATCATCCCTAGCCACAAGCCAAGGAGCCCGAGCTGCAAGTGGAAGCCGCAGAAAAAGGCCACGGGGAGCGCGAGCCCGTAGTACAGCACGAGGTTGAGCACGCCGCCGATGCGCTGCCGGCCCTGGCCCCGCAAGATACCCGCGGCGCAGCACGACACAAAGTCGGCAATCTGGTAGACGGCGCCGACAACCAACACCTTGCCCGCGATGGCCACCACGTACGGGTCGCTGGTGTACAACCTTGCGAAAAGGTGCCGTCCGCAAAAGAGCACCGCGGCGTTGGCGACGCCGAGCACGAGCGCCACGAGCATCGCCGCGTGGGTCGCCGCTATGGCGGCCTTTGCGGAGGCCGCGCCAATGTACCACGCCACGCGCGTCGACGCGGCTATGGACAAGGCAAAGGGCACCTGGTACAACAAGACGCAGGTTGTGCTGACGATGGACTGCGCCGCGAGCACCTCTGTGCCGAAGGAGGCTGCAGCGAAGGTGATGATCTCGAACGCGAGCCACTCGGCCTCCACCATGAGCACCCCGGGCACCGCCAAGCGCGCCATGCGGCCCCAGTTGCGGAAGAAGACGCCGTCCCACGGCGGCTGCCGCGGCCAGCAGCGGTGGCCGTCCACGAAATACGTGTACGCCAAGAGCGCCGCGCAAATGGCCCAGTCGGTGAGCACCACCGACCACGCCGCGCCAATGAAGCCGAGGCCGAAGCGCCCCCACACGAGCACGTAGTTGAGGTAGGCGTTGAGCGGCGCAAACACGCAGAGCACGTACGTCAGCGCGTGGAAGATGCCCTGCGCCTGGAGAAAGTGCTTCAAGTTCTCAAACACAATGAAGCCCGGGAGGCCGAGGGCCAACACGCGGAGGTACTGCGCCGCGAGCGCCACCAAGCGGGCGTCGCTCACCAAGAGCCCGAGCACGGGCCCCGCCCACACCCAGAGCGCCGCGACGGGCACGTACAAGAGCAAGAGCAAGTAGGTGCAGCGGAACAAGTGCACGCCCACCAAGTTGCAGTCGTGCCTGCCGTACGCCTGGGCGCACAAGGTGTCCAAGCTGGTGCTGACGCCGTACACCAAGGCGTAGCCCAGGATGTTGGCGGTCATGGACGACAAGCTGATGGCCGCGAGCTCGGTGGAGCCGATGCGGCCGACGCTGAACACCAGCGCCACCGTGAGCGAGTACTGCAAGAGGAACGTCACGATGAGCGGCGCCGTGGCCCTGGCCAAGGCGCGCGTCTCGGCGGGCCTGGTGGTGTGTGCGGGCGCCAAGGGCGGCCCCAGCGGCGCGTGGGCGTACAAGCTCGGCGGCTTGTTGAGCAAGCCGCTGGCGATGCTGGCGCGGCGCAGCTGCACGTACTCGTGCGACGCCGCGGGCAGAAGAGGCGGCGCGGGCAGAAGAGGCGGCGAGCTCATGGGGCTTAGCACGTGTATATTACTACAACTTGCCGTGCAAGAGGTGCTTGACCATGTCACGTGCAGTGTACACCACGGTCCAGTAAAAGGTGTAAAAGTCCAACGTCGACGTCAACGTCAGCACAAAGCCAAAGGGCAACATCGCCGGGATCCACCCCTGCGCCAACTCCAACGCAAAACTCTCGCCGGGCATGGCGTACTGCTTCACCTCGCCCCGCGCCAAGTGGTGCTGCGCCCCAGCAGGATACACCTCGGGCGCTAGCGCGCCGGGCCGCGCGGCGTGCTGCTCGCCGGTCAAAATCGTAAAGTAGTCGTCCGCGTAGTGCACGCCCGTGTGGCCCTCGGTGCTCGTGGCGGTGCCAAAGAAGATGAGGTACTCCGTGATGGACGCGTGCAAAATGAACATGGTGCCCATGGCGCCCCCGGCATTGTTGAAGACCCACTCCTCGAAGTTGAGGCTGTTGATGAGCCCGGGGTACGCCTGCTGGAGCTTCGGCGTCAACGAGTGCATGATGGCCGTTGCGTTGCCGGGGTGCTCCTCGATCGACTCCTGCGCGAGCTGCTGGAGAACCTGCTTGTCGAAGCGGTAGTGGCTCGGGAGCCACGTCCGGATCGAGCCTTCAAGAAAGGCCACAAGGAGCACCAAGAGAGTGACAAGTCTCAACATTGTATGTAGGCGTGCTCGATGCGACTTAAATACGAGTAAACGAGTAGGCACGATACGCATGCGAGCATACGACACGCTTACGAGGTGCAAGCGTGAGATTCATGCGTCTCGTACGCTCTCACATTCATAAGCTTACGATTATGAGTCCGTTGTACGCAACTAGTGAGACAGACTCCAACATTGAGTGCGTCAAACGACTCGTATCGAAGCCGCGCGACAGGCTTAAGTCGGGTTCCTCATATCGCACCTCTTTGTCGTGAACGAAAGCGGAGCCAAAAGCATGCTTCGGATATGACGAGATGCGAAGCAGCACGAAATACGAAGCAACGAGGATACAATGAAAAGTCACGGGCGCATTGAACAGCATGATGCGAAGCGTTTGGTGGGAAAACGCTCAAGAAAAGAAGCGATGACAAAAACTCACCACGAGTACGATGACGAATGTGAGTTATCGTCCGAAATCAGGCATTGAAAGGTACGAGAAATACGCAGCATCAATTGACGTCTATGCTGACGAGTGCAAGACTAGGCAACAATGTAGCCAACTCAGGATCAGCGCTTCTACGCTATGCTTGATGGTCTCCAGACCAGCGACTAACATCGCAATGCCAGGAAAACAATCAGGTATCCGGGCCAGGCCCTCGGGTTTGATTTGATTATTCGCGTGTATTGCAAGGCTCGCGACGATGCGAAAGCACGAGCAATATTTATAGACCTATACGTCGCAGCGTTTGTCAACGAGGGGCGTATCCGGGGTCATCATTTGTATGAGGGACGAAAGAGTTGCTCGAAGCGCACACCAATCGGTCCGAAACTGGCAGTCGCGATTTAGTCGAAGCTCTGAAGTATAGCTATCGAACGACAAAAACGTATTCGGCTCTATTCATTGGCACGCGTGCCATGGCAGGCACACCATGGTACTAAGCGATTCGACGTTGTGACAGTTTCAAGAACATACTATTTGCTGAAGCGTGATTTGTGAAAGCATCAACGAGTGACCATATCGGCTGTTTCATTAAATCACCGAGAATAAATCAGAGAAGTCTGTCAAAAAAGAATCGTTACGCCTGAATTAATGCCTGTAATCAAATGCGCACACAAGAGCTGTGAACGTTGATATCTTAGTTGCAAATATTAATCCGAACAGCTTCTGTTTAGTGATGAAAAGTGTCGAAGTTCTGAGACGTGAGACAGACACTTGGGTCAAAGCTAGCAACCTGTCGTTGAGCTACAGCTTGTTGACCCATGAGTTGCTGACTGTCTCGCGTATCTACGACCACAATCGCACGGCGCACGAGGGCGTTCGACTGACATTGTCCTGTTCGTGTTGAAACATCAGCGAATTTAAGCATGCAAATGCGATGCGTGGCGCACTTCAATCAGCACAGCGACTCGCGTGGGGCCGCATGCGTTGACTTCTCGCCGAGCCAACTTGGCTCACGTCATGGCGTTCCAATCCGCAACACAGCCAATGTTCCACACAACGACGGCTTTGTGTATCTTTCCTTTCCCGTATGGTGCCTTTGCAAATACTCAATTTCCATTTTTGTCGTCATTTACACTTTTCGCAATAACTGACACCTTCGCAACATTTCGTAAAACAAAACGTGAGCCACAGTCCCGTCCGACAATTGGCCACACCCAACAATACCCATCAGAGGCTTCTAATCAAAGGCTTCTAGAACATTAGTCATGGTGAAACAGACTTGCATTGGCAATATATAAGGGGCCCGACCCCTGCAGTACCATGTCTCTCAGCACCTTCAAATTGGCCAACGGCCACACAATCCCCGCAGTCGCCTACGGCACCGGCACCAAGTGGTTTAAATACGGCAACGACGAGTTGGACACCAATTTGGTGGCCACGTTGAAGCTTGCCCTCGGCAAGGGCTTCACGCACATTGACGGCGCCGAGGTGTACAACACCGACAAGGAGGTGGGCGCCGCAATTGCCGGCGTGGACCGCCAGAGCGTGTACATTACAAACAAGCACTGGGTGTCGGCGGACCCAAAGATGCAGCTGAAGCACAAGCTGCCGTATGCGGCGCTCAAGGCGCAGTTGCAGCTGTTGGGCACCGACTACGTCGACTTGTACCTCTTGCACAGCCCCTTTGTGCCCGAGGGCACCACGTTGGGGCAATTGTGGCGTGAGATGGAGCGCGCCGTGGACGACGGCTTGGCCAAGTCCATTGGCGTGTCCAACTTTGGCGTGGCGCCGCTCGAGGAGATTTTGAAGGAGGCGCGCATTCGCCCCGTGGCCAACCAAATTGAGTTTAGCGCCTTGTTGCAGAACCAGACGCCCGGCATTTACGACTTTGCGCAAAAAGAGAACATTTTGCTCGAGGCGTATGCGCCGTTGGGGCCCTTGAAGACGGACGCGGGCAAGTTGACGCTGTATGTGGAGGAGCTCGCGGCAAAGTACTCCAAGACGCTGGCGCAGATTTTGTTGCGGTGGGTGTTGCAGCGCGGCGTGCTCCCGGTGACCACATCCTCCAACGAGGAGCGCATTGCGCAGTTTAACGACATTTTCAACTTTGACTTGTCCCTGGACGAGGTGGCGGCAATTACAAAGTTGGGGCTGGAGGCGCCCGCCTACCGCCAGTACTTCAAGGAGGAGTACGCCAAGTACGATTGAATGAGTTAAGTGAGAAACCAGAGCCAGCTGCTGGTTAAGAGTTTGTAGTCAACCTTGGGCCTCGCTCAAGGAGTCCACCAAGGCGCACACTGAGGAGACGTGCTGGTCAAAGCGACTCAGCGGCGGCTGCCCAAAGTCCACAATCTTTGCAACTTGGTCAATCCTGGTGCCCTCCGGTAGCTGTCGCAGGACAATCAAGTCGAAAACAATTTTTTCGACATTGGCTTCAGTCTGCAAGAGAGAGCGCACCCGGTCTAGGCGAATCAGCGTGTAGTACCTGGGGAGCCGTGCAATGTTCATGGCGAGGTACGGCTCCTCCGGGCTGCAGTGCTGCAAAATCTTGTTGAAGTAGATGCTCTTGCCCAATTGGGCCAAAAACGCACGGTGCGCCTCGCGCGGCACCAATTGCGTCCCGCAAACCAACTGGGCGTATTCTGCGTACTGGCCTGCGTCCCACTTTGCGAGTAGCCGCCTCGCCTGGAAGGCGTCGCCATTCAAGAGATGCAACGCAATGGCCGTCTCGTGGCCGGACAAGAGCGCCTTTTTATTGGCGAGTTCTCCGAGCAGCCAGCTGCCCGTGAGGAAGTGCAAGTCCGCCGCGAGGTCCGCCAGTTTGGGCGTGGGGTCCAACTGCAGCAACTTGTCCCTGGCGTCGGCGGGCGATTCGTTTTGGACGAAAACGGCCGCTTCAAGCGCGTACGCGTCCACGAGGGGCCCGGATTCGGCAACTAGCGAGCGAAAGTCCGTCGAGGGGCCGCACGCGGCGAGGGCCCGCTGGCACTGGAGCTCCAAGTTCATGCAGGATGATGTAACCGCTGCGCATTCTTGGCTAAGTTGCCCCATTGGACCGTGATGAAATCAAAACAGGACCCCGTCAAAGGCGCGTCAGCGTTTGCCGTCGAGCCACGTCACGTCCTGCGCCATGTCGCTGGGTCACGTTGACGTGTCGCTTGCGTGGCATTGTCGACGGGCTTATTTTAAACATTGAACAATGCGCCGTTGTGGGCGTGTATCGTAAAGCTCGCTTGCATGAGGCGCTGTCACGATACGATGCCGCTGGCACGGTCATTACTTTATTAGTCGTTATGCTATGTCCGTCTGCCATCGTCACAAGTCGGGTCAAGGCGGCTGTCCCATCCTATAATACATTCCTATGATACATCAGAAGCAGCCCAGGCCGAGCTGCAACAAGGAGCGCGCCACGGAGAAGCTGTTGGGCGTGCCCTGGGGCAACGGCGACGACCCGGTCATTTCGTCAATTGTTTCGTCTGGGTTCAAGCGGCTCGCCTTGATGGGCGTTTTCAAGATTTTGTGCACCGGCGGGAGCCGCTCCACGCTGAGCGGGAGCCGCAGCGGGCGCCGGTGGAAGCTCAGCGTGCGCTTTATGCGGTAGAGCTTGAGCGCCGCCAGGCTGGGCGGCTTGGGCACGTACTCCAGCTGCGTGGCGCTGCGGCGCGCAATGTGGCCGAGATTGACGTTGGCGGCGGTGTAGAAGCTGATTTTTCGCGGCAGCGCCCGCAGCAGCTGCATCTTGCCCAAGGCGTGCTGGAGCCGGAGCTTGAGCTTGGTGGCGGCCAAGTCTGCGGCGGCGTTGCGGGCGAGACGTGCGCGCGGCGCCATGGCGCTGTGGCTTTTCGCGAGGCCCAACGGCGTCAACGGCGGCGGCGAGAGCGGCAAGCCCAAGAGCTTGCGCCGCGCCAAGGGCGAGTAGGTGTTGATGTTCACGGGGGCCAAGACGGGGCGCTTGGTGGGGGTGGAAACAGACATGGCGACGTGGCGTGGGGAGGCCATATAAAGCGCACCGCGTCTGCCCGAATCAAAACACACGTTGGGTTGTGCGTGCATCGTGTCTGTTTATTTGGCTTGCACACAGCACTTGTTTACAGGGCCGTGCATAGACACGCTGCACGGACAAGCGAGCGAGCATCTGCCCCGCACCAGTGCTCGTGACGCGCCGCCCAAGGGTCGCCAGACCGTGCGCTGGAGCGTGACTGGGGCGAAAACGGCGGGTCGGCAGCCTAGTGTATGCAGGCTAAGCGACTGTTTCAGGTCACACAATGGACAACTACCAAGCATTGGCCGCACACTGGGTACAGCGAGTGCATTGCAAAAAGTCGCGGAGGCCGACTGACCAGGGGCCAAGACGTCATGCGAGGTCCTAAAGCGCAATTCCCCTTTGTATGAGCGGCGCATCGGCTCGTCCACGACGCGCCGCAAGATACTGCGACTCGATCGTGACGTGTTTGCATGACTGGTCACATGGCGTGAGATCCCTGTACGACTGACGTGACTATTTTGGTTGGTGCCGTTAATTGGCTATTGATTCTCACTAGCCACCGCAGATCTCTGAAGCATTGTTCAACATTTTCGAGCAATTGACATGTAATAAAACGCACCTGAAGTGTGAGGCACCAAAGCGCACGCAAATTTGTAATGCACCTGATTTCTGTACTTGAACTTTGTAAACTCACTTGAAGCGTACCTAATTTTGCAGCGCGCTCACTTGCAGCGCACTCAAATTTGCAGCGCACTCACTTGCAGCGCACTCAAATTTGCAGCGCACTCAAACTTGCCAAGCACCTTTTGTATCACCTTAACCTGTATGGCATGAATAGCCAACGAACTACTGAGCCAATTACAAGTATTGCCTTGTTCGTAGACGTGGTCACTAAATCGTTAAGCCACCTTCGGTCCGAACATGTCATGCTCCCTGCATTCGACAGATGCAAAGGCAAGACCACATTCATGTGACCACCGCCACATGACCCCTTATCGCTTTTGGCTCGCCCACGTGACCAACACGTGCACAAATGATTAGAAGCAAGCTCTCGTCGCTCCGTGAGTACCTCACGCCCGTCTACTCCGAGTCCAACTTCCGCACAACAGGCGAAATCTCTCCCGAGGAGTTTGTGCGTGCCGGCGACTACCTCGTGTACAAGTTCCCCACCTGGTCGTGGGGGACGTGCCCCAAGAACCTCCAAAAGAAGTTCTTGCCCGCAGACAAGCAGTTCCTCATTACGAAACACGTGCCGCTGTACCAGCGAGTCGCCACGTTTGTGCCCGACGCCGAGCCCGACGAGCAGATTGACGACGACTCTGAGTGGGTGCCGCGGGTCCACACGCAGCACCCCAAGGAGCACGCACAGGACCTCGAAGACTTGGTGGAGGAGAATGTAGAAGATTCCGTGGCGCTGGACGACGACGGCTTCACCCAGATTGACGCAGAGCTGAACTTGCGCAACTACGACTTGTACATCACCTACTCGACGCTGTACCGCGTGCCCAAGGTCTACCTCGTGGGGTTCAACCTGAACGGGATCCCGCTCGTGCCGAAGCAGATGTACGAGGACATTTCGGGCGACTACAAGGACAAGACGGCAACCATTGAGCCGCTCCCGGTGCAGCACAACACGACGCTGGTGCTGATCCACCCGTGCAAGCACCTGAGCGTGATGCGGGTGTTTATGAAGCACGCCAAGGCGCACAGGTCCGACTTGGGCAGCTTATCGTTGGAGGAGGAGGGTGTGCGCGTGGACCATTACCTTGTGATTTTCCTCAAGTTTATCGCCAGCGTGACGCCGGGCATTGAGTACGACTTTACAATGGAGGCATTGTAGCATAGGATAATTGTATGATACGGTGGGCGAGTGGGGTCCTGACGTGGATAGGACAGATGGCGAGCTCTCAGCGTCAATGAATTGGCGAGGTGTGGGGCAGCGAGTATTGGAGTGAAGTCGATTAGACGAGGCTTGCAAGTAGGAGAGTCGAAGCGAGTGAGTCAAGGCGAATGGCGGAGCTTGTCGAGTCGTTTGCGACTATGTCAGTGTCTTCTGGACGACCAGAACCAGAGACCAGTTTCTGAAATTGACCGCCATTGTGGCCACTCATCCCCTTTACGATGATTGCGGCTTAACGCCCAGCATAGAAACGAGGACCAAGGTCATGGTTGAGTGCATCGAAAGTGGTTACGAACCATCCGGCAGTTTGGTAAACTTTCTAGCGATCAATTGCTTGTGTCAGATTGAGTCAGCGACAGAGGCATCGTCGCCATTATGAACATACGACTGCCACGACGTACAACTGCGATAAACGTGATCGACGTTGCATATGCACAATGTGCCAAAGCTCAAGTGTGAGCCAAGGGAATTGACGCCGTCGTGCATTGGTCATGTGATTAAGCCTGCATGGCCCACTGGTTGCTGTCAGTTCTGCATGTCGCAACGAAGAAGAAGACCGCTGAAGCCCGCGACGGTGGAGGTGCCCATCGAGGACTTGCCGCAGGAGGCCGCTGCGGCTGTGCAGCGCAAAATCTACCAGACGCGGCGGGCGACGTTTGTGTTTGGCGCCTTTCTCGGTCTCCTCTTTGCCGTGGCGCTCACGGCGTACATGCTGGACGGCGTCAAGACGGAGTTGGACAAGATCATCTCGATGGACTCGGTCAATGGCATGTTTGAGGAGTGGAAGGACGCGATCCCGCAGAAGTGGCTGCTGCTTTTGGACTTTGACGACAACAAGGAGCTCCACGGGCTGGCGGACCTGTTTTCCGTCGGGCGGCGCATGCTGCGCATGTACAACTTGACGAGCAAGCACAATGTGGTGATGGTGCCCGGGGTCATTTCGACGGGGCTCGAGCTGTGGGGCCTCAGCGAGGACGGCGACTGTCCCTCGCAGGGCCACTTCCGCAAGCGCATGTGGGGCTCCTTCTACATGCTCCGCACCATGGTGTTGGACAAGACGTGCTGGTTGCGGCACATTATGTTGGACCCGGAAACGGGGCTCGACCCGCCCAACATCAAGGTGCGGGCGCTGCAGGGGTTCGAGGCGGCGGACTTCTTCGTGACGGGGTACTGGATCTGGAACAAGATATTGCAGAATTTGGCCGTGATTGGGTACGGGCCGGACAATATGTTCAGCGCGAGCTACGACTGGCGCTTGGCGTACCTCGATCTCGAGCGCCGCGACGGGTACTTTCTGAAGCTCAAGGCGCAGATTGAGACCGCCAAGACCTTGAACGGGCAGAAGCTGTACTTGGTGGGGCACCTGATGGGGCTGCAGGTGGCGTTGTACTTTATGAAGTGGGTCGAGGCGGAGGGGCCGCTCTACGGGAACGGCGGCCCGCGCTGGTGCCACAACCACTTGGCCGGGTTCATCAACATCAGCGGCTCCATGTTGGGCACGCCCAAGGCCATCCCGGCGATCATCCTGGGCGAGATGAAGGACACGGTGCAGCTCAACCAGCTCGCCGTGTACGGCCTCGACAAGTTTTTCTCGAAAAAGGAGCGCGTGGACATGCTCCGCACGTTTGGCGGCGTGCCGTCCATGTTGCCCAAGGGCGGCGAGCTCATCTGGGGCAACCACACCCACGCGCCCGACGACCCGCGCCACGAGCCCGAGCCCGCGATGGACGGCAAGACAATGGCGCACCCGCGCGACGCCACGTTCGGGTCGTTTATCCGGTACAGCGCCAAGAAGGACGCCGTGGGCATCGCCAGCGGCAGCGCCTTGACGATCCCCAACAGCATCGAGTACCTCTTGAAGCTGGCGCCGCTGTGGTTCTCGAAGCGCGTGGTGGAGCAGTACTCCTTTGGCGTGGCCAACACCGCCAAGGAGCTCCAGGAAAACGGCAAGCACCACCGCAAGTGGCTGAACCCGCTCGAGGTGGCGCTCCCCAACGCCCCGGAGATGAAAATATACTGCTTCTACGGCGTCGGGAACCCGACAGAGCGCGCGTACACGTACACCAGCGGCGACGACGGCACGCCCATTGTCATTGACACCGACAGCGAGCACCCGGTGTACTTTGGCGAGGGCGACGGCACCATCTCGCTCATGTCGCACACCATGTGCCACGAGTGGCAGAAGCCCGGGCTGCGGTTCAACCCGGCCAACATCGAAACCAAGGTGGTTGAGATCAAGCACGAGCCCGACCGCTTCGACATTCGCGGCGGCGCCAAGACGGCGGAACATGTGGACATTTTGGGCTCCGCCGAGTTGAACGAGTTGGTGCTCCGCGTCGTGGCAGGCGACGGCGCCGCCATCAACAACACCTACGTCTCGGAGTTGCACGACATTGTCGCTGACATGGACATCTGAGACGGCGGGATTAGAGGATGTAGATAAAATGACAAGCATGGTACGCTTGGTGTCAGTTGAGGTGCCGTGGTGTCTCGGGCGAGGCCTATGCATATAGTAAAGGATAGCTAGAGCTGAACTGTTTTTTTCTATACTTTGATCTTCGTGTCTAGACATGTTGAAAAGCCATTAAGCATCAAGTCAGACAAGCTTCAATCGCTGTTGGTTCGGCGGCTTCTTCTGAGACTTGCTCCTTCCAAATCATGGTCGAATTCTCGATAGACTTGACCTTCCAGACAGAAACCGACTTTCGAGTATCGTAGTCGTGGGAGAGGCCGGAAAGGTCAACTACACACACCCAAGCCACCAATCGACTCACTTGTTTGCTCCACCTATGTTCACCGGACTAAGCATGTCACTCCGTCTCTTTCATCATGGTTTAGTGTGTTTATGCTTTTCACCTTCAGAGTATGGCTATATGCTACATTATCATGACCCTTCACCCAATACGCATGGTAAACATGCTGGCAGTAGGCTCTACACACTGCTATGCTCGTTGCCGTGTTCACCTCAAACACCGCCCTTGGCCACCTCCTTCAACACGTCCAACTCGCCGCTGTCGGCACACATTGCGTGGAACAACGACGCCTCGTTGCCAATCAACGTCGCCGGCGAGTCGTGCTCGACAATCTCGCCAGCTTCCATGACAATCACCGAGTCGTAGTCGACAATGGTTTTGAGGCGGTGTGCAATGGTCACCACCGTCAGCTCGGTGAACTCCTCTCTGATGGTGCGCTGGATCTTGGCGTCCAGCTCGTAGTCGATGCTCGCGGTGGCCTCGTCCAAGACAATGATTTTGGGATTTTTAAGAAGCGACCGCGCAAGACACATGAGCTGCCGCTGGCCCTGCGAGAAGTTGGTGCCGCCCTCGTTGACCTCGGACGCGGGAGAGAAGGCCAGCAAGTTGCACCGGCCGAGCGCAGTGGCAATATCCTCGTCCCTGTACTCCCCAAAAGGGTCCAAGTTGCTTCTGATGGTGCCTGCGAAAAGCGTCGGGTCCTGGGGGATGATGGTGATTCCACGCCGCAAAACGTCGAGGCGTAGCGTGGCAATGTCCACGCCGTCAATGGTGATTTGCCCTGTGTCGAGCTCCATGAACCGGAAAAACGCAGTGACAATGGTCAGCTTCCCCGCGCCGGTGCGGCCCACAATGGCCACTTTGCTCCCTGGCTTCACGTAAAACGAAACGTTTTTGATCACCTGGGGGAGGTGCTCGGCGTACCGAAGGGACACGTCGTTGGCTCGGATTTCGCCCTTTTCGGGCCACCCTGACGGGCAGTCGCCGCCTTGTGGCTCTTGCGCGAGGTTTGCAAGCTCGTAGAAACGCTCCACCAGGTTCATGTTCATTTCGCAGCGGGCGTACAACCTCACCATCCACATTGCGGTGTTGTTGAACAGCACAGCATAGGAGAGCGACAACCCCGCCACGCCCGGCTTGATGAGTCCCCTTGCGTCAATGACAAAGTACGCCGCGCTGAACATCACCAACGACCCAAAGAGGCTCACATAGAAGGAGAACCACGTGTTGCCGAGCCGCACGTAGAAGGACGACTTGTTGTTCTGGTCCACGTGCTGGACGAGCATCTCCACAAACCGCTGCTCCGCGGCGTACGCCCGGATCGTCGCCACGCCGCTCAAGGTTTCCGAAAAGAGCGAGTGGATCGGCAGCTTGGTCACGGCGTCCAACTTGTTGAGCTCGCGCACAAGACACACAAACCAGCCGCCGACAAAGTAGTACACCACAATGACGCCGAGGGCAATTGGGAGGAACTGCGGCGTCGCAAAGCCAATGAGCGCGAAAATCGACAAGCACAGCACAACGTACGAGAGCACGCCCTCGGCGTCGTTCATGAGCTCCTGGTCTAGCGTCTCCAAGTCCTTGGAAAAGCGGTTCGTGAGGCGGCCCACGGGCGTCTTGTCAAAGTACCGTGGCCTGGTGCCAAACACCGCATGCAACGCCCTGCCAAAGAGCGAGCTCAGCGCCTTGAGCCCAAACCAGCCGAGCGCGTAGATCTTGACCGTCTCCAAAACAGCGTACACGAGGCCAATGGCGGCGTACACGGATAGGTGGTAGACCGGGTTCAGGTTGGACTCGGCCCACACACTGACCCACCACGACTGCAGCACCAACACGGCCGACGTGAAAACGAAGAACAACACAATGAGCGTCCACGTCGCGGCGCCGCCGACGGTGGCGAAGTAGCTGAGGTAGACGCTGGCGTCAACGTGGCCCTCGCTCTTCTCCTCCTCCTCCACCAACTTGCCCGCCTCCTCGGTGTGGTCGTTCTCCGCCACCTTGACGCTCAAGTTCTCGGGCAAGACGTCCTTGAGGTCGCTCGGCGAGCCCTGGGCGTCGACGCGCCCGTCCTTCATCACCACGACCCACTTGGCGCTCTTTGTCGCCAAGGCGACATTGTGCGACACCAAGACGCACGTCCGGCCCGCCATGAGCAGGCCCGTGATGCAGTGCGTGTAGATCCACTGCGCCGTGTGCGCGTCCACCGCCAGGAGACAGTCGTCCAAAAGGACAAAGGTGGCTTTGGAGTAGACGGCCCTGGCGAGCGACACACGCTGTTTCTGGCCGCCAGACAAGGTGACGCCGCGCTCGCCAATCTCGGTCAAGTCGCCGGCGGGAAGGATGGCAAAGTCCCGCGTCAAGGCGCACGCCGTGACCACGGCGTCGTAGCGCTCCTGGACAAAGGGGGTTCCAAAGAGGATGTTTTCCCTGATGGTGTCGTTGAGCAACCACGCGGTCTGCGCGCAGTAGGCGGTGCTGCGGCCCGAGAAGCACACCTGCCCGCTCTTCAAGGTCATTTCGCCCAAAAGCGCTAGTAAAAGAGAGCTCTTGCCCGCTCCCGTGGCGCCCACAACGACATTGAGACCCGGCTGGAACTCGATGTTGAGGTCACAGAGAGTGAACCCGTCCCACGCCAAGGTGGCGTTTTTGAACCCCACGATATCCGCAGGGCCCAACTGCGCGTCCCTCTCCGTTTCCTCCTCGTCCAAAAACGCCTGGACACGTTTGAGCGAGACGCGGCTGCGCACAATGTCTGCCGTGAGCTCCGAAACGCCGTCCAAGGGCCGCCGCAACAACGTGAACAAGGAGACCGCAGTGAAGGCCACGGGCACGGTCAAGCGGTGGCCCGCCGCTGCGTAGCAGCAAAAGGAGATCACGCTCACGACGGTGGGCACCATGAACCACAAGAAGAACTGGGCCGACCACAAAAAGACCGACCTCTTCAACTGCGCCACCTCCGCCTTCCTGGCCTCCATGATCCGCCTGATGAACTGCGGCTCCCACACAAAGCTCTTGATGATGCGGATGCTGGCGAGCGCCTCGGCGATGCGCAGGAGCCGCGTGTCGGTCGCGGCTAGCGCCTCCTCCTGCGCCCGGCCCATCCACTCGGACAACTGGTAGTAGAGCGGCCACACCAACACCACCAGCAGCGCGCCCGCCAAGGCGCTCCAGCCGAGGAGCATGTAGAGGAGGCCCACGGCGACAAAGAAGCTCACGAGGTCCTCCACCAAGTCGGGCAAGTCGCCGAGCACCTGCGCAATGTTGAAGGCGTCGATCGCCACGAGGTTCACCACGGAGCCCGACGCAAAGCGCCGCCGGAGCGCCTTGCCGTAGACCTTGCCGATGATCACCGTCTTCACCCGGAGCGCGAGCCGCTGCAGAAGCACAATCAGAAGCCCCACCGTGACCGCGCCCAACGTGTTGGCGAGGGGCAAGAGGAGCACGTACCGGAGCGCCTCCCCTTTCGGCAAGTCGCTGCCGCTGGCGTACTCGAGGATACGCTTGACAATGAGCGTGGGGGCGTACGTGGTCACCACGTTGGTGATGGCCACCGCCGCCTGCAAGAAGAAAAAGCCCTTGAAATGCCGCGCCAACGCCCACCCGAGCGTGCCCGTTTCGGAAAAGGCGCCTAAAATGTTCAGGGCGTAGTCGCCGGCCCGGAGCCCCATCAAGTCTGCCTGGCTCAAGGGCCCGCGGCTCGCCTTGAGCACCAAGGGCCACATCCACGCGTAACTGACAAAAGCGAAAACGCTGCTTCCGGGCTCGGGCGACGGCGCCGAGCCGTCGGGGGGAAAGTACGCCTGCGGAGTGCCGAAGGAGCAAATCACCAAAAAGAGGAAAATGGAGAGGGGGCCGCCGAAAACAAGACTAAACGTGTACAACGCCACCAGGTGGCGCCACGGGTGCCACCTGCCGCCGCGGGCGGCGCACACAAAGAGCGCCCAGACCCAAAACACCGTTTCGGCGTGCCTGGCCCGCGCAGCAGCCAACGCCGCCTGCGCAGCCACGGCGGTGAACTCTGCAGCCAAGCCGAGCCGGTGCAGCGTGGGCGGCGGAAGGCGCTGGGTGCGGCCGTCGCGTGACTTTGGTCGTAGCGCCGCTGCTGCCGCCAGCACAAGCACGGCTGCGCAAACGAGCCGATCCATCTGAAACTGGCGGCGGCGGCGCCCTTATATACTGTGACTCATGCACATTGCCGCCATTGTGGTGCAATCCTTTATATGCCCAATCTCGCAGCCGTGTCCAATGCGCAGCCAGGGAACGAAACAAGCTTCGCCGCAGGGCCGGGACGCCGCACAAGGGCGCACGTGGATGTGTCGTCGGCTTTTGCGGAAATTGGCCAATGAGCAGAAAAGGTGACTTTCGCCAATGAGCAGAACCGCTGATTTCGCCGCCTACGTGGGACCCACCCACGACGCGGCGCTGCACTCAGCGGGGCTTATGCGGAGTGGGGGAGGCTTACGGTGCCGGAACGGTTGTCCAGTGGGGTGTGGCGTGCAGTGCGGCAGGTCCGCTTGAGCGTGTGGGCGCTCGCGCACGCAGAGAAACCGTGGGCTAGCTGCAGACGCCCAAAGCGGACGCATTTGATTTCGGTGATGCCTTTGCATGATTTGAATACATTGGTCTCGGTGGTACGTAAATGTGGTTGAAGTATGCAAAAGAACAAGACTACGGTCAATTGAATTCACGTTTGTCGAGACGGCCAGTCGATTTCAGGATTGTCGAGTCTAGACGTGATCGCTCAGGATCGATCTTCAATGGAGCCATCGGCTGATGTCCAGACTGAACACCGGATCTGACGTCCAGCCAAAGGTGGCCTGTCCCAGACTGAACACCGGATCGTACGCTGACGTAGCCAAAGACGGCCTCTCAACAGGGCTCTCATTGAGCCATTGGCACTGCTGTCCCACGTAGTCATTCACTCAAGCGCCAAATACAAATCCACCACCAGCTTCAAACCTACTACGCCACGGAGCCGCCAACTACATCGACTCGTGAATGTCTTTGACAGCGCTTATTCGTCATGTACTGTCGCCTGGTCTCGGGTCGGCCTCGACCTGCATAGACAATGAGGTATGTGAGTCCACACTAACAACAGCGGCAAGTTTGTGCGTGCGTCAAAGTACAGACACGTGTTTGGCCAGGCGGCCAAGCGCGAGCTGAGCTACGAGAACCTCAAAATCACGAAAAACGCCTGGGACCTGAACATCATCACCACCAACGGCACCTACCTCGCGGTCAATTGGGACGCGCTGGGCGGCGGCGCGTTCGCCGTGATCCCGCTCTCGGAGGTGGGCAAGGCCCCGGACACGGTGCCCTTGTTCCGCGGGCACAAGGGGCCCGTTTTGGACACGGCCTTCAACCCTTTTGACCGCCGCGAGATTGCGAGCTGCGCCGACGACGGCAAGATCTTGGTGTGGGAGATCCCCGACGACTACAGCTTCCACCACTACGTCGACGCCGACGACAATGTCAAGGACGTGACCGAGCCCAAGTACACCCTTGCCGGCCACACCCGCAAGGTGGGCCACGTGGAGTACCACCCGTGCGCCGCCAACGTGCTTGCGTCGTGCCTGATGGACTACACGGTGAAGATCTGGAACTTGGAGACGCAGACGGCCGAAATCACCTTGCCGCACCCGGACTTGGTGACGTCGTTTGCCTTCAACTACAACGGCACGCTTTTGGCGACTACGGCCCGCGACAAGCGCTTGCGCATCTGGGACTTGCGCTCGCGCTCGGTGGTGCTGGAGGGCCCGGGCCACACGGGCGCCAAGCCGAGCCGCGTGGTGTGGTTGGGCAACACCGACCGCATCGCCACCACGGGCTTCTCGCGCCTCTCGGACCGCCAGGTGGGCATCTGGGACGTGACGCTGATTGAAAAGGGACCCATTGGCAACTTCTTGGTCGTGGACGCGCTGCTGGGCGTGTTGATCCCCGTGTACGACGAGAGCAACGGCATCTTGTATCTTGCCGGGAAGGGCGACGGCAACATCCGCTACTTTGAGTACGACGCGGACGAGCTCTACGAGTTGCTGCAGTACGCCCTGACAGACCCGCAGCGCGGCTTCGCCACAGCGCCCAAGATCGCCGTCAACTTGAAGGAAAATGAGATCTTGCGCGCCTTCAAAACAGTCAACGACAACTCGGTCGAGCCCATCTCCTTCATCGTGCCCCGCAAACTGGAGTTGTTCCAGGAGGACATCTATCCGGACGCGCCGTCGGACAAGCCCGCAATCGGCGCCAAGGAGTGGTTTGCGGGCAACGACGTCAACGGACCCTTGTTGGTGAAGATGGAGGCCTTGTACGACGGCTCGGCGCCGGAGGTGAGGAGCTCGTCGCCGGCGGTGAGTATCTCGAAAGCCAAGGCGGCAAAGCCGAAGGAACCTTCAAAGGATTCGCTCGAGTCGAAGAAACCCGCAAAGAACTCGGAACCACCAAAGGCCGCACCCGAAAGAGACGCAGCCACGCCCCCTGCCGACAAGATCGAGGCGTTCAAGCGGTCAGAAAAGGTCGACACCCTCCTCAACAAGGTGGAGGACCAGCTGGACGACGAGGACGCCAAGAGAATCCAGGGCGACGAATGGGAGGAAATCACCCCAGAGCAAGCCAAGCCCGAGACTTCCCCCAAGGTGGAGTCGCCAAAGGTTGAGTCACCCAAAGCGGAGTCACCGAAGGTGGAGTCACCCAAAGTAGAGTCACCAAGGGTTGAGTCCCCAAAAGAGGTGCCATTCGAGACCGCCGAGCCCGAGGCCAAGACCGTGGCAAAGAGCGAAGAAAACACTCGGACAAAGGAGGCAAACATCGAGGCAAAGGCTGACGCGGCTGAGGTCCCCGGGTCGGAGGCTGAGGCGAAGACCGAACCCAAGAAGAAGGCCACCTTGACGGCTACCGTGGACAGACTCGCGGCTTTGGTGGACAAGTTGGAGGCTCAAATCTCTCGTTTGGAGGGCTCGATCGAGGAGAAGGTCGCCCGGATCAACGCGTTGGAGGCCAAGGTTGACAAGTTGGGCTGACGCACGTCTGTATCATTAAATGTAAGATGCGATTGTATATGTTGACTGAGCAGCGCTGAGCGCGGCAGTTGGTCGAGTCACTGCTGAAAAGGTGCTTGGAAAGGGTTGAGTTTTCGATTCCAACCAAGAGTGCTGGAAACCTATATCTATTTCAAGCCGGTGTTGGACTGACGCCTAAAGGCTCTGATTTTTACTCTGCTCACCAACTTACCCCGTCATCAAGGACGGATTCCTCCGAAAGCGACCACTAACACCGCATGAAAGAACTGCCTTGTCTGGAATGGCCATTTACATCGCTGACTCTCGTCTTCTCATCATGCTCATTTCTCTATACTGTTCGTGTCAATCGTCTCGATTTAGTCCCGCTTAATATCGTAGAATTTCCGGAACAAAAGACCAGCCAAGGCGTCGGTGTCAAACGTCACCATGCCGTCAAACATGACCCACGTCTTTGCGCTTTCGTACTGCTTATCGAGGATCTGGTCCAACGTGATCGTGGCACACGCCCCAGTCACCACAACAGTGCTCGCCGCGGCCTCGATGACAAAGGTGCCCAGCTTGTGGCAACTGAACATAAAGTCAAGTTTTGACGATGTAACGTGCCGCCGGTGCAACTCACCGCCAAAGTCTTTGATCACTCCCTGCTCCATGAGCTTCTTCGCAGTGTACTTGTAGCTGCCAAACTTGGGCAACCGGTTGTTCTTTTTGAGCTCCCGATGGTAAAAGTATTGCTTGCTGAACACCGGGATGATGTTGAAAATCTTCTTCTCCTTGGGGCGGAGCTGGAGCTCATTGAGCACATGGTCAATGTGCGAGTTGTAGTCGCCAAGCTGCCGCTTGAGGAACCGCTCCTTCTCCATCAACTTTTGGGTGGTATCGCGCGCAATGCGAAGCTGCGAGCGTCGCGTGTCTCGTTGAGTGTTTTTCGTGCGGATATCGACAACAATTTGGTTGAGAAGCTGCTGGTATGACGACTTTCTCGTAACCAAACCCAACTGTTCGAGCTGCAAAATGACCCTGAGGGCGAGCTTCTTTAACTCCACATACGACATGCTGGCGAAGGAGCCTTTTGGTGGGCGCCGCTCCACTTTAATCACCTGCTTGTACTTTTCCTCGTGAACTGGCTTTATCCCCTGGATGAGAAGCTCCAATAAGTCGTCGCCGTCCTGAACCTGAATGATGTAGAGGAGACACCGCTTGGCCTGGGAAAAGAGGCTCTTTGAACGCAGCTCAGCGACGGTGTCCTCTTTGGTCGTTGGCAGGAGAGTGAGCGTCAAGCTGCCCAACTCGCTCAAGGTGACAAAGTCGTCAGCCGAGTTGACGACATTGTTGAGCTCTTTGACCACGTTCGCGAGCTGGTCGTCCTGGCTAGGAGCGACAATATCCAAGTGGCGCGTCACGAGCTTCTCCACGGCAATCATATCGGTCACTTTCATCGTCAAGAGAGGCCGCTCGTGGGAGACGATATCGTCGTAGTCGTTCATCTCGTACTCCGGTTCCAAGTCGCGCACGGAAATGAGCTCGCGGATCATGTTTCGCGCCTCGTCCTTGTTTTGCATCACAAACTCGTCCAACGGCCTAAGAAAGTTATCCGTGAAGGGCTTCATGGAGAAGACCTGGAGGAGCACCCTGAAGAGCTGCTTCATGTTGTCGCCGTTGGGCACCTTGTACCCATAGTTTTCAGGCATTTGTAAAATGCCAGCAACGTAGTGTTTGATGAAGATCGCGCCCGCCACAGCCAAGTGGTGGTCTTCCTGCCCCGGGAAGTGAATCTGGGAAAGATCGTGCGCCTTTTTTGCAAGAATCTTGACGTGCACCGGGAGACCAGGTAACATCCTCAGAATGGCTTCAAGAGTAATTGAAGTGACTTCCCGGAGCGCCATGAGGTTGTTTACAAAAATGCCCGAAACCTCCTTGTCGGCGATGGCGTCCTGGGGCGTCACGTTTCGGTCTCGTCTGGTTGAGCCATAGACGCGCATTTCTTTTTCCACGAGCTGGTTGTATATCTTGACCGGATCAGGCTCAAAAGAAAGCTCGTCCTCAATGACCTGCTGCACTACGTGCCCCAAGCTCTGTTTGAGGTGACTTCTCTGGTGTGTGTGGTTGTTGAAGTCCACGAAAAAGTCGATCCAAAGCAGCATTTTCGCCTTTGTGATGTCTGCAATATTCTTGCAACGGCTCATGTCGGTTTCCATTAATGCACACAAAAAGTTCATGAAAAAATACTCCTCACGCGAGTGGCCGTTGACGCCGGACTCGTGAAGCGGGAAGATGGACAGGATGAGCGGCTGCAACTTTCTGCACTGAGCCGGGTTGCTAACCAAGTCGTTGTACAAACGAATCCAGTAAGCAGGCTTGGTTTGGAGAAAATAAAAGAGCGCCAGGTAGAGGTCGACTCTTTGCTTCGACGATTTGTTGAGCTTGTCCAACGCCTTGACACCAGCAGACCGTATCGGGCGGTATGTCTTGTACTTGCTGTTCTTCATGAAATCCTCGACTGTGATTTTATTCTTGTCGAGCAACCCCAACTTGATGTCAAGATTCTCAATCTGCAGCGCGAGATCCTCGTTTGCCTTTGACTTTTCGATAATCTTGTCCTTGAGCTCTTCGAGCTCAATTTCCTCGAGGTAGTCCACCTCGCTGTCCGAAAGAAGGTACGCAAAATTGCGAACGACCGAGAGAGGCGGATTCTTCATGTTGAGTAACAGCTTATACGCCGTTTGCGTGTACTTGCTGCGGAGAATAGCCTGCGCGCGCACAACCTGGTCCTGGTGGGCGGTGTAGTGTGTGCGCATCCTCGATATGTCCCGTCTGACAAAATGACCCCTGCAGAGCGACTGAAGAGCTACCAACGAGTCGATTTCCTCATAGATGTCGTCTAGTTGCACCTCCATGCGGAAACGGGTCAAGATGCCCCGGAACATGGACTGGAGTGGAAGAACCTCGGACTCGGCTACGGCTTCGAGTGTGTTCTTTTTGAGCGCGAAATCTCTTCGCACCTTATTGCCTCTCACCTTCGCAAATAATGTGTTCATCACTTGGTCTTCCCCAATCAACGTTATAAGCACATTGTTGCAGAGCCGAGTTCGGAGAATAGCGCCACGACCTATGCTTTGAAGCTCCTCTAAAGACAGCCATTCCAGGTGTATCTTTTCGAGTTTTGACCTCAACTTGCGCCTGTAAAGCCCACCCCTAGCAATGGCCTGTAGATCTAGAAGCGTGCTCATTTTGTCGCGATTCCCTGTGATTGCGCTCGCTCCTCGGAGCTTGAAGTACAAAACACGCCTGGCTATGCTTTGGAGCTGTAGAACGCTATCTTCGATGCTGCCTCTGTATTTGGCCACAGTCATCGCGCGCTGCTTTATCGTGCGGCTCCTTATGACACTCTGAAGTTGAGTTAGCTGCTCGACGTTTCTTGTCAACGTGTTTCGGAGGGTTTTGCATCGTTTGCGCACGATACAACCCCTGCAGATGCTCTGGAAACGAGTCACTTGGTCCTCCTCGAGCATCGACTTGTCTATTCTTTTCGCCAATTTCCTGCGGGCCACGGCCTGGAGGGTGACAATTGCTGACTCGTGCCACAAGATCTCGTCTCTGTGGCGGTGCACAGTTTTGTTCCTGCTCAAGTTGCCCCTGATTTTCGAGTTGAAGGCTGTGATTTCCGCGTCATAGGAACGGAGCATGATGCGGTCGACGAACATCTTGTAACGGAACGCCGCACTTTTGCAAAGCGCCTGAAGCTTGACGATATTGTCCATATGGGCCTCGAGCTCGGGTGTGTACAAGGCATGGGTCTTGTCGACAACTTGGCTATGGACGGGACTCTTTTCGAAAAGCGCGGTCTTTTCCACAGGCGGCTCCGGCCTGTTGAGTTTGAGTGGCGTTTCAGGGACGCGCCAATCTGGGATCTTGGTCTGCTCAATTACCACCTTGTCCCTGAACGGGTCGTCGTCGAATATGCGTTTAGGGGTAATGGGCGACCCAAACGCCTTGTCCATGTACGAGCTGCGGCCTGGCGACCCTTTTTCGCCGTCTGCGCTTGCGAAATTGGGCAAGTTGCCAGAAATCATCCGGTTGGCTTTGCGGATGTCGCCCTCGTCGAATCCAACTTCGTTTACAAGATTGACAACTTCCGGGTACTGGCTGTTTAGCTGATGAATTCTGTAGCTCATGGCGTGCAAGCAGAACCACACCTTGGGCACATCCTTGGCGTCGTACAAATCCGTGAGCTCGAATCGAAAGAGATCCGGGATTTCCAAAAATGCCAAGAGCTTGAAAAAGCGGTTAATATTCTCCGTGTGCCGAAACTGCAATTTCGAGTCTAAAAAGACTGCCTTTTTTTGTGGGAGAAACACATTGGCGAGCTTGGCGAGATAGATGCCGTTTCTAATGTAAGAGACCAACTCGAGCGGGCTTTGCGGAATTGTTTCGCCGAGGACAGCCTCAAGCCACCGTTTTATGGCCTCAATGCGGCAGAGGTACTCGTATCCCTTTGACTTGTCTTTGGTTTTCTCCGCTGATTTGAAAGACGAGATTGTCGCCGAGGGCGTGTTGAACCTCGCCTGTGTGATTTTCGTTGGGGTCTCCATATTCATTTGGCGGGCCAAGTCGTCCAAGTCGGGTCCCAACTTAGATTTGGGCAACGCATTCAATTTGCGCGACGGCAGCAAGGGCGAGCGCGCGGGCTCCTCTAGCGACTCGAGGTAGCGGGCTGCTATGCCGTTTTTCGATGAAACCATGGTTGTGTTTATTCCCAATTTGTATGGGTAAACACTAGTACTGCATAATGTACAGATGCACCCGTGCACCAGATGAACGAAGCGAGCTTTGCGCTGGCGACGCAGCTCCTCGAGGCCGCAGTAGCGGTGGCGCACGGCCAGCTGCAGGACTTGGTGCCCCTACAGCGGGAAGCGCTACTTCAGCTGTTCAGGGCAAAACGGTTCCACACCGAGTACAAGGAATGGGCCGCTGAAAAAGTCAGCTCGAAAAGGACGGGCTTCAAGGAGTACAACAGACGATACGCAGAGCTAAATAGGGTGTACAGCGATGTTTGTTTGCTCGAAAAAGAGCTCGCGAGCATACAGCAGACGCTTGGGTTGCCCGAGTTCAGTGTCTCGAAAGAGACCCAGCAGCGTCTAAACCGAGTAAAAAAAGACAGGTCGGTGCAATTGAGTGAGTACATGCCCGAGGTTCCCGAATTCGCAGAGTTTAGTGCTGTGATCAATACCGAGATGAAGGTGAGGCTACGAGCGCAGATTAAGTACCAGACGCTTTTGCGAATAAAAAGCCACTTTTCAAGCCAGTGTGCGTTGTGGGAGAAGCGGGACGCGGCGTTGAATACGTTTTTGACGAAATCGTTGGCGCAGATGGTGGAGGAGGTGGCCAGTATAAAGGCCACCGACGGGAACGAGTCAGAGTCACGAGACGAAATGGACGTTGGAGACGGGGACGAGGGCGACGAGGATGAACTCAAAGGCGACGACGAAGGCGATGGCGAAGGGGAATCGAAGAATGACGCTGGGGAAGCGAAAAAGAACGGAAACGCGGACTTTGAACTCGGCGACGCCACAGAACTCGGCGAGCACAATACAACCGGCCACGAAAGACGCGGTCTCGAAACCAACATGGAACCGAGAAACGAAAATGAAACACAGCACACCCAATCTGACAAAGCCGGGAACGAAGCCCTTGGCAACCCCGAAACGCCTACAAGTACCATGGAAATAGACTGACTATTTGTCCTCGGGCTTGCCCTTGAATATGTAGTTAAACACCTGCCCCGCGCTGTCCCCCTCTTTTCTGCGGTAGTCGACAATGCGCACCAACTGGTACCCCGCAACGCCGCCCAAAAAGAAGTTGACGCTCGCCAACAAGTAGTTGCGGGGCTTGATGGCGAACCCGGCCCAGCGGGTCCAGATGGCGCCCGTGGCAAAAAGCGCAACCTGCTGCGTGCCCGATATCTTCTCCACGGGCCGCTGCATGTCGTTGAGACCGGCGATCACGAGACCCCACTTGAACACGGGGGCCCAGAAGTGGACCGTTTTGGGGCCCGTTTCCGATTGGAGAAAGCGCTGGAACTTGCCAGTGTGTGCCGCAGCCATGGTGTAGTATGCAGGCCAGTCCGGCCGAGACGTGTGAAGCTTCCTGTCATCAAACAAACCAAAACACAAATCGCTATAAACAAGTGTAGTAATTAGCAGAGAATGTGGTCAAAGCTTTTGGGATTTGGCGAGACGGCTTCGAGTGAATTGCCAGTTGAAGGTTGTAGCCTCTTTTCGAGTTTGATCAACGACTTGCGGGGCATATTCCAAATGGTTGGAGAACCAACGAGCTGATATCACCGCCACAAAGGCCCGGCAAACTACGTAAGCTGCCAGGTCGGAACCTCCGACATCCTCTACTTCCCATCTAGTCTATTAGTCTATCGATGGCATAACCTGTAAAAGAGCCCCTCGGGGTTCTTCAAGAGCTCGTGCGGCGGCCCAAACTCGGCAACCTTCCCATGGTCCAACGACAAAATCTTGTCGCTGTCCATCACGGTGTCCAACCTGTGCGCGATCGTGATGATTGTCTTTTCCGCAAACTCCAGCCGAATCGTCGCCTGGACAATCTTGTCCGTTTGCACGTCAACCTGCGCCGTCGCCTCGTCCAAAATGAGCACAGACGACGGGTTCAAAAGCGCGCGCGCAAGACACATGAGCTGCCGCTGTCCCGCTGAAAAATTGGACCCGCCCTCGCTGACCTTGCTGTCCAAGCCCGACTCGAGCTGCAACACGGTCTCCTTGAGGTTGGCCGAGGCGAGCGCCCGCCAGAGCTGCTCGTCGGAGAAGGCTCCAAACGGATCGAGGTTTTGGCGTATGCTGCCGTCCACCATGTGCGAGTCCTGCGGTATGATGCCCAAGCTGTGGCGCAAGTCAAAAAGTGCCAACGTCTGTGTGTCCACACCGTCAATCTCGATATGCCCTTCGACAGCGGGGATCATGCGGAAAATGGCCAAGACGAGCGACAGCTTGCCGGCCCCGGTGCGGCCCACCACGCCGATCTTCTCCCCTGCTGCAATCGACACGGAAACCTGCTTCAAAACAAGGTCCAAGTTGTCTGCGTAGCGCGTGGAGTAGTTCTTGAGCGCCACTGTCCCCTCAACCGGCCACCCGTCGGGTATCTTGGCAGACTGCCCCGGCTCCTCTTCGACTGGCAACTCACAGTACTCGAGGCACCGCTCCACACACACGAAATTCGACTCGACCTCGCCGGTCATCCTCACCGTCATCCGAAGCGACAGCGTCACCATGAGCGCGTAAGTCATGACAAAGCCAGCCAAACCGGTGCCAATGGGCGAGGCCAGCGTCGACTTGTACAAAATCATCAGCGCCGCGGCCCAAACAACCACAGAGCTCATGGTCTGGAGCCGGATCGAAAGCCAGCGGTTTACCGAGCGCAACATGTACAAACTGCGGATGTTGAAGTCGACACACGCGTGGTTGATCATGGTGAAACGCTTCACCTGGTCAAAAGCCCTGATGGTCTCCACGCCAGTGAGGCACTCGTGCAAGTTGGCGAAGATGGGCGAACGCGACACCGAAACGAGCCGCTTCATTTCTCTCTGTATGGCAATATAGTACCTCTGGAAGTAGCTGTAGCCAATGCCTAGCGCCACAATGACGAGCGCAAACGGCGGCATGGCCGTGCTCACAATCAAAAGCGTCATGGCGGTGCGCATCAGCGTCTCAAACAACATGCTGAGCAGCTGCGGCAAGTTGTTGTCGATTTTGTCCACGTCATTGCTGAAGCGGTTGATGATGCGCCCCACGGGTGTGCGGTCAAAGAACCGCATTGGCGCTCTGAATACACGCCGGGCCATGCGCTCGTGAATCACACGGCCACCGCGAATACCCAAAAACACCCAAAACAACACACCCTTGGCCAAATTGAGAAGACTGGTTGAAAGACCAATCGAGGCGTAGACGGCGATAAAGTACAACGCTGCACTATTGTCGCCAATCTCCGAGTTCTTTTCCGCCCACTCTTTGAGCCAGTAGTTGCTCATGACATTGCTCAAGTTTGTGGCCACGCTGAAGAGAATCCACACAACGACCCCGCTCCCAGAGCACGCGCTGGCGTACTTGAGGTAGACGTTCCATTTGACTTTTCCTGTTTGAGACGTTTCTGCAATTTGGCCAGTTTTCGAGACAAGATTTTTTTTGAGGGGGTCAAATTGAAAGGGAGCAATCGCAGGCGCAGGCGCAGCCACATGTGAGCGTTCCGCTGTTGAAAGCTCGAAACCGCCAACCAACTCCGTGACTTTTTCCGGCGTACTGCCGTGTTCCACCGTCTCCACAAACTGCCCCCTTTCCAACATGTAGACACGGTCAGCACAAGAAAGCACAGGCTGGTTGTTTGTAGCCAACACCACCGTCAGAGAGCCGAGAAGACCTTTTCTAGAAAAGACCTGCTCGATAATGTTCTTTCCAACATGGCTGTCCACAGCACTGAGCACATCATCAAGAAGGTAAATGTCAGCCCTTGCGTAAACAGCTCTCGCGAGCGCCACGCGTGCCTTTTGCCCTCCAGAAAGCGTAATGCCTTTTTCGCCCACCTGGGTTTGGTCTCCGTCGGGCAAAACTGTCAAGTCTGGAAGAAGCTGGCACGCCTCAATCGTCTTGTCGTAGAACTCCTTGTGAAAATCTAAGCCAAAAGTCACGTTTTCACGGAGCGTGGTGTTCATGATCCACGGGTTCTGTGAACAGAAAGCCACCCTTCCGTTAGACAAAATCTGCGTGTCAGACTCGAGGTGCCCAAGCAACGCAGATAAAAGGGTCGATTTGCCAGAGCCCACAATGCCAACCACGCAGATAAAATCCCCTTTGTCGGCAGACAAGGTGATGTTGCGGAGGGCGTATTCTGCCCTTGGGAAATCCATGTCCTCGGCAATCTCCTCGAACGCTGGCGACTTCCAAAGAAACGAAGCATTGTGCATGTGCAAAGAGCGCTCGGACTCGTCCTTTTTCAACACCAACTTGTACTCTGGGCACTCCAAAAACGCAGAGATGCGGCCCAACGCGACCGACGCATCCGAGATGTAGTTGACGAGAAACGGCAACTGCGTCATTGGCCGCGACAAGATGCCCAATAACGTCAACGCGGGGAACACCAAGTCTGCGGTGAGCGGTGTATCCGATGTCAAGGCAAACGTGGCAAAAGTTGAAAACGAAACCATAAAGGGCATAGTTACCCAAATGAGCAGCCCCGCCTGGCTGATGTAGCGCATAATCTTCAAGTTGCGAAGCTCCTTGTTGTTTCTCACGTCCAAGAGCCGCTCGAGCATCGGCTGCTCCCACGAGTACAACTTGATCGACTTGATTGTGACAAGTAGCTCGTTTGTGATTTTGTTGCGTTCGTCCTTGAGCGCCATCTGCTTCTTGTTGTACTTCTTTCTTACCCGCACTAAAGCGCTGTGAAGGGGCACAGCAATGATGATCACAGCTACACCCGCCAAGGTCGCCTTCCCCACCAAGTGGTACAACGAGTACGTGCAAATGAGGAGCTCTATAGGGGCAATTATCAACGTGCTGAGCTCCATAGCGCACTGCTGCACCCTCGAGGCGTCGACCGAAACCAAGTTGACGATATCGCCAGTGGACTTTTCCGACCTCGAGTCGTGGGAGAGCCGGAGGCTTTTCGAAAACACAAGCGAGGAAAGTGCGCTGCGGCACCCGAACCCAAGCTCAGATATCTTCAAAACGTATCTGCTCGTGGTGAATGTCTGCACTAGACTTACCAAGAGCATGGCCAAGGTGATGAGCACGCCTTTGAGCATCGGCACCTCGGTGTTGATGCGCTGTCCAATGAACAAAATAAGCAAACGGAGCAACTGCGGTGGGACAAACCCTAAAAGACTGTCAATGAGCTCAAACGTGAAACTCGACAAGGCCACGGGCCAAAACGTCTTGATGAGCGCCAACGTCAAGTGCCGTTTTCCCGACCGCTGGCCCTTTCTGCTCCATTCCTTGTCTAGTTTGCCCATCAAATTCAGCGACTTTAGCCCCTCAGGCATTGGGGGCAAGTCCTTGTGGGACACGGTCAGGTGCTTGTACGCATTGCTGATCAACGGGTTCATATAAGTGAATGTACACTGCTGTATCAAATTCGGCTCGTTGAGTGGGAGCCCCTCAGTTTTGTAGTGCCGTAAGAGCTCATGGGTCGGCTTCCAAAACTGAACTTCTAAAACAAACACAAAAAGTGATAGAGTGAAGGCGGCTTTGGCGTACGAAACAGGCACCACATACGACTGGTAGAGCCAGGCAGCCTCCAAAAGCAAGAGGACCGGTCTGTATGCGAGCAAATAAGTCGACGCGATTGGCGATCTAGTTGGTTCCACAATGTGAATTGCGAGACCGAAAACCAACGTGACTGCAGCGAAAGAGTGCTTTAATACGTATAGCAGCAAGTGAGCTGCGACAATGACGCACCTGAGCAGGTGAACAATGCCTGCGCTTTTGGGTGCAAAATTGCCGAAATTGTCGCGCCGAAGTAGGCGAAATAGCGAATGTACCGCGAACGGGAGCGCCACAGCGTTGAAAACCGTCGAACAGGCCTCCAAAAACCCAGGAGAAAAGGCGTTGCCGTCGACTGGCGGCCAGGGCACCGTTACAATCATGTTCACGTGCCAGGACCAGTAACACCAATTGGAGATGCCGGATATCAAACTGTATGAAAAGGCCTGGCTAGCTCAATGGCTAGAGCGTGAGACTTTTAATCTCAAGGTTGCGGGTTCGACCCCCGCGTCGGGCTTTCTTTTTCGCCGCTTTCAAGCGTCTTCGCTTTTGGACAAAAGTCCCTGTACATTTTTCGATAAATACGTGTATTCACTAGGAAGACTTGGCCATTTTGTTCAACGCAGAGCCGTGCTTAAACCACTCAATTTGCTCGCTGTTGTACGTGTGGCTCAACTCCGTCAGCCACGACTCGCCGTCCTTCGGGTGCACAACCAAGGTGAGGTTCTTGCCGGGGGCAAGCTCCGTCAAGCCCAAAATGTCAACCTCGTCGTCCGGGGTAATTCTGTCATAGTCCTTCACATTGGTAAAGTTCAACGGCAACAAGCCCTGCTTCTTCAAGTTGGTCTCGTGGATACGCGCAAACGATTTCGTGATAATGGCAAAGCCGCCGAGGAAGCGGGGCTCCAAGGCAGCGTGCTCTCTTGAGGAGCCCTCGCCAAAGTTTTCGTCGCCAAACACAACCCACTTGTAGCCAGCGTCTCTGTAGGCGGCAGCCGTGTCCGGCACGCCGTTCCACTCGCCAGTGTAGTGGTTCTTGACATTGTTCGCCTCGCCATTCTCGGCATTGATGGCGCCAATCATGTAGTTGTTGGAAATGTTTTCAAGGTGGCCACGGTACTTGAGCCAGGGGCCCGCCATGGAAATGTGGTCAGTGGTTGTCTTGCCAACAGCCTTGATCAAAATAGGCAAGCGCTTCGCATCCTTGCCGTCCCACGGCTTAAACGGCTTCAAGCGCTGCAAACGGTCCGAGGTGGGGGAAATGACAACCTCAACGCTGGCACGGTCCTGAGGGGGAGCCTGGTACGTGTTCTCACCCGGGTCGTAGCCGTTGGGGGGCAAGCCAACGCCGCTGGGCTCCGCGAGCTTGAACTCCTTGCCATTGGCATCCTTCAACGTGTCAGTGATGGGGTTAAAGCCGAGGTCGCCGGCAATGGCGTACGCCGTCACCATTTCAGGCGACGCCACAAAGGCGTGCGTCGCAGGGTTGCCGTCGTTTCTCGAGGTAAAGTTACGGTTGAACGACGACACAATTGTGTTCTTGTCGCCCTTCTTGATATCCTGTCTGTCCCACTGGCCAATGCAGGGGCCGCACGCATTCGCCATGACAACACCGCCAAAGTCCTCAAACGTCTTCAACTGGCCGTCACGGGCAATGGTGGCGCGCACCTGCTCCGAGCCGGGCGAAATGGTGTAAATCGTCTTCGACTTGAGGCCGTGAGCCTCGGCATCCTGGATAATCGACGCGGCGCGCGTCATGTCCTCGTACGACGAGTTGGTGCACGAGCCAATCAAGCCAACCTTGACATCCAAGGGCCAGCCATTGGCAATGGCCGTCTCGCGCATCTTCGACACGGGCGTCGCCAAGTCGGGGGTGAAGGGACCGTTAATGTGCGGCTCCAACGTGTTGAGGTCAATCTCAATCACCTGGTCATACTCGCAGCCCTCGTCGGCGCTCAAAAAGTCCTTCTTGTAGAGCTGCGCAAACTCGCCAATGTCCGAGCGGCCAGTCGCGTTGAGGTAGTCGCGCATCAGGTCGTTAAAGGGGAACACCGACGTCGTGGCGCCAATCTCAGCACCCATGTTGCAAATGGTGCCCATACCCGTGCACGAAAACGTCTCCACACCAGAGCCAAAGTACTCCACAATGGCGCCAGTGCCGCCCTTCACGGTGGTGATGCCCGCCAACTTAAGGATAATGTCCTTGGGCGAGGTCCAGCCCGACATGCGGCCCGTCAATTTGACACCAATAATCTTGGGCGCCTTCAACTCCCAGGGGAGCGAGGCCATGACATCCACAGCGTCGGCACCACCAACACCAATCGCCAACTGGCCAAGACCGCCGGCGTTGGGGGTGTGCGAGTCCGTGCCAATCAAAAGCGCGCCGGGAAAGGCGTAGTTCTCAAGCACAATCTGGTGGATAATGCCCGAGCCGGGCTTCCAAAAGCCCAAGTTGTACTTGGCGCACGCCAGCGCCAAAAAGTCGTAAACCTCCTTGTTGAGGTCAATGGCGCGCTTCAAGTCCTTGACGCCACCCACCTGGGCCTGAATCAAGTGGTCACAGTGCACCGTCAGCGGCGTCGCCACCTGGGGCATGCCCGCCAGCATAAACTGCAAAATCGCCATCTGCGCCGTGGCATCCTGGCACGCCACGCGGTCGGGGCGCAATTTGAGGTACGAAACACCACGTTCAATGTCCTGCTCGTGGGGGTTGTCCAAGTGACCGTAAAGAAGCTTCTCGGCGTAGGTAAAAGGGCGCTTGAGACGCGAACGCACAATTTCCAAATTCTCGAGGTGCTTCTTGTACTGGATAAAAGAAAAGTCCTCGAGCAAGTTTTGGTTCACCTTCAGGTCTCTGGTGAGTCCGGCCGTGGCGAGCCCACGGCGCGCCACCGCGGGCACCATTCTCTTGTTTGCGGACAACATTGGGAAAAAAGTGCGAAGTGGTGTATTTATGTGCAAATGTGTTTTTATATGCGCGCTTGTGTAGAGTCCATTCGTGGGGTGAGCCACCAGCCAATGGCGGGGCACCGTTTTGTCAGACCGGGGTGCGACACAAGGTGACTTCCGAGGGCTGGGGCCGGAATGGGGGAAAGTCCAAACTCGGCTCCGCGGAATGGCGGCCCCTCATTGGTGCAGGTTTTCGGACCCGACGCACGGACTCACGTCCCTCGGTCCCACGTGTGCAGGAAACTAGGGCCAGCATACCGCCAACTCCTCACCCTAGGCCCCCGGGTATATCGCTGATCTTGATCTCTGCAGGACTTCGGGGTCAATGCCATACAATGGAGTCACTCCGAGTGGCCAGTGCTGGTGACGTATTGTGGGGTACCACACTGAGCTTCATGTCATGACCCAATTCAGACTTCAAAGTGCCAGAAGTAAGGAGCCAAAACTTAGTTTAAAGCTATGCATCCTTTATAATTCAAATGTAAAATATGCCAACACAAAAATGCCAATTCACAGTTATGAGTGGTTCGGGCACTTGTTTACTGAAATCGCCAACAAAGCCATTTTTCCAAATAATGTCGATCAAGTGCAAAGTCGGGGTGACAGCTCTCAAGGAAACTCAACAACTGTTAACGATCTCGGTTGATTACAGCTTTTTTTGAAGTAAGGAGATTACCAGGGCAATGTTTTCCAAAGACCGAAAAAGACACGAAAGAAATGACCGCAAGTCGACAGACTGATTGATTGGACTTTTCAGTCTCATTAAAAATTGGTTTCACAGTAGACCTCAAACTTGTTGAGGTTCGGTTCGTTGTCGCTTCACTTGTTTCTCCTCATCGAATAATGTCGTCGAGCCGCACACTATGTTCGAGGCTTCAACAATGCCGCTCAATATTCGAAGTGAGACAAATGTAGCAGTTTCTCGACTTTACTCCTCATGGCCAAGCCAAATGCACCAAAACAAATTGTGTCCTTGGCAACTCGCCTTGGCGACACCACATCAATTCAAAAGCCTTTGACACACAAGTCAATTTCTCAATAAATACTTCAAGTAGCCAATGGAAAATTCCCCACGTGACATGTCCTTGACTCATCCCTCCATCAAAGACGGCTGGTTTGCCGAGGTCTCCGACACAATGTGGCCCGGCCTGGCCATGTCGCTTCGCGTGGAGAAGGTTCTCCACGTGGAAAAGTCCAAGTACCAGGACGTTTTGGTGTTCAAGAGCACCGACTATGGCAATGTGCTTGTGTTGGACAATTGCATCCAGGTGACGGAAAGAGACGAGTACTCGTACCAGGAGATGATTGCGCACTTGGCGCTCAACTCGCATCCGAACCCCAAGAGGGCGTTGGTGATTGGTGGCGGCGATGGCGGTGTGTTGCGTGAGATTTTGAAGCACCCAGGTATCGAGGAGGCGTGGTTGTGCGACATTGACGAGACGGTGATTGAGGTTTCGAAAAAGTACCTCCCCGAGATGTCGAAGCTGTACCTGGACCCGCGCACCAAGGTGCACATTGGCGACGGCTTCAAGTTTTTGGCTGACTACAAAAACTCGTTTGACGTGATTATCACGGACTCGCTGGACCCCGAGGGGCCCGCGGAGCTGCTTTTCCAAAAGCCCTACTTTGAGTTGTTGCACGGGGCCTTGACCGAGAAGGGTGTCATTTCCACCCAGGCGGAGCTGATTTGGTTGCACATGGACATTATCCTGAAGTTGAAGAAGGACTGCAAGGAGATTTTCCCTGTGGCGGAGTATGCGTACACGCTGATTCCCACGTACCCTTCGGGCACGATTGGCTTTATGGTGTGCAGCAAGGACAAGGGTGCCAATGTGCGGAAGCCGTTGCGCTCGTTTGACAAGCTGTTTGTGGATGCGCACTTGAAGTACTACAATGAGCGCGTGCACGAGGCGTCCTTTGTGTTGCCCCAGTGGGCTGACAAGGTGTTGAACCAATAAAAGTCACGTGAAGATCATGTAGATGTCACGCGTAAGTCACCTGCAGCAAGATTAACGATGGCCTTGACGGAGGCCCAGCGGCTCCGCATCGTATGTGTTTGGCCACTAACAACAGGAGGAAAACCGCAAACGCGCCTTGGAGCGGCTAAAACTGCGCAAGACGGCGGAAAAGCCGCCAGAAACGCCCCTACCACAGTTGCCCCGCATCTCCCTCACCCAGGAGCAGCAGCAGCAGATTGCTAGAAACAGGGAAGCCGCCATTAAGCGGCAGAAAGAGGCGCAGAAAAACTACCGCAATGCAGAGAACCCCATTGTCGATGTGGCGAGTGAGCGGGACAAGAAGCGGCAAAAATACGAGATACCAGCGATCAAGTCCAAGGACTACATTGAGTACGACTTTTCAACCTTGCGCGACAGCAGAGGCGGCTTCCTAGACTCTGAAGAGCCGCACGTGGACCCTGTGCTGCTCCAGGAGTGGAAAGAGCGGCAAAAGAAGGAGCACGTTGTTAAGGATTTGGCGCCGCCTTTGGACTTGGCCAATGCGCCAAAATGTTTTGAGTGCGGCTCTTTGGAGATTGACCCCAATTTCTACAGCAACTTCCGCAACGTCAGGGTCTGCCGCCGCTGCACTAAAGAGAAGCCAGACAAGTACAGTTTGTTGACAAAAACGGAGTGTCGCGAGGACTATCTACTAACTGAGCCCGAGCTCAAGGACGTTGGGATTCTCCCACGCATCGAAAAACCCAACCCGCATGGGTTCTCTCGAATGCAATTATTCCTCCGATTTCAGGTGGAGGAGTATGCATGGAAAAAGTGGGGCTCTGCTGAAGGGCTCGACCGCGAGTGGGAGCGGCGCGAAGCGGCGCGGTTGCTGCGGCGGGACAAAAAGTACCAAAACAAAATGAAGGAAATGAGGAAAAAGACTAGGGCTGAGGAATACACTCGCAAGCTACGAAACGGGCAGAGATTGGGCGAACGACATGTGCACAAATGGGCGGAGCCCATCAAGGAGGACAACGTGCAGCGGCGGCGGTGCATTGAGTGTGGCATCGAAACTGAGGATGTGATTATCTAAATTGCAACTTCCAATGGTGGCTTGAATTAATTTGGCGGTAGAAGGCAGCCTGTACTTTGGCTCGGTAATTATAAAATTGGCAGCGGTAATTTTTGTCCAAGACTACACGTCTGTTCTAGACGGTTCGCACCTGCATACAGCGATGGAAGCCCATGGAAGCTGCGGTTGCAAATATTTAAAGGCCCAGGTGTCCCCTCAAAGTTAACGCAACATGTCCGACGCCAAAGTGGAAACGCACGAGTTCACGGCTGAGATTTCTCAGTTGATGTCTCTCATCATCAACACGGTCTACTCGAACAAGGAGATTTTCCTTCGTGAGTTGATCTCCAACGCCCTGGACGCGTTGGACAAGATCAGATATGAGGCGCTCTCGGACCCCTCCAAGTTGGAGTCGGAGCCGGAGCTTTTTATTCGCCTTACTCCGAAGCCCGACCTCAAGGTTTTGGAGATCAGAGACAGCGGTATTGGTATGACCAAGGCTGACTTGATTAACAACTTGGGTACCATTGCCAAGTCTGGCACCAAGGCGTTTATGGAGGCACTCAGTGCTGGCGCCGATGTGCTGATGATTGGTCAGTTTGGTGTGGGTTTCTACTCGCTTTTCCTTGTCGCTGACCACGTGCAGGTTATCTCCAAGCACAATGACGACGAGCAGTATGTCTGGGAGTCGAATGCCGGCGGTAAGTTTACCGTGACGTTGGACGAGTCCAACGAGAGAATTTCTCGCGGTACCATTCTCCGTCTTTTCCTCAAGGAGGACCAGTTGGAGTACCTTGAGGAGAAGAGAATTAAGGAGGTTGTCAAGAGACACTCTGAGTTTGTCTCGTACCCCGTGCAGCTTGTTGTTACCAAGGAGGTTGAGAAGGAGGTGCCCGAGGAGGAGGACGAGTCCAAGGCTGAAGATGCCGAGGACAAGCCCAAGTTGGAGGAGGTTGAGGATGAGGACAAGAAGGAGGAGAAGAAGGTGAAGAAGGTGAAGGAGACTGTCACTGAGACTGAGGAGCTCAACAAGACGAAGCCTCTTTGGACCAGAACGCCCTCTGACGTTACCCAAGAGGAGTACAATGCCTTTTACAAGTCAATTTCCAACGACTGGGAAGACCCCTTGGCTGTGAAGCACTTTTCCGTGGAGGGCCAGTTGGAGTTCAAGGCGATTTTGTTTGTGCCTAAGCGCGCTCCCTTTGACGCCTTTGAGTCGAAGAAGAAGAAGAACAACATCAAGTTGTATGTGCGTCGCGTTTTTATCACTGACGATGCCGACGAGTTGATTCCCGAGTGGTTGAGCTTTGTCAAGGGTGTGGTTGACTCTGAGGACCTTCCTTTGAACTTGTCCAGAGAGATGCTCCAGCAGAACAAGATTATGAAGGTGATCAAGAAGAACATTGTCAAGAAGCTTATCGAGACTTTCAATGAAATTGCGGAGGACCAGGAGCAGTTTGACAAGTTTTACACTGCATTCTCGAAGAACATCAAGTTGGGCATCCACGAGGACCAGCAGAACCGCGCTGCGTTGGCGAAGTTGTTGCGTTACAACTCGACCAAGTCGAGCGAGGAGCTCACGTCGTTGCTGGACTATGTCACGCGCATGCCCGAGCACCAGAAGAACATTTACTACATCACTGGTGAAAGCATCAAGGCTGTCGAGAAGTCTCCTTTCTTGGATGCCCTCAAGGCGAAGAAGTTCGAGGTTTTGTTCCTCGTGGACCCCATTGACGAGTATGCCATGACTCAGTTGAAGGAGTTTGAGGACAAGAAGTTGGTTGACATCACGAAGGACTTTGAGTTGGAGGAGACTGAGGAGGAGAAGACGCAGCGCGAGAAGGAGGTTGCCGAGTTCGAGCCCTTGACCAAGGCGCTCAAGGAGGTTTTGGGTGACCAGGTGGAGAAGGTTGTTGTTTCGCACAAGTTGGTTGACGCGCCCGCTGCGATTAGAACTGGTCAGTTTGGCTGGTCGGCGAACATGGAGCGCATCATGAAGGCGCAGGCGTTGCGTGACACGACTATGTCGCTGTACATGTCTTCGAAGAAGACTTTTGAGATTTCTCCCAAGTCTGCGATTATCCGCGAGTTGAAGAAGAAGGTTGAGGCTGACGGCGCTGAGGACAAGACTGTGAAGGACTTGACGACGCTCTTATACGAGACTGCGCTCCTTACGTCTGGTTTCTCTTTGGAGGAGCCCTCGTCGTTTGCCGGCAGAATTAACCGTTTGATTCTGTTGGGCTTGAACATCGACGATGAGCCCGCTGCCGAGGCTGAGGCTGCCACCGAGGCCCCCGCTGACGAGCCCGTGGCTGAGTCGGCTATGGAGGAGGTTGACTAATTAGAATAATGACTGATGCAGTTGATGGTGACTTTTAAAGTAGACTTTGTCACAGACAGGAGAACTAACTTAGATTAATCATTCAAGGGCTGGGTGTGTAGGCGGAAGACGATTTTGCAGTGTCGTTGGATTCGCTTTGTCCGGTGACCTTGCGAACAGAAGCTGCCATGTTCATCTCAATTTTAATAGCAAAATCTGCCATTTGCGCGATTTCTTCACTTTCCGTTTGCCGTCCTTTGAACTTGATCGCATTCAAAAGACGGATAGACGCCACAAGCTCTTTGTGTCTGTGTTTTTTAAGCGTAATCTCAGCGTTAACTCGTCTCGAACAACACCATTGTCAACGCCCCTGACACCATCATCATATCAGAAACTGTCCGCATAATGGCTTTGAATCGTTTTCCATCAGGACCGGTATTAACTGTAAAAACGGCCCATTATTCTTTTGAGTAATAGCGCGAGCTTTCAATTCGCAGAGACAGCCGCGAAAGAAATCGCCACACTTGGACAAATCAAATGGCAGCTATTAACTGAAAATGCAGAGTTGTCGAATACACATTGTTGATTCCGATAACTCAGGCAACAAACAAGACAATCGTTTTATTAATCATAAGGAATTATGTGCACAGGTTCCGATGGTCAAAGACACAATTGTCGAAACGTGGCTGACTAAACGTCGGACCCTTGCTTGCTCATTCAGATACCCGCATCATGTCTGATGGGATTAATCATGCCGTCTATGGACTGTTTGTGAATAGATTCTCGTACGAGACTGAACGGTTTCGCATCGAGCGATGTCGGGGCATCGGGTGAAACCAGAGACAGCAGGCGATTTGAGGATTTGTTCCAGTAAAATCGCTTGATCACGCTCGTTCCAGTAAAATCGCTTGATCACGCTCCTAGGATTTGTGGACCTCGCACTTTAGCGGTTGTGAGGAGTCGATGGTTGTGAAAAAGTCGAAATGCGCTTGTTTCGAGGCGCCAGGCTTGTTTGCCTTACACTTTAGCGAGAGGCACATGCCTGTAGCAAACAAGAAGTGGGGCTGCCAGCTGTGAAGTATCTGAGACGCGCCAAGCATGATCCTCACAAGCAACAAATCAGCTTGTAGGCCTCGTGGATCGAGGCTCCTTTGATGCCCTTAAAGAAGTTTTCTCACTCAGGAATTAGCGTAATGATAACAAATACCTGCGTTCCCGGTCTTGACTGATCCAAGATGAAACGACTTGTAAGCACCAAAAGTAAACGGAAGCATACTGAAAACTCTTCTAGAGCTTAATGGCTTTATCCGCTCAAGAGCAATTCTATTCGAATATTGAAGGCTTGGCGACCGCCTGCTTGCGCTCTACCTACCGTCTTTCTCCAAAGTTTATCGTCAACTTTCAGAAATAGACACAGCTGTCGACTAATACCGGTCCAAAATCGTGACGACATCGACGATGTCGAAAGTCTCAACTTCGTCTTCCAGCAAAGCAATTGTATAGAAGTTACTTTGATGATCAAGGGGTGCGCTGTGAACGCGATATTTCATTGGGCCAAGTGAGGCGTACTTCTGAGCCAATTCGTGAAACCCTCTGATACAGAGGTTTAATGTCTGTTCAAACCCTGTCAGAACATGACCGCATGACATGACAAGTGCTCTGAAAATCACCTCACGAGGGAAGGCGAGGTCGATTGAGGTGTGAGTCAACTAGTCGAGACCAATCACACCTTTAAGTCAAGACAGTGTATGGATCCTCATTCATGCAAAAACAGTGAAAGATTCGAGGTCGCTGTCATATTAACACTGCATTTGAATCGGCGAATTGAACATTAATTACTGTCCTATTGGATTGTGGCGGCTTGGACGTTGCATCGTGAGGCTCGTTTGAGCTTGCCCTTGGGGCAGTATCAAATTTGGAATAACAAATAGCATGCCTCTACCGCCTTAAGTCGCTTTTCGCCCCCACTCGTGCTGAAATCAGGATGTTCGACGAACGCTGACGTCACCGGCCGAGTTACAAAACTGTGAGGGTCTCCACCGCGTGTATCGACCCGCATTGCAATCGAGGTTTCTTGATATTGGTGAGTCGTCACATTGGTGACTAGACTGCACTCTGAAACGCTGCACCAACTCAAATCTGGTGCACGCTCTCCAAAACGCTCCGTGCGTGCTCCCTCACCATCAAGTCCGAGTCGTTTTCGTAGACGTAGCGCAAAAGCGTCACGATTTTTTGCTTGTACTCCTCGGGGAAAGCCACATTGTGTTCGGCGGTGCCGGTAATCAAGTCGTGGATCAAGACAATGGCGGAGCGGCGCACAATGGCCTTTTCCGCCCCGGGCTCCAACTGCAAGATGCCCACGGCGCAGTCGAGCGCATCCCTGACGCCTTTTAAAACGCCCAAAGGGTTCACCTGGCAGCAGGTGCCCAAAATGGACATGGCGGACATGCGGATGCGGTCGTCCTGCTTGGCATCTGGACGCACCACCAGCACGCCCGAGTCGAACAAGAGACTGGCGAGAGCGCCGGAAAAGGCCTCTTGCTTCCTCTGCACAAACCGCAAGAGCACCTCGCCGATTCTGAGCCGCTCGTCGAGGTCGCCGTCCTCTTTGTAAATCAGCGCCAACAAGGGAAGCACGGCGTTGGCGTCCCACTCCAAGAGGCTCTCGAAACCCTTGATCACGTTCAAGTAGATGAAGGCGTCTGGGTCCTTGAGCTGCACTAGGTGGAGCTTGACGGCAAAGTCGAGGTCCACCACGGTGCTGTGGCTCTCCACCAATTGCCTGAGAATATAAAGGCCGTGGGCACGGATCGGCACCAACGGGTCGTTGAGGTTGGTGATTGCGCGCGCCAACTGGCGGCGCTCGTTTTCGTTTTCGTCTCTTGGCGCGGTTTCGCCGTCAAGCAAAACCCCGATACGCGTGCCGAGAGCCTGCGCCGCCTTGTTTGTGTTTTTTTTGAGAAGTGCTCGAATCAGCGTGAGCTTGGCCATGCATCGCGAATCCAACTCCGCCGGGTTGGTTTCGGATATGATGGCCGAGAGAAGCTCCAACACCGTGTCCGAGAGACTCTCGTCCTCGTCGTCGGAGTCCTCGCCGTCATCTTCGTCTTCTGGGTTCTCCAAGTACTCGAGCACGAGCTCCAACACGCGAAACGGTGTCTGGGCCAACTTGTCCTTGAAGCGCTGGGCCACAGCCTCAAGGAGCCGCACGTCGAGCAACACCGCAAACGGCGAGTCTGACTTTTTGAGCCACCGCCTGAAAACCGCCACGAAAAGCGCCTCCACGAGGTCCTCGTCCAACTGCTCCAAAAGCTGCACAAACAAGGTGCAGTTGCCGTCCAACAGCTGGATGAACCCACGCACCTGCTCCTCCAGCAGCTGCTGTTTCTTCTCCCGCGCCACAAGCTCCACCAAGCCGTTGGGCCCAACGCGGTACACGGCGTCGCCTTCGTACACCAAGTTTTTCGCAATCATGTCGAGCCACTCCACGTCGTTGAGACTCGTGACCAAGCCCACAAGCACGTCCTGCGCCACCTGGCTGGGCTTTTTGTGAGTCGCCAAAAACGTGTAGTAGCTCCACAAGGGCACAATGACCGGCGTTAGGGCTTCCAAGAGAGTGGGCGACAAGCCGCACCGCGAGAGCGAAAGAAGCACGTTGAAGGCGTCGTTGACCTGCTTTTCCAGCGCCAACACGAGCTGGTTGGTGATTTTTGGCGAGAAGACGCCAAACAATCGTTTTAGAAAAAAGTCGGTGACAATTCGCTCGTTTTTGAGCCAGAGCAGCTCCAAAACGTGCGCCACACAGTTTGCAATCACGGGCCGGTTGATGTTCACGAGAAGATCAAAGCATTGCCCACCAATAGACGTGAAGTAGTCCACGCTGCTCACGTCTGCTGGTTTCAGAAGCACCACGCTCGCCACATGACTCATTTTCTCCACGTTGACGTCCTCGCTGTCTCGTAGCCCCAAAACAAACTCGCACAAGGTCAAGAGACCGTCTCCCTTTGGCGCGTCGTGGGGCAAGCTTTGTAGCTGTTTCCGGACAAAACTCTTGAAATACTGCGGCAGATTGGGGAGGAGAAGCGTGTACGTTTGGTAGAGCTCGTACGTGCTGGGGATGGCGGTGACATTGGCAAACTCCGCCAAGGCTTTCTTGCGCACCGAGTCATCAAAGTGCGGAACCGTGCAAAGAGTCATGGCCACCGTCAAATAGTCAGCGTAGCCCGTGCCCTTGAGAAGCAAGTCCCGCACGTCCAGCTCGGTGGAAAAAACAATGCCGAATTTGCTGTACAATAGAAGAAGAAGGCTTTGCGCTTGCTCGGGACTCATGGGGCTCACAAGCACCTTTTTGTAGTTTTGCAGGCCAAAGTCGCGGAGCCTGCGCCGTTCGAGGGGTACGCCAATGCCGAAAACCAGGGTGCAAGGGTAGACGCCCAAAACGACAATGATGCTCACCAACTTGCCAAATGTGCGCATGTCATGAAGGGAGATGGTGACCATGTTTTTGTCCTGGGCGTTTTCCTTGGCTGCAACAGAGTGTTTCTGAATGTCAATTAGCAAATCTAGCAACTGGCTCACCACCAAGTACTGCGCGTTCAGAGTTTCCTTCGACCCGAAAAGCCGCTTGTATAGCGTCGGGACGTTTAAAGTTTGAACGTCGCCCTGCAAAAGCGGCTCGATTCGCTGGAATAGGAAATCCAACGGGCTGTTGCCGTGGAACTGCGGCTTGTTGAGGCCGCGCCCGGGGGAGTCTGATGACTCGCGGATGACTGTCTTCCTCGCGCGCAGCCTGAAGGGGTTGGGGCTTTCGCTGGGCTCGAGCTCCTCGATTTTGGGTGGCATGGCGGTTTGCATATGCGCCGGACTTTGGTTGACGGCACTCGGTGACTCGTAGCTTTGGAAAAGAGTCGCTGACGAATCACCAGTTCGCTTCGGCCTGCACGGTTCGCCAAGCCCCAACGTTTGTTCGATCCGCTTGCTGCGGGGTCGCCCACACCGGCGTTAGGAACAATTGCTCAATCCGCGAAATACACCCATCAAGCCCCCCGCCTCGACCCGACTCCATCGTTCCTCCATATAACCTCATCGCATGAAGACGACTTTATCGGAGGAGGAGATTGATGCGCTCCTCTACAATGCACGCGAGGGCGATGTGCCGTTTATCAAGGAAATGTTCGCCACGTTTGTGTCTCCAGACGCATTGCCCGGCATTCTAGACCCAATCACGAAAAACTCCATGGTGCACATGGCGGCTGGCAACGGCCACCTGGAGCTCGTGGCGTATTTATTGACACTTGTGAAGGAACCCAAAAACTTCGTGAACCTTCAAAACGACAGCGGCAACACGGCGTTGCACTGGGCGGCGTACAATGGCCACTTGCCTGTTGTGGAGGTTTTGGTGGAGAAGGGCGCCGACGTGTTTCTCAAAAACAGTTGTGGCCACGACAGCATGTACGAGGCCCACGCCAATTCCCAGGAGGAAGTGGAAAACTGGATGTTGAAGCGGTTTGCCATTGAGGACGAGGTGAACATTGAGGACCACGGCGAGGACACAAAAATCACATATACACCGGGCACAGAGAGCAAGGAGCTAGAGGAGGCAGCGGCGAAGGCTGCGCAGGACATGGAAAAGATGACTGTGTAATGACATAGAATACATTAATGCGGTACTCCGGTCGCTCAATATCGCTGCGCTACGTTGTGCCGACACAAGAGACGTATTAGATGGTTATTCTGTGCGGAATCTGGCGGGGGCTTTAGGTTTCGTTGCCTTTTTCGGGGTTCGCTGTGGCCTAAACTTGCCTCTGTGCTTGTCTAGTCTCTGCATTTCCCGCTGCTTGCGGCGCTCTCGCAGTTTGATCGTTTGCTCCCGCTTCTTCTTGCCCGGTCTCCGCTTCCTGTTGGCCAAGGCGACTTTTTTGTTGTGCTCAGCCAAACTCATCACCCTGTTCGGCCACAAGTCCACGGTGATGGTTCGGAATATTTGGTCGGGCCCAATGGCGCTTTGCTCGAATTGGGACATTTCTCCTGGGGTATAAGAGGCACGGTAATACGACGCGGGTCTCTCGTTGACGATAACTTCCTTCTCTTCTTTGAGCGTCACTTTTTGTGCGCTGCCGCTGAAGAGCGAAAATGCAAATTCGTCTTCTTCGTGCTCGGGAGCCGCGGCACTCACATTCACTTCCTCGAACTCAAAGCCCGAGCTCTCGCTCCCGGAAACCAGCTCCGATGCATCCTTTGCATTCATGCCACGTGATTCGCACATGATTAACACGTGACACTAATTAGCTTCACGTTCATTAATCGTAATCACCACAACGGCGCGCTCGCCAAGCCAATGGTGCGCACCACGTCGCGGCGTAGCCGCCAGCGCGGAGGCACAAACCCGCTGTAGTCGAGCTGTATTTCCGCCGCGGCACTCACTTTTTGCAGCCGTTCCTGTGGCGGGTCGCCCAACTCCACCCTCGTTTGGCGCTCCCAGAGCAGGGCGCTGTCGGTGAAGCCCCTTACAAACTCCGCCACCTTCTCCGCGGGCAAAAGACTCAAGTGAAGCACCTGGAACTTGCTCAAGCCATCGGGCTCCGTTTCGCCACGAGGCCCGTGCCCAATGAGCGGCTTGAAGAGAGGCCACATTCGCGCCTTCTCTGCCAATCCAATCTCACGTTTGGGCGCCACTGCAGCGTGGAGCTGCGCCACGGGAACATCCAAAAGAAGCGCAACCTGCAAGTCGACAACGTCGCCGGCAAACACGTAAATGGGCAGGTAGCGCGCGCGCAGAGTTGCGGGGGCCAGCCCGTCAAAGGGCACGTGGCGGAGGCCAATGGGCACGCGCAGAAGGGCGAGCTGCACCTCCATCTGCATGCGCTTGGCGCTCGTCTCCTGCGCCTGCCGCTCGGCGTCCACCTCGGCCTGTGCCTTGCGCTGCTTCTCCAATTCCACGCGCTGCTTTTCAGCCTCCACTAGTTTCTGCGAGTCAGCCAACCGCTGCTTCTCGCGCTCGCGCTCAGCCTGGAGAAACATTTCCTTGCGCGCCCGTTTCTTGGCCTCCACTTTCCGCTGCCACTCGGCGGCACGGCGCTCCTCGAGACGCTTCTGCTCCTCGAGCTCCTCACGTGCCTTGGCTTCTCTCTCCGTTCTTTCCCGTGCCTCCGTCTTTTCCTGCTCCGATGGGGAGCTCTTTGGCTTTAGGGGTATTTGAGCCTCGTCCTTGACAGGGCCGAAAGGTTCGTTGAGCCTTTCTTTGGAGATAGAGCCTCTTTCTTTGGACGAGGAGCCTTTTTCTCTGGAAACAGAAGGCTTTCTGTCCGAGTCCTTTGAGACAGGGGACTTCTCCGACTCTTTAGGGCCGGAAAACCTTCTCTCCTTCAGATCGGACACCCCTCTCTCCTTCAGATCAGACACCCTTCTCTTCTTTGAATCTGGCACCCCTCTCTCCTTAAGATCGGACACCCTTCTCTCCTGCGAGTCAAACACCCTTTCCTCCTTGGGTTCGATCACCCTTTCTTCCGAATCGAAACCCCCCTTCTCCTTTGCACCAGACCCCTCTGACTCCTCACCCTTCCGCTTCCTTTCGGAACCCTTGGCGTGTCTCGACAACAAGAGCACCTCTCTTGGGTCGCTCCGCTTGCTGTATTTCGCAATCTCCAACGAGTCGTACCCGTCTCTCCGCTTGAGCAGCGGGTTCGCGCCGCGCAGGAGCAAAAACTTCACCACGTCGTAGTGGCCGCGGCCCACCGCCGCCATGAGCAAGTTGACGCCCACGGCGTTGCGGTGGTCGATGGAAAAAGCGCCCGGGTCGAGCCCAAGGAGCACATCCACGAGCTCCGCGTGGCCGCAGCGCGCCGCCAAAATGACAATGTCGGGGTGCTGCTCGAGACTGAAGCCCTGCGCTAGAAACTCCTCCGCCGCCGCCTCCTTGAGCCCCTGCACGACGTACTTGTACATGGCCTGTGCGGGGCCCCGCCGGCGGGGCAACTCGGCAAAGTACCGTTCTGCGGGGTCCTCCACAACTTTCCGCGGCAGCTGCAGCACGTCGGGCACCTCGCCGCTCGCCTCGGACAAGACGGCGAGGATCGGCGCGTACTCCGAGTCGCTGCGCTTCAACTGCGCAATCTTGGCCACAACAGAGAAGCCGTCCACGTTGCACATGGCGGGGTCTGCCCCGCGCAGAAGAAGAAGCTTCACCGTGTCGAGGTGCTTGTTCTCCGCGGCATCCATGAGCGGCGTCTCAGAGTCGCCCGCCTCGTCCGCCGTTGGGTTCACGTTGGCGCCGTGCGCGAGCAAAACACGGGCAACTTCCGTGTGGCCCGCGAGCGCCGCCTCGTGGAGACACGTGAAGCCGGCAAAATCGCCCTCGTTGGCGCTGGCGCCGCGCGCCAAAAGCGCCCGCACCTCGTCCACGTCGCCTTTCTTACATGCCCGCTGAAGAAGCAGCTTGCCCGTGGCGTCGCGCTTGATTTTGTACCGCCGCTTCGGTAGCTCCAGGTCCTCGTCCGACGAATCGACAATGCGCCGTTTTTTGAACGATCGGAGCTGCTCCATGTCGGGCCCCTCGCCGTCGGTCTCTTGGGAGGAATCGTTGGGGGCATCCTCATGGGAATTGATTGGCGGTGTCGCCTCAAGAGCCAGCTTCTCCTCTTCGACATTGTTCTTATCGGGCGTGTTGGGGTGTTGAAGCTGATGAACGTGGCTTTTGGGCTGAGGGTCGGAAAGTTTAGGCTCTTGAAGCTTCAGGTTGTTGTTGAGGGACTGAGGCTTTTCGAGCTCTGAGGGTTTGGATTCTGAGGGTTTGGATTCTGAGGGTTTGGATTCTGAGGGTTTTGCTTCTGAGGGTTTGGATTCCGAGTCTCTGAGTTCTGAGGGTTTGGATTCCGAGTTTCTGAGTTCTGAGGGTTTCGCTTCTGAAGGTCCGGAATTTGAGTATTCTTGAACAGATATCGTCGCTTCGAGCACCTCTGTTACTGGGGGCTGTGGTTTGTCGCTCTTTGTTGGCTCATTTGTCTCCACTTCTCCGTTTTCAGCTTTGACGGCGGGCTTGGGGACAATGAGCCCGGGTATCACAAAAGCCTTTGTTGCCAATGGTCCACTCTTTTCCGTTGTTTCCTTTTCTTTCGCGGTTCCGTTGATTTGCGAACTCCCATAATCCACAAAGCTTTTTGGCAAAGCGCCCCTGAAGTCCATGGAGACCCTTGGATCCAGACTCTGCCGCACGTCGACTTTCGGCTCTGGCCTGTCGTGGCTTCTCGGCCGCGCTTCTGCCCGGCCCGGCTCCCGTCTATCGTATTTTACAGTGTGAGCCAGCTCACGGTGGGTGCCTGGGTCGGCCTGGCGGGGACTCGAGTCCTTAGACTCTCGCGAGTCACCTTTTGCATCTCGCGAGTCACCTTTTGAGTCTCGCGAGTCACCCCGCGAGTCGCCTCGCGAATCTCGCGGCTCGCTGGGCCGCCGGCGCCAGTCGCTGCGCTCGTCGTAGCCAAACCGCTCGCGCTTGTCGCTCCGCGTCCACTCGTCCAGGCTGAAGCGTGAGTCGCCCCGTGCGCTCAGGCCTGGGCGCCCCGAGTCGTTCCACTCCAGCAGGCCTGGCCGCTTGCGCCACGGCTTGTCCCAATCAGGACGCCGCAGCTTGTCGTACTTGTCGTACCGCCGCCGGTATTCGTCCGGTCGCCTGCGCGAAAAGTCTCGTGACCCGTCACGGTAGCGTTCCCGCGGGTCTCGGTCCCTTGGGTCGCCCCGCAGGTCGCCCCTGGGGTCCCTCTCAGAGTGGTTGTAAGGCATGATGTTATGGTCACGTGATGTGTTGAGGTTGATGTATTTGAGGTTGGCCACACAAAGAGACAATCAATGAAGCTTCAAGCTATTCGATTTTTGAAATACGTATTGGCTTAATGGTTGCATCGAATGAGGTTTGCGTTTGAGGGTCACATCGTTCAAACATTGCAGCGACTTGATGGTGAAACCAATTTAAACCGGAGAGCGGGTTGTGTGAAAAGCGAATAGGCTCGAGTTGGGTACACATTGATCGTTTGACTATAGGATGACGATTTACCAGTCAAATAACGGCGTGTACGCCTTAAAGTGTTTCGAAGCTAATCATCAGGAATCAACGTCTTAGCTGAAACAACAGTTCAGCCCTTTTGATTAACGTGTCACGCCTGAGTCTAGTCATTTGTCCAAGTACCACAAGTTTCTGCGCTCCTCACTTCCACATCAACACTCAACGTCTGCAATCAGGCACCCTCTAGATCCAGACCCTCGCCTGAGTCTCATTCTCGGCTCCATGTCTCGATTCTCCTCGATAGGCATTCTCGGCTCCACTCGATTCTCCTCGTTGACCATTCTCAGCTCCATGTCTCGATTCTCTCGATAGGCATTCTCGGCTCCATGTCTCGACCTCCCCTTTGTCCATGCAACCACCTCGTCTATCATACATTCATTAAAACGGCGGAAACTGCGCGGGCATCTCCTCAATGGCGCGCTCCATGCCCTCCTTCGCCAACAACAACACGCTGAGGCGCGGGTCGATGCCGTACTCTGTAAACACCCGGCGCGAGTCCGTCTCCTGTTTGCGCGTGGTGTACTCAAAGTGGCCGTGCCGCCGCGCGTGCTTCTCGAGCACCATGTCCTCGTAGTGGAAGTAGTCGAACTCGGCGCCCTCGGCGGCCTTGCGCCGCTTGCCGCGGTCCTTCTCGCCCTCGCCTTCAACCACCTCGTACACCTTGGACACCACGAGAAAGTAGTCAAACTCGTACTTCTCGTGCAGCTCCGCCGCCAGCGCCATCTCCTCCTTGAGCATGCGGTACATGGGCGGCACAACCTCCACGGGCATGTTGATCATGCGCTCGCTGAGCACGAGCCCCACCTGGAGCTTCTGCTGCAGCAAGAGCTGCTTGAGGAGCGCCTGGAGCTCCGCGTCGGGCCGCGTGCGCTCGACGAGGTACGCCGCCAAGCCCTTGACGGATGCGTTTTCCGCATTCTGCGTCACGTTCACCACCGAAAGAAGCGCAAACGGGTCGCCGTCCTTGCCGTCGGTTTTGATGGTGGTGCCCACGTTCTGCATCGCGAGCTCGGCCAACCCAGAGAGGTTGACGAGGCTGCTGTCGTCGCCAAAGAGCTGTCTTAGGAGGTTCTTGACCGCGTGGAAGTCCACGGCCGGGTTCAAGTCAAAGTAGTCAAAGTCCACGTCAATCACCTCCTCCAACTCCGCGTCGCTCTCGTCCGTGGACGAAACGTCAATGTCGGAGTCGACCCTTCTCTTCATGCTGTCTGCAGGTGAGATGCCCCATCACAGTCACCGTTCCCGCATAAGCTCAATCACGTCGTCAATGTCCTCGTCAATGTCCTCGAGCCGCACAACGCCGGGGTTCCTCTTGTAGTGTGCAAACTGGCAGAGCCGCATCAAGCACTTGAGCTGCCAGAGAAGCGTCGTGGGCTTGGACCCGGCGAGTCCCGCAGAAACCTCCTCCACTAGCTTGTGCCGCACGCTGAGAAAGCCGCACATCCGCACCACCGCGCGCGCAGCGTACCGCATCGCCCGGTCGAGGTCGTCCGCAAGGTCACACTTGCTCTTGAAGGCGACAATGATTTTCGACACATTCTTCTCGTGGACCCGTGCGAGCTGCGCCGCCATGCTGTGCGCGTCGCCGTGCCGAATCTCCACCTCCTCGCAGCCGACCCCTTGGTAGAACTTGTACGCCGCCTCGCACTCTTCCCGTAGTTTCCGTGTGACGCTCAGCGCAGAGTCGTCAAAGGTAACGTGCCGCTTCTCCTTGGACTCCGGACATTTGTGCTCCAGACCCTTGTACATCTCCACCGCGGTGTGGTACTTGAACACAATGTCGCTCTTCTCCACGAGCAACGCCTCGACCCGCGCCTTGGTGCGGCTGAGATCCTCGAGCGTGGCCTGGAGCTGCCGCTCCGAGCCCTCACAGCGACGCAAAAGAGCCTCTTTCTCCCGCAAGGCGAGCTCAAGCGTCGCCTTTTGCCGGTCGAGGTCGTGCACCTTGCTTTCGGCGGCCCGAAGTTTCTCGCGAAGGTCACCCGTTTGCTCCTCAAACCGCTGCAAGAGCTTCTCCAAGTGCCCCTCGAGGCGGCTCTTCTCGCGCAGCGCCTCTGTGCTCGCCTCCTGGAACCGCGACTCAATGAGCCTCTTCAGCACGGCCTCAAAGTTGGTGGTGATCTCGGCAACCTCCATCTGCTTGAGATTGAGCTCTCGTTGCACCGCCTTGGCCTTTTCAATCAGCTCGTTGAGACTGCTGTTCAAGCCGTGGATCTGGGACCTAGCGTCCTCGAGCTGTGACTCCGCTTCTTTTTGGCTCTCCTTCGCTTCCGCTAGTCTCTTGCTGAGCACCCTGGCGTTGTCCAAGGCCTCGTCTCGCTCTTTGCTTATTTCAGCCACGCTCTCCGAAATGCGAGTCAGTCCCTCGGAGAAACGCTGAAACGCGCCTTGTGACTCGTTGAGCCGCTCTTTGAGCATGTCACGGTCGCAAGTCACACGCTCAAGCTGCAGCTGCGCCGTGGCCAAGCTCTCCAGAATCAGGGCGTACTTTTGCCTCAAGCCGCTCGTCTCGGTAGTGGCTTCCTTGATTTGTGAAATGAGCCTCATCCTTTCTCCGAGCGCCTTGTCCAACTCTGCCCTTGTCTCAGAGTGCTCCATCTCCTTCAGTAGCAACTTTTCATTGAGGTCAGACTCTCTCTTGTCGACCGAAGCAGCCAACGCGTTGTGCTTGCCTTTCACCTCAGAAAGCTGCAACGAAAGCTTTTTTACGTCAGCCTCAGAGGCATGTAGCGCCGCAGTGGTTTGTATGAGCTGCCGCCGCACACTTTCCAACTCCTTCTCTGCTTTTTCGAGTCCAGCTTGAGCCCGTGAGAGTTTGGCCGACTCGTCGCTAGTGAAGCTGAGTCGCTGCACCAATCTCTCGTGCTTCACGACCAACTCAGAATTCTTTCGTTTCATTTCGTCCAAGTCGCTGGACGCCTCCTCAAACTTTTTTTGCGCACCAAAACAGCTAGCTTGTGCCTTTTCCTTGGCTTCTCGTAGACTCTTCACCTGCATTTTGAGGTCCTCCACAACCCCCACCGTGGCGTTGTTTTCTCTCGACACGAGGTCCAACTTGGCCAACGTGTCGCGTTCTTTGCTTCTGGCGCTCTCGAGACTCTCTTGGATCTCTCTGTGCACCTTCTTTTCCTCGTGCAACTTCTCCAAGGTCTCCTTGTGCTTCTCTCTGAGGGTGGATAGCTCCTCGGAAACGGCCCTGGTATCTGCAGCAAGCTTTTCATGCTCTTTTTGGAGATCCCTCGCCTTGTGCTCCGCCTCGGTCTTGTCGATGATTGCATTCTGAAGACTCTCCATGATCGAGGCGTACATGCGCATATCCTCGAGCTTGGGCTCCGCGCAGGCTTTGTGGAGCTTCAGCTCGAGCTGCATCGACTCCTCCTCCCATTTCTTTTTCGACTCCGTGAGAGCACGCTGTAGCTCCGTTTGGTTCTCTCGCGACTCAGCGAGTCGTTTTCTAAGTTCACTGACCTCAGCCTCGGCCCTGCAAAGCGCCTCAGACAACTCAGCAAGCTTGCAAGTCAGGCTCTCTGACACCTTCGTCAACTCCAATTGCGTCTCGCTAAGGGCCCGCTCCCTCTCTTTGAGCTGTCGTGTTACCCGATTGAGCGCATCCTTTGTCTCATCAAAGCGCGACTCAACGTCCACCTGACCCTTTACTGTGCGTTCCAACTCGGCGTCCTGCGCCTCCTGCTTCGCCCTCAATGACTCGTACTCTCGAGTCATTTCCCTGTGCGAAGCCTGTGCCGCCTCGAGCTTCGCCCTGGTGTCCCGCAACTCGGCATCCACTTCGCACTTTTGTAAAATTAACAGATTCAACTCCGTTGCGGTTTCGCGCTCGCAGTACCGCACCAACTTCCCGCTCACAAGCACGCCAACCATGCGCTTCACCTGAAAAACGAGATCTTGCACGCTGAGACTGGGCTCTGGCTCCTGGTCGAGTTCTGTGCATAGAAGCCTGTAGGCGGCTTCCAAATCCGACACAAAGACGCTTTCGAGCAGCGAGTACTGCGACGAGCTGGCGTCGTCCTCGTGCACGCGGTATGCTGGTCGCAGCGAGGTTTCCAGAAGGGGGTAGAGCGGCTTCAAAGGCGCAAAAAGCGGCGCCTCAATTGCGCCCTCGGATCTGCGACTCATTAATGTGTCAGGTTTGTGCAGGTGCGGCTGAATGCACAGCGCCAATGTTTCAGGTACAAAGCGTCTATTCTAAAACTTGGCCACGGCGGGCTGCTGCACCACCAAGTTGTCGTAAATCTTGCGGAGCTGCGCGTCCGAGTAGCCCAAGTGACCCCGCATGTACCCCACTACCCCGCCGTAGCGGGTCTCCAAAAAGTCAATGGTGGCGAGCATCGCCTCGTGCCGCGAGCTGATCAAGTTCTCGAAGCCATCCCGCTCCACCAGCCAATTTTCGCGCCCGCCGGCAATCAGCGCTTCCGCATCAGGCATGGCCTCGCGAATCTTGGCTAGCCCTTTCAAGTATTTGGCGCGAATCTCGGGGAAGTCCGGCTTGAGGCCCCACATTGTGAGCTCGTACTCCTTGGCGACAACCATGGGCTCGACGCCAACAAAGAGAAGAAGAAGCATTGCAAACACCCCCGTGCGGTCTTTGCCCGCGGTGCAGTGGAAAAAGAAGGGCTTGTTGGGGTTGTTGAGAATGTGGTCAAACATGGCGCAAAACAGCAGTTTTCCTTCGGCCAAAATCGACTCGTACACCGTCACATACGTGCGCCATGACGTGATGAGATTCACCATGCGCGTGGCAATGGCCTGTGGCGAGAAGTCCTCGTCAAACACAGGAACGTGGTGTCTCGTGGCGCCTAATGTGGGCACGCCGTCCTTAGCGCACTCCCCAGCAGACCTCAAGTCGAACACGGTCGAGATGCCGAGCCGCGCAAACTGCTCGGTGCCGAGCGGGGTAATCTTGCTGGGCTTAGCCCCGCGGAACACATAGTTTGTGCGCAAGGAGCATGTCCCGCCATAGCGGGGTTGCGCCACGGGCCACCCACCAAGGTCCCGCACGTTGGCCACGCCATCCACCTCACGCCACGGCTGCACAAGCGTCTCCGCTGCAGCCCGGAACCGGAGCGCCTCCTGGTCCCCGCGGAGGTACTTGATAATCATCGCCAGCACCAAGTAGTTGTAGTTGACCAACTTCTTGCGGTTAAGGGGAAGATTGTGTGGGTTAAAGTCCTCTGCATCCCCCGCATTCTCCACGGGCTCCGTCCCGTAAAAATTGTGGTCGGCACCGGCAATAACCTCCAAGTGGTGCAGGTACTTGCCCCGGTTTAGCGTGTTGGCGTAGTGCGCCCCATCCTCTTTGGGAATAATGGTGTCCTCTAGCCCGTAAATGCTGAGCGCCAGCCACCAAAGCGAGAGGTCGCGGAGGGGTTCGAGGTCCACTGTGGCGAGCGAAAGCAATTCGGCCCTCGTCACGGGGACATCTACAATTTTCCCAAAACGGAGACACAGCTGGTTCACCGCCTCAAAATCGTCCAGCAGACTGAGAGGGTACCGGTCGTACACCGTGTGGCTGCGGAACCGTGAGGAGCAGTTGACCAAGTTGGGCACCACCGCTGCCCCTCTTTGCCCCTCCCTCATTGCCCACAAAAACATGGGCAACAGCCCGCGCGAGTGCGCCACAATGGCGGCAAAATGGAACTTGTCTTTGATCCACTCAGCCGCGGCGTCAATGTCCTCCACGTCCTGTTCCAAGATGCGGCCGCCAGGGTCGCCATCCACCAGGTCCCCACACCCACGAAAGTCAATGCGCAACAGGTGGTACCCCAATTCCGCGGCGAGCTTGTGCGCTAGCTGCCGCTGGTAGCAGTAGTTGCGGTGGCCCGCCTGGCCGTGCAAAATGAGTGCGATTTTGGGGATGGCCGTTTCCGAGGGCGGGGTACTGAGGGTACCCCGCACACCGTTGCTGAGCACCACCTCGGTCTCTTGCGGCACCGGGGCGTCGCCAATGCCACTGAAGCGGTCGTCTGCCAAGGTGATGTCCATGCAGGATGGGGTTTTCAGGGCGTTTTATACCCCACAGTTTTGGTTTGCACATGGGTGGACCTCGGTAGGGTAGGAACGATTGTGAGATTTGTGAAAAGTGGGGGCATGGAGAGGGGCATCGCGAGGGGCACCACGAGGGGCAAGTGGGGCATCGAGAGGGGCATTGAGCGGGGCGGGGAAAGCGGGGCAAGAAAACACTGCACAACCTCGGCTACTAAGCGACCGATGAACCATGTCAACTTCAAGATTCGCCTGCATACTCATGGATCGGGACGCCTACCTCAGGTTTGGGCAGAACCTCACCAAGCAGCACCTGGAGTCGCTCCAGGCGCAGCTCTCCGTCTTTCAGCAAGCCCTCATAAACTTTGCCAAAGACCACAGCGCTCAGATCAAGCAGAAGCCAGAGTTCCAGCGCCAGTTCAGCGCCATGTGCCGCCAGGTGGGGGTGGACCCCATGGAGTTGTTACTTCTCGAGCCCCGCAGCCTCCACGATGCCCTCTCTGTTCGCATCGTTGAAGTTTGCCAGGAAACACAAGCCATGAACGGCGGCCTCATTCTGCTACGAGAGGTGCACTCGCGGATCAAGGACGGGCTCAGTGTCCCCGTCGAGATTAAAGAGGCAGACGTGGAGAAGAGCGCGGCGATTTTGGCCCTGATGGGCTCTGGGTACAATTTGGAAACGATTTCGGGAAACCAGTGGCTCAAGTTTGGCGGCGACGCCGTGCTGCAATCGCACCGCAGAGTCTACGAGTTGTGCGAATTCACCGGGGGCTACGTCACGTACCGGCTTCTCAGGGACAATTTCGGCTGGGACTCGGTGCGGCTGCAGAGCGTGCTCGAGGACATGATTATGTGTGGTTTTCTATGGATCGACACACAGGGCTCACTGGATATGTACTGGGAGCCGCTGTGGATGTGAGTCTTTGCGGTTCTGCCCCTCTATATGCGTGCCTTTTTGTCCTGGTGCTTTGCGTTGGCAACTTCGGCCTCCTCGCAGCGCCTTAGCTCCGATACCGGGACGTACTTCTTTAGCGTTTTCCCCGCGCCGCTGCCGACATTGATCGCCACGGGGCCCAGAACCAGCGGGGTCGCCGCGGTGAACAAGGCGGTCATCATGAGCAGCATGCGCGCCTGGACCTGGAGCTCGTGGTTCATGGCGCGCGCGCGCTCCTGCTCCTTGACGAGCTTGAGCTGCTGCAACTCGCCGAAATCGCACCCCAGCATCCACTCCATTGCGGGGTACTTGCAGTCGTAGAGCACCAACGGCGTGTCGTGGCCGATGTTGTATGCGGGGCGGCTGGGGTACTTGCCAATGTCCAACAAGTCGGTGACAATGGAGACGGGCTCTAGGCCCTGCCCCACCAAGAGAAGCACCGCCACCATGCACCGCACCTGGTGCCACAAGAAGGCCGTGCCCTTGAGGTCAAAGACGCAAAAGTCGCTGTCAAAGTCGTCGATGCGGCTCGCCATGATCTCGCGCCCAAAGTTTGTGATTTGCTTCAGGCCGTCGATCTTGCAGTAGTTGCGAAAGTCGTGCTTGCCCTCGAACAAGCGCGCCGCCTCTGCCATTTTCGCAGTGTCGAGCCCCGCTTTCGGGAAGAGGTACTTGTAGTGGCGGTACACGCAGCTGAAGCGGGCGTTGAACCCTGGCGGCGGGCGCAAGCAGATGGCGGTGACGCGGATCTCCGGGGGCAACTTGCTGTTCAAGATGGTGAGGTACGGCAACTCGCGGGTGTCGTTTTCCGGCCCCTGCTCGTCGAGGGGCAACGCCAGGCGCACGTGGAGCGCAATCACCTGGTTGAGCGCGCTCACGCCCTTGTCTGTGCGTCCGCAGCGGCTCATGCCGCACGAAGCGGGGTCTGCGGCCTCGATGAGCTTGGTTTGCGCCATGGCGTCCAAGAGCACGCCCTCGACGGTTGGCGGGTCCGTTTCAAAGCCCTGGTACGCCAAGCCCAGGTAGTTCCAGCCGAGGTAGGCGAAGCGGAGGGCGACAAAGCGTGTTGGGTGGCTGGAAAAGTCAAAGGGCTTCTTTTTTTTCTGGGCGGGCCCCACGTACCGCGGCGTCTCCAGCGGGTTCTCGAGCTGCCGCACGCGCTCAATGAGCTGCTTTTTGCTCCACAAGCGGTAGTCTGCCCCCAGCATGAGCCGCCTGAACATGCACTACTTTTCGCACCTCATCGCATCGCAATGAGCCTCGAGTGGGACACCTTGGCGGTGGAGCCGTGGCTCCTCGACGCCGTGGCGGGCATGGGGCTCCGGAAAATGACGCCCGTGCAGGCGAGCACGATCCCGTTGTTCAGCACCACCAAGGACGTGGTGGTGGAGCTGGTGACGGGCAGCGGCAAGACGCTTGCGTTTGCGTTGCCCGTGCTCCACCACGTGCTGCAGCGCCTCCGGGAGCCGGTCAAGAGGGGGCACATGCTCCTGGTGGTTGTGTCGCCGACGCGCGAGTTGGCGTCGCAAACCAAGGCTGTGTTTGACAAGGTGGGGCAGTTTGCCCCGCACCCGATCCGCACGCAGCTCGTGGTGGGGCTGCTCGGGTCGGTGCGCCACGACATTGAGCTGTTTTTGGAGCAGCAGACGCATGTGCTCATTGGCACCCCCGGGCGGCTCCTCGAGATGCTCGGCCTGGAGAAGGTGCACACGGGCGCGGTGGCGGTGGCGGTGTTGGACGAGGCCGACAAGCTCTTGGACATGCTGTTTGAGGCGGAGGTTGTGGCGGTTTTGGAGCGGCTCCCGAAGCAGCGCCGCACGGGGCTCTTTTCCGCCACGTTGCTGGCCGCCGGCGACCGCATCTTCCGTGCGGGGCTCCAGAACCCCGTGCGCGTGCTGGTGAGCACCAAGAAGAAGAGCGCGCCGAAGCTGCTCGTCAACCAGTACATGCTCGTGCAGCCCGAGAAGAAGCTCACCACGCTCATGAAGCTCGTGGACGACTACCACTACCGCAAGTGCATGGTGTACCTCCCGACGTGCCAGACGGTTAAGCACTTGGCCTCCCTCATGGCGTTGCACACCCAGGTGCCGTTGCACATTTTGCACGGGCAGCTTCCGACGGCGGCACGGCTCCGCAGCGTCGAGCGCTTCACGCAAGCCGAGGGGAAACACGTGCTCCTCACCACCGACGTGGCGGCGCGGGGCATCGACATTGACGACGTGGACTTGGTGGTGCAGATGGACCCGCCCACCGACCCGGCCATGTTCCTCCACCGGTGCGGGCGCACGGCCCGCGCCAACCGCATGGGCCGCGCCATCCTCATGCTCCACGCCGGCTCGCGCCAGGAGGAGTACGTGGAGTTTTTGGCCATCAAGGGCATCGCCCTCAAGCAGATCCCCACGTTGGAGCCGGCCTTCCACGCGGCGTTCCAGAAGCAGGTTGAGGAGTACATGCTCGCGGACCGCGCGCGGCACGAGCTCGCCGTGCGGGCCTACGTGGCGCTGGTGCGCACGTACACAAAGCACATTGCAAGCTCCATTTTCCGGGTCGCCGAGTTGGACCTCGTGGGGCTCGCGCGCATGTACGGCTTGCTCCGCGTGCCCAAGATGCCCGAGCTGAAGCACGTGGCGGAGATGCCCGAGAAGGGGTGGCTCACGGACAAGATTAGCGACATGGAGCAGCTCAAGTACGCCGACGAGAAGAAGGAGCGCGAGCGCGTGGCCAACCAGGAGAGCGTGCGGCTCGAGAAGATCGAGGCCGCCAAGAAGCGCCGCTTGCTCAAAACCAAGAACGACTCGTGGCTGAAGCAAAAGGACGAGAAGGAGGCCAAGCTGGCGCGCAGAGAGAAGCTTAGAAAGAAGCGCGAGGCCGCAGAGCAGAGGCTCCTCGAGCAGCTGCTGGACCTGGAGCCCGAGGACTGGAAGGACGCCGTGCGGCGCAACAAGAAACAGAAAATCGCCGCGTTCGACCTATAAAGCAACCTTCCACTTTTCGCTCGTGGCGCGGAGCCCGTCAAACACCCACACATTGTCGAGCGGGATGTACTGCGCCGTGGCAATCTTCAACACCTCCTGCGCCGCCACGCCCCCCAAGAGACTGCTGACATTGTGGTAGCTCGTGGTGCCGTGGAGGTGCATCTCCTCGAGCACGAGCCGCACCGGCTCTGACACCTGCGTCTGGGTGATTCTTTCGAATTGCGCAAAGAGCGCATCCTTGCTCGTGGCCCCCTCGCTGCGACACTGCGCCATGGCCAAGAACCCGAAATGAATCGCCGCCTCCCGCGACGTGGCGAGCGCCAGCTTGAGCTCCTGCGAGAAGAGCTGCCTGCTTCCCTTGGCCACGTACAAAAACGCCGCGTTGCGGCAGAAGGAGTGCACCGCCTGCTGGCTGGGGATGTACCCGACGCCGGCCTCGCCAACAACGGCTTCCAACTCGGCGGTAAATAACGTTTGGTCCTGTGCGCTCTTTTCCCTGTACAAGCGCTGGAGCTTGACGTAGTCGGCCGTGGTCAGCGTCATGTCGGGGAGAATGCCAGGGAGGGGTAGTGCCCCGCATTTTGCAACAAAACGCTTCAAGGCATACACAAAGAGCCAAAACACCGGCGTGTGCTTGTCCACAGCATCTATAGAATCAATGAGGCGCTTCACCGAATCAGGCACCCTGGTGGGCCGTAGCGCCCGGTGCACCGACTGCAGGGCCTCGGCGAAATTGGCCTCACCCGGGTCGCTCAGCATTGACTCAATGAGCAGCCGAAACTCCCTTTTTTCCGCGTAGCTCTGCGGAATTCCCTTTTCCTTTACAAATCGCTGGTATGCCTTGATGAAAATGACAATGTACGGCACGTGGGCATGGTCCGTCTCGTCCAACTCCTCCAAGCGGAATGAGTCGGAAAACTCCTGTAGCTCCTTCCACGGACAGTCTATGCGCAAGTCGTACACGGTGGTTGGGTCGTGCGTCTCTACAATTGTTGCTTCTCGGCGATAAATGTGCAACGAGGCGTAAAAGCCACAGCAGCTCGCATGCAAAAGGGGCACATTGAGCAGCCAGAGCGTCTCCTTTAGTTGCTCTAGTTCAGTAAGATGCTCGCTCACGACAACGGCGGCAAACTGGACCCAAAACAGGGAGTTTCCCAAAAGGGATCCCACATTTGCAGCCATTCCCAGCCCGTCAACGGCGGAGTTGAGCTCGCACAAATTGGCCGCCATGGCTTCGGCTAGGCTTTTCCCAGTATCCAGCGCCTGCAAAAAGAAGTTTCCGCTCAAGTCGCTAGCAGCAACGAGCGCGGGGTCGATTATGACAAAGGCTCCTATTCCAGGGAGCACGAGGTTTTTTAGGAGCTCGGCACCGGTAGCAGTGGCGTTTATGAGACACACACGCCCGTTTTCGAGGCTCGCCTGCCCGTCGTGGGCCCAGAGCCGGAGCTGGCGGTCGTAGCGTTGTTCCTTGTTCATCACGTGAGCACTATTATCAAGACAGCATCCAAGCAGCCAAATAAAACACACCAAATGCACTACAAGGCAACTTCGTCTCTCATAAAATTACGTAACGACACACGGCTTGTGCTTCCCTACAACCTCGGTGAACTGCTCGCGGTCGGCGTCCCTTAGCTTCTCCTTCACCTCCTTTGGGAAAAACTGCTCCATCATCAGCTGCAACTGCACGTCCAAGTTGGCCAGGTCCGCGCGCAGCACAGCGTCCGGGCGGCGGCAAAACGGGCACTCCGTCTTGTGTCGCTGCTTCAACTTCACCAAGCAGCGCACGCAGAACAAGTGGCCGCACTCGAGGCGGATGGGCTTGTAGGCGACGCTGATGCAAATGGGGCACGTGTAGTCGTCTAGCTGGGGAATGAGGGTGAGTAGGCTGTTTTGCATCACGTAGCAGATCTTCTGGGCCACCAGCGCGCCGCTCACGAATATGTGGTTGGTGCTGATGAGCTTGGGGAAAGTCGAGGAGATATTTAGCGCGGTGCGCTTGTCGAATTTCTTGAGAATCTTGCGCAACGCCGTGGTGTTGATGGTTTGAAACTGCACAATCTTGAGGAGGCGCTCGTTGATGGCGAGAAAGTCCCTGTACGCCGCCATGCCGCTGCGCTTGCCAAACTTGTCCAACATGGCGGTTTTTTCGACGCGCTGCTCGAAAGCATCGAGCTGCGCCTTGGCCAGCGCCACGTCCCGCGCCAGGCCCTGCAGCGTTTCGTTGTAGCGAAAGAAAATCTGCGAGTCGAGGTACACCCGAAAGAGCTCGCGCCAGAGGTACAAGTCGCTGCGCCGCCGCCGTAGGAGAAGCACGCTGTTGCTGACGCTCTCGATTTGCGCCAAGAGCCGCTGCTCCTCGGCCTGCCGGATCTGCTCGAGCTTGTCCAACTCCGCCTGGAGCATTTTGAAAAACTTGGAGTCCAGCTTGAGCACAATGACAATTTCGTTGTTTTCGACATTGACGGTGTGCAGCGGCGTGGGCAGGAGCACCAACTGGTTTTCCTCCTCCTTCACCTCGACAATGTGCTCGTCGTCGGAAATGACAGACTCGAGCCGCGCGCGAATCTGCTCGGCAAGCTCGCTGTGTGCCGACGCGGCGGCGTCGCTGTTTAGGGTGATTTTCAAAAAAGGCACAATTTTGTCGTGCGCCTTTTGAAGCGTGTACTCGGCCACGATGGGGTTCCCCGGCTCCGTCTCGGCGTCTGTGAGCTCGACAGTGCGCTCGTTGTTGTTTAAAAGAAGCTTGAGGTCGGCGTGCGCCAAGCCAAGAAACTCGAGTTCCCTCACGACGCGCGCAATGGTTTTTTTCAACACCTTGTACTTGATTGCCGCCTCGACCCAGTCCGCGGGGAGATCCTCCTCGACGAGCGTCTGCTGGAGGACCTTGGCGAACTTCATTAATTAGCTGGTTTGTGCAGGCTGCGGCATCTGGCACGTTGTGCGGCTGAATGGAGGCGGTTGTCTTTTCTGTGAAAAACGCCACGTTTGTGGCAAATGCGTTGGGCTTGGTGATGCAGAAGGTGTCGTTGTTGCCAGAAGTGATTGCAAACTGCTCGATTTTCCAGCCCCTGGACTTTTCCTCAATTTACGCAAAGTACCCGAATTTCATGTATTACTGCGTCGACGAAAGCACGTACTTGTACCCTAGCACGCTCGACGGGGGTGTAGCGGTAAAGAACGGCGGGTACAGGTTTAGTGAGGTTAGGGTTGTCGACTACTCGGTGCACAAAAACACCCTCCTTCCTCTTTCGCCGTGTCTCAAGATTAGCGACGGAGCCACGGGAGCAGTGGAGGTGCGCATACAAGTTGAAAAGTCCGTAGAGGTGAGCGTGGGGGCGGGGGCGGGGGCACAAGTGCCCACGTTTGGCATTAGCGCCCTGCTCTCGCGCTCGCTTTCCCAGAAGGGCGTCACGTACGCCAACCACGCCTGCTGGACAAGCAAGGTGGCGTCGCGGCCGATTTTGAGGATTCAAACTGTAGAGTCCACGGTGCAGCTGCGCGAGTGGCTCATTCTGAAAAAGTCGGCGAAGAAGGGGCTGTGGAAGAAGGCGTCGCACGTCCATTTGACCGAGCAGGTGCCTGTTGTGCTGTGCGTGGACGAGACGCACCAGCCCGATGTCTGCGACTGGCCAGAGGCGGCCGTCAAGGCGGCCCCAATGTAGGAATTGAGTCAAGTAGATGAAGTTAATGTTATGAAAGAAATGGAGACTGTCGACACAGAGAAGCTAGAATGTTGTCAGGGAGAGACTAAGGTTGAACAAATCTGTGAGAGGAACTCCGAACATGCGCGACATTCGAGGTTCTCTTTGGTTCAAATCAGCACTCAACTCGCCAAAGATGGACCGAGGTCAAGCAAAAGTTGGGTTTGAATAGTTTGATGATGCATTGGTGACTGGCCCATATAACAATCGATTACTACCATCTCATTCGTTTGACTGACGAATTGTGGTGCCCTTTGAGTACCCAAAGTCTCACTCATCCCGAGTCCTGGCCCACTTACAGACATCACACTAGTAATTTCACATGGGGTGGCTCGCTGACTCTTCCGCCATGCTCCTTCACTTCTGCTTAATCTCTCATTCAGAAGCTTCTCGAACGTGACGCTGCTTATAATGGAACAGCCCGCCCACCTGCACATGGACTTTGAACTCGAACCCACGCTTGAGGGCATCATCCGCCAGGACACGCTCAAATGGATCTTTGTTGGCGGCAAGGGCGGCGTCGGTAAGACCACGACGTCGCTGCTGGTTGCGGTGCAGTTGGCGCTCGCGCACCCGCAAGACGAGTTTCTCTTGATTTCAACCGACCCCGCGCACAACTTGAGCGACGCCTTTTGCCAGAAGTTCGGCAAGGACGCACGGAAGGTGGACGGATTGGGCAATCTTCTGTGCATGGAAATCGACCCCGAGGCGGCCATGTCGGACTTGCAGACCCAGGCGCAGCAGTTCAACAGCGACCCCAACGACCCGCTCAAGAGCATGATGAGCGACATGACGGGGCTGATTCCGGGCATTGACGAGGCGCTTTCGTTTATGGAGGTGTTGAAGCACATTAAGGCGCAAAAGGGCGGCGACGGGCTGTACCGCACAATCATTTTCGACACGGCACCCACGGGCCACACGCTCCGCTTTTTGCAGCTCCCCGCGACGTTGGAGAAGCTCTTGCTGAAGTTTAAGGACTTGAGCGGCCGCTTGGGGCCCATGTTGAGCATGATGGGCGGCGGGCAGCAGGACATTTTCGAAAAGTTGAATGAGATTCAAAAGAGCGTGGGCGAGGTGAATGAGCAGTTCACCGACCCGAACCTCACGACGTTTGTGTGTGTGTGCATCTCGGAGTTTTTGTCCTTGTACGAGACTGAGCGCATGATTCAGGAGTTGATGAGCTACAAAATGGACGTGAACTCCATTGTGGTGAACCAGTTGCTCTTCGCGGAGGAGGACGACTGCCGCCGCTGCCAGCTGCGGTGGCGCATGCAGCGCAAGTACTTGGACCAGATGGCGGAGTTGTACGAGGACTACCACTTGGTGAAGATGCCGTTGTTGGGCAGTGAGATTCGCGGCGTGGCCAACCTCAAGAAGTTTTCAAAGTTTTTGTTGACGCCCTACGACCCCAAGCTGGATGCGAAATTGGTGTTTGACTTGGAGGAGGCCAAGTGATGGGCACGTGACATGGCGCGGGGCAACCAGCGGGACTTGGCCAGGGCGAAAAACCTCAAGAAGCAGCAGGAGAAGAAGGAGAAGAAGGAGGGCGACCCGAAGAAGCGCATGGAGACGGACGCCGAGCGTATGCGCCAGAAGCAGGCGCTTGCCGACGCGCGCAAGAGCCAGCAATAGACGAGTAGATGAATGTGTAGTCGAAAAAGAGTGTGAAGCTGACTTGACATGTGAGTTGAAGGGCGAGTCAATAGATTGCGTGGGAAACGTATCGATGGCTTGAGCTCAATGTTGAGGTGCCGAGGATGGCGGTGTGAGTCTGTGAGTCAGTGTTGAGGGTGGCCAATTCGTGGCGTTGTGGGAGCTCTTCGTAAGCTCAGTTCAGCTTGTTTTTCAGGCAATTGTGTCGACTCAAGAAAATGTCGGGTGTTGAGAGTAATGTGCGAGGCTGGATGAACGAGGATGAGGGAATGAAGACCAATCTACGTCAGATACTTCGAAAGTTCGAGCCCGGATCGGCATGGGGCAATGATGTCCATTAAGTTCTTACTGTACCCCTCGACCCCACTCGTGCCCCGCTCCAGCCCCACCTCGACCCCACTTGTGCCCCACTTGAGTCCACCTCGACCCACTCGTGCCCCACTTAAATCCACCTGTACGCATACCCCCACTCCCGTCTGCTTCCCCCACATCCCACTCAGTACACTCACCCACTCAGTACACTCCCATTTTCATGTTGTTGACGGAGTCGCACGTCGACGTTGCCACGCGCCACGGCGCCATGCGCTTGTTCATCTACCACCCTGTGGTGCCCAACTACCCGCGAGCCAAGTTCCCCGCCGTTGTGGTCTTTTCAGAAATCTACCAGGTGACAGGCCCCGTGTCCCGCTTCGCCAAGGACATTGCCGGCCAGGGGTTCATTGCCGTGGCGCCGCTGATCTACCACAACTTCGAGGGTCCCGAGCCGTTGCCCTACGACGCCGCGGGCACCGATAAAGGCAACAGGTACAAAGTCGAGAAACCCGTCGACCTGTACGACGAGGACGCCCGGCTCTGCGTCCAGCACCTCTTGCTGATGCCCACGTGCAACGGCCGCATCGGCGCCACGGGCATGTGCTTGGGCGGCCACTTGGCCTTCCGTGCGGCGTTGGACCCGCGGGTGCTGGCGGCGTTTTGCTTTTTTGCGACGGATATCCACAACCACGCTTTAGGCGGCGGCGACGACTCGTTGGCACGCAGCGCGGAGATCAAGGGCGAGTTGGTGATGGTGTTTGGCGACAAGGACAACCACGTGCCCTTGGAGGGGCGGGATCTCATTAGGGCAACGCTCAGGAAGAACGGGGTGGCGCTCACGTTTATCGAGGTGAACGAGGCGCAGCACGCTTTCATCAGGGACGAGCACTCCAAGGACCGCTACGACGCGGCGTTGACGGGGTTGTGCTTCTCGTGGTTGCTCGATTTGTTCAATCGGCGGTTGAAGTTGGACTTGGGCGAGCACGACGGCAAGACCGTGGAGATTGAGAATGTGTGTTAGAACGAGAAGGTGTATGGGATATGATCGATACCTTGGGTAGTTCACTGAAGAGGTGGAAGACTAGACGGTGTTGATTAGCTGACTTGACAATCGCGGTGTCGTAGCTGACTTGACAACCGCGGTGTTGTAGCTGACTTGACAAGCGCTACGGCGTGTGAAGTGCTTTGAAGGTGAGTTGACTGAGTCGTCGAGTCAACCAAGACGTACACAGATGCAGGGGACAGCGGATGGGCGACTGAGAGGGTCTATAGACGGCTTGTGGAAAGCTGCGGACGATCGTGGGTGGCTCCATCCATGCGACGAAGTGGGTCTCTGATTGGGTTCTTAGTGTGATTTGAGGTGGGCACACGGCTTTGGTAGTTGCACCGATTGACATTGTTCCTTGAAGGGTTGAGTTTGGGAAAAGTGTCAAGTTTTGTGAGACAGGTAGACATGGGCAGCGTTCACCGTACTCATAACTCGACATAGTTATGAGCCGCTCGCTCGAGAGCCACATTCGTTGGTACTTCACAATCCAAATCAGGTTTGCCCTCTTCAAGGCCGAGGTCTTAGAGCCAATCCAAAAGCCTATTGATGTGACGAAACAGCCATGAGCTTCAATGATTGAAAGGATTGCCCAGTTGATCTCATTTACTGTTCGTCCCCTGTCGGGTACTCACACGTCTTTGATCGCATTCACCAATGTTCAGTCGAAGATACGACGTGACGCCACATCACCATCTGCGTTACTGTCACCATCACTAAAGCTCACTTTTGTTTGTTGTATCACCATCGTCATCACTATCGTCACCGTCATCACTATCATCACCGTCATCACTATCATCACCGTCATCACTATCATCACCGTCATCACTATCGTCACCGTCATCACTATCATCATCACTTTCGTCGTCACTTTATCACTTTCGTCTTCACTTTCATCACCATCACCATCATCACCATCATCACCTTTTCACCGTCAATTCACATCTCGATTCTTGGACCTCGCCCAAACCACAATCCCGACCTTCCTCTTTTCTCCCCCACACGACCGAAAATTTTATGCGCCCCATCAAGCTCATGGGCCACGAGCGGGCCCTCACGCAGGTCAAGTTCAACCGCGAGGGCGACCTTCTCTTCTCCGTGTCCAAGGACGCGCTGGCGTCCGTGTGGTTCAGCAGCAACGGCGAGCGCCTCGGCACTTTGGAGGGCCACAAGGGCACCATTTGGCTGATTGACGTGGACCTGCAAACGGAGTTGGCCGCGACGGGCAGCGCCGATCTCACCACGCGCTTGTGGCGTGCGGCCACGGGCGAGTGCGTGTTTTGCTGGGACGCCCCCAGTCCGGTGCGCCGGGTGGCTTTTAGTCCCGACAACCTGCGTCTTTTGGTGGTGACGGACAATGTCATGGGCTCCAAGGGCAGCATCGACGTGTACGTGGTCAACAGAGAGGACTACGGCGCGCAGAGCACCGAGCCGGTGTTGCGCATTCCCACGCGGGAAAACGGGTCGAAGGTGACGGTGGCGGGCTGGAGCGGGGAGTACATCATCGCGGGCCACGAGGACGGCTCGGTGCTGAAATACAGCGCTGCGGACGGCAAGTTGGTGAAGACGGTGCAGGCGCACGGCATCCACAATGAGGAGCACAATGTCGCCATCACGGATATGCAGTTTGCGCCCGAGGACCGGCTGTACTTCATCACGTCGCTGAAGGACAAGAACGCCGTGCTCGTGGACGTGGAGCTGCTTGAGATCCTCAAGGTGTACAAGGCGGACGCGCCCATGAACCTGGCGGCCATCACGTTGAAGAAGGACTTTGTCATTTTGGGCGGCGGCCAGGACGCCATGAACGTCACCACCACGGCAGAGCTGCAGGGCAAGTTCGAGGCGCGCTTCTACCACAAGATTTTCGAGGACGAGATTGGCCGTGTCAAGGGGCACTTTGGCCCCCTCAACACGGTGGCGGCACACCCAGACGGCACAGGGTACGTCTCGGGGGGCGAGGACGGGTTCATCCGCGTGCACCACTTTGACCCGAGCTACTACGAGTTTGAGTTTGACGCCGAGCGCACCGACCGTGTTATGGCCGAGGCACGCAGCGAGGTGGCAGTGTGAGTACTGTGATACTGGGAGTCGACGTGCAGCGTGATACTGTGATAGATTACTGGGACGAGGTGCAGCGGGGGCGGCGCAGATGGCGCTCACACATTGGAGAGTATCCACCGAGGCCATGCGAGGCTTGAGCCCTGGATTAGCTTAGAGGCTAAGAAGCACCGTGGCGACACGTGGTACGGAGCAACTGCGGCGGCCGTCTGGAATACATGGGCCGGTAGTGGGCCAATAGAGCTTTGAACTCTGGCGTTCGAACGTTGTGTGCATAATCCAATGAACCTTTCAGTGTTCGTTTGTCATCTGGAGACTTCGCTCGATAAGTGAGGGTGCTTGCCTTGCTGGCTTGGTTCTGCTGGCTGTTATTATGTCCGATTGCAGATGCTTCGACCAGGAGCGGTGCCGCTCATGCGGCTCACCGTTGTAGTCAATTTTCTCTGCGGCTGAATGTATATTTCCGATTCAGCCTTGACCGCGTACCAGAGGTGCTCCACGTGAAGGTTGGGTCGTAGACCAAGTAGTCATCAACTTTGATTCATGACTCATGACATTGCTCCGACCCATGGCATTGCTCCATAACTCGATCCATGCTTTACTATTTGATTCCTGCTCATCGAGACTTGCTCCGTGACTCGATCCATGCTCTATAGAAACTATGCTCCGTGACTCGATCAATATTCTGTCTACATACGCACCACTCGACGTGCTCCATCGACACTATGCTCTGGATCCATCATCGAGATCATGTTCCGGCCAGACTCGCAACTTTTCCTGGCTTACGAGCTGCTTCGAATGCTGGTGCTTAACTCTCGCTCACCAGACGCTTCTGCAGCCGAAGCTTCCACACAGCCTTCTGTGCAGCCTTCCATGCAGCAGCCGATCCAGCGATCCACCTACACCGTTGTCGTCAGTCTCGTGCATTCGGGGTCCACCCGTCTATGTCTATCGTTAGTCGTTCCGCGCGCGCTTCAACGAGAGCAAGCCGCGGGCGCACAAGTCTCTCTTTTCCTCCCTTTCCAGTTTCTTGGCCACGTTTGTGATGTTTGCCAACGGGCGGCGCACGTTAAAAGTCAAGATGCTGGGCCCGTCGGCGCGCTCCGGCAGCGCCAGGCGCGGGCGCTTGATGGGCGTCAGCTCCAAGAGCGGCAACGCCTCAGGCGTCGCAGGCAACTCCGTCACCTCGCGCTCGGCCTGCCGCAGGCGGCGCACCAGCTGGCGCTTGTTCTGGAACCAAATCTGCACCGCCTTCTCCAGCATGCACACCCTGCGTGCAATCTCCTGCCGGCGCTGCTTGCTGGGCGTCTGGCCCACGTCAAACTCCAGGTTCAAAATGGCCAACTCGTTCGGCAGCGTGCGCCGCCGCTTGCGCCGCGCGAGCAGCGCATTGTCAATGGCGGGCTCCTGCGACGGGTACGTCGCCGGCAGGTGCGAAATAAAGGCAAAGTCGCGCGCAGGCAGCCGCTTGCGCGCACGCGCCATCAGGTCGTTCATGCTCTCGTCGGACTCGGCCGAGAGATTGGCCACGTCGCGCGCAGGCTCCAGCGTGGGCGTCGGCATCTGCAGGGCGTAGCGGGGCGTGGCGGGGGTCCCGCAGAGCGCGAGGGGTTTGAGAATCGCCAGCAACGGCGGGAGCTGGCACGCCTGCAGCTTGGGCAAGGTGTTGATGAAGGGCACGGGCTTGGGCGTCGAGACGGTCGAGAGGTTCATGCAGCGGTGGGGGGCGCTGCGTTTATATATGCGCCGAAACTGACGCACGTAATTTGTTGTCGTCACGGTCGCGTCGGTAAACAAACATCACGTGAGAAGGCACCGGGCGCGCACCGGGCGCTGCCAAGTGCGCACGAACCACAGGCCGAGAGCGGCTTAATGAAGTGCGTCGAGACCACGGTGGATCAGCGTGAATCAGGCCCGACGTGCCTGTGGCAGCGTGCATCTGCAGGCATGCAGCCTGCAGCGTCGCGCAAAGTGCACGTCACGTGGAACCTTAATTGGCCGCGACGAGCCAAATTGCATACATGCAAAAGTGCATGCATATCACGTGGAGCTTCATTCTTCCTCACGTGGAGCTTCATTCTTCCTCACGTGGAGCTTCATTCCTCACGTGGCCCTCCATTCCTCACGTGGAGCTTCATTCCTCACGTGCCCCTCCATTCCTCCTCACGTGCCCCTCCATTCTTCCTCACGTGGCTCACTCCCCAACCTAGATCACCAAGCCCATGCCGTCGTTTGGCCTCCTCCTCGGGCTCGCCGCGGCGTGGCTCCTCTTTGCCCTGCTCCCGCTGGCCCCACCCCAAAAATACCACGGCCGCTTTCTCCACATCACCGACTTGCATCCAGACCCCTTCTACAAACCAGGCTCGCTGCACGACGAAATGTGCCACAGCGGGAGCGGCTCGGCCGGCGTCTACGGCGACGCCATTCTCGGCTGCGACGCCCCAATGGCCCTCGTCGAGGACACCTTGCTGTGGATCAGCGAAAAGTTCGCCGACAAAATCGACTTTGTCGTGTGGACCGGCGACAACGTGCGCCACGACAACGACCGGCGCCACCCGCGCACGGAAACAGACATATTTCGCCTGAACGAGGCCATTGCACACCTCATGAAGACCCATTTCGGCGACTTGCCCGTGCCCTCGTTGGGCAACAACGACGTGTACCCGCACAATCTCTTCGCGCCGGGCCCGACGCTCCAAACACGCGAGTTCTTCAAGATCTGGCGCCCCTTTGTGCCCCAGGCGCAAATGAATGTGTTCAACCGAGGAGTGTACTTTTTCAAAGAGGTGGTCCCAGGCCAGTTGGCCGTGCTCAGCATAAACACCCTCTACCTCTTCGATTCCAACCCCTTGGTCGACAGCTGCGACAGGAAGAAGGACCCGGGGTACCTCTTATTCAAGTGGTTGGGCAACGTCCTCGAGGAGCTCCGAAAGCGCGACATGAAGGTGTGGCTCACGGGCCACGTCCCGCCCACGCCCAAGAACTACGACATGTCGTGCCTCCGCAAGTACATTGCGTGGTCGCACGAGTACAGGGACATCATCGTGGGCGGCTTGTACGGCCACATGAACATTGACCACTTTGTGCCGCTAGATGCCAAATTGGCCGACACGGACAGCGTGGAGGCCGACACGGACACCTTGGCGCAGTTGTACAGCGTTTTCAACCCGGAGTTCTCGCCGATCCACACCGAGGGCGGCGTGCCAAACGGGAAGGTGGAGTACATGAACACCTTGAGGCTGGAGATGTACGGCAAGATCAAGAGCAAGGCCAAAGCGGGGGAACACGGCGAGCGGTACAACATTGTGCACGTGAGCCCCAGCGTGGTGCCCACTTTCAACCCGGGCTTTCGGGTGTGGGAGTACAATATTACAGGGTTGAAGAAGAGGGCGTCAAAAGACTGGACTGCATTTTTCGCGGAGGTGGACAAGATCTGGGACCCGGAATACACTGGCAGCGACGACACTGTTCCCCCGCGAATGCCAAAGAAACGGCCGTTGGGCCCGGCGTACGTGGAGCAGCTCTTCACGCCCGTGCGTTACCTGCAGTACTACTTGGACTTGGAGGCGGTGAACAAGGGCGGGGAGTTTGCGTACAAAGTCGAGTACACGACGGACGGCGCGTACGGCATGCGGCTGTTGGTTGTGGCTGAGTGGTTGAAGTTGGGCCGCAGGCTCGGGGCGGCGGTGCGGCTGGAGCAGTGGGGCAAGTTGTGGGGGACCTTTTTGAGGTTTACGTTTGTGAGCCTGGACTACGAGCACAAGGGGTACGGGTGAGGACTTGGGCTGCGTGGCGCGGGCCCAGGGGTACCACGAACTCACGGCGACGAGGACAACGACTAATATAAATCACGTGCGCCACGTGATGCGACTCATTCAACGGGCAAACGTCTCGTGACTTGTGTCACGCGACTTACACGTGACGCAAGGGCGGGCGCCCTCGCGCACAAAAGCCGTGGCTGAAAATTCTCGCCAGACCATTAAACAACCTCTCGTCTTTAGTCGAAATGGGTGGCACACGCGACAAGAAAGTTCAGTACTTTGCCAAGCTCCGCGAGTTGTTGACGGAGTACAAGTCCATCTTCATTGTGGGCGTGGACAATGTCAGCTCGCAGCAGATGCACGAGATTAGAAAGGCGCTCAGAGGCGAGGCCACCGTGCTCATGGGCAAGAACACCATGGTGCGCCGTGCGATCCGCTCGTTTCTCGCCGAGTTGCCCCAGTTTGAGACGCTCTTGCCCTTTGTCCGCGGCAATGTCGGCTTCATTTTCACCAACGGCGACTTGAAGACGGTGAGAGACACTGTGGTGTCCAACGTTGTTGCTGCGCCCGCGAGAGCCGGCGCCGTGGCGCCCAAGGATGTCTGGGTGCCTGCGGGCAACACGGGCATGGAGCCGGGCAAAACGTCCTTTTTCCAGGCGTTGGGTGTCCCGACCAAGATTGCCAGAGGCACCATTGAGATTGTGTCGGACGTCAAGGTTGTGGATGCCGGCAACAAGGTGGGCCCCTCGGAGGCGTCGCTTCTCAACTTGTTGAACATTTCGCCCTTTACCTACGGTATGCTGGTTGTGCAAGTGTACGACAATGGGCAGGTTTTCCCCGCGTCCATTTTGGACATTACCGACGACGAGTTGGTGGGCCACTTTGTCGCGGCCATCAACACCATTGCCAGCATCTCGTTGGCGGTGGGCTACCCGACCTTGCCCTCGGTGGGCCACTCGGTGATTAACCACTACAAGAATGTGCTTGCGGTGTCGATTGCCACGGACTACACGTTTGAGGGCTCCGAGGCGATCAAGGACCGCTTGGCGAACCCGGACGCCTACGCGGCCGCGGCGCCCGTGGCGGCGGCTGAGACTGCTGCGGCGGCGGAGGAGGCCCCGGCTGAGGAGGCGGAGGAGTCCGACGACGACATGGGCTTTGGCTTGTTTGACTAATGGACGAGTGAGGAGAGTGGTGTAGATGCGGAAGCAGAATAGGCCGTGTAGATGCGAGAAGCAGAATAGGCCGAGTAGATGTGGGAAGCAAGATAGGCCGATGTGGGGGTGGTGGCTGTGTGATGACGAAGGGCCGATGACTGCATTGAGACTCACAGAGTTCTGGTGTTTGATTGATTATTGACGAGTTCTCAGTCGGCCAGCTTGGCCCCAAGGCCACCGTTTGCAGTCTGTGTTTGGTCTTCGACTTTCGCCTACGGTCTCAAGTCGGCTTTCAACATCTCCACACAATAAAGTCCCGACTCTCTGTTAGTTTGCTTGCACTACGTGAAGCTGCCGATCGGTCTTCAAAGCACTCAAGGGACTGATATATTGGGCGAAATTGTGGAGTAGGTCGACCATCATACTACGGGTTGACATACGTCAAAATGTCAGACTTGAGTTGCTTTGGGACCTTAAAGCTCAGCGCATCATGTAGCCGGACCCTGATCGGACGGTCCATCCCAGTTGACGGCTACTCATGTTTTTGAGCCCTTCAGCGGCCCTCGCAAAAATGAGACTCCCGCTACAGTCGCCAAACAGGGCCTTGAAGACTTTCAGAGAGTGCTTCAACTATTCAATCATCTACCTTCAATCAAGAGCGTTCGTTCGGCTATTCCTTGTTGATTCAGCTTGGCTACACTTTTGGTCGAGCATATATTATTACGCAATGACACAGAAGAGAATGGCGCCGCCGGGCACCTTCACATTGTACTTCTGGTCCTTGGGAGTGTTCTTGGTGGTAGTCTGAGCAGCCATGTTGTTGTAAAGAGAGCTAAATCATCAGCATTATATATCCAGCTTGGCCGTCGAAATGTTTCGAGTTCTTGCCTTTTTGGGATTGCAATGCAAAATTGTGGTGCCAAGCCAATGGGTGAAGAGCCAGAGGTGACTCGTAAGCGACAAAAGAGTCGATAATATTGTGAAGAGCCAGAGGTGACTCGTAAGCGACAAAAGAGTCGATAATATTGTGAAGAGCCATCAGAAGCTACAGAGAACAGCCCCAATGACTTTCGACCGAGAACTCATTTCGTAAACGAGCTGAAAAGAAGGTTGTTTTAAGCGAAGTGTAATTCAAGTAAGTCGCAGGCCTCAGGATCGGTGGTACTTGATTCTTGATGAAAATGTGGGCTCGTTGATGCCATCTCGAGATTTTCACGGTCTCGAGTTTGTTCTTACTTTTTGAGATGTTTTTCATTGCTATGAGGCGCCTGGCAATGTCATCTTCTTCAGTTTTTGTCGTTTGTCTCACGGATTACAATCAATAATACACACTTGATAGTACGACCATTCATACAAGTTTCAATTGCGGCTCCTTATCAGTGTTGAATCTACTCACTTTGTCTGTCGTCTACGAAAAACTGGGTAATCATCTATTACTAGGCAATGACACAGAAGAGAATAGCGCCGCCGGGCACCTTCACATTGTACTTCTGGTCCTTGGGAGTGTTCTTGGTGGTAGTCTGAGCAGCCATGTTGTTGTAAAGAGAGCTAAATCATCAGCATTATATATCCAGCTTGGCCGTCAAAATGTTTCGGGTTTTTGCCTTTTCGGGATTGCAATACGAAAATGTGGTGCCAAGCCAATGGGTAATGAGGCAGAAATGACTCGGAAGCGACAATGTAGTCAATCAGATTGTGAAGAGCCATCAGAAGCTGCACGGATACAACCCCGATGACTTTCGACCGAGAACTTATTTCGTGAACGAGCTGAAAGGGAGGCTGTTTTGTGTGAAGCATAATTTAAGTAAGTCGCAGGCCTCAGGATCGGTAGTACTTGATTCTTGATGAAAATGTGGGCTCGTTGGTGCCATCTCGAGATTTTCACGGTCTCGAGTTTCTTCTTACTTTTTGATATGTTTTGTCATTGCTATGAGGCGCCTGGCAATGTCATCTTCTTCAGTTTTGTCGTTTGTCTCACGGATTACAATCAATAATACACACTTGATAGTACGACCATTCATACAAGTTTCAATTGCGGCTCCTTATCAGTGTTGAATCTACTCACTTTGTCTGTCGTCTACGAAAAACTGGGTAATCATCTATTACTAGGCAATGACACAGAAGAGAATAGCGCCGCCGGGCACCTTCACATTGTACTTCTGGTCCTTGGGAGTGTTCTTGGTGGTAGTCTGAGCAGCCATGTTGTTGTATAGAGAGCTAAATCATCAGCATTATATATCCAGTTTGGCCGTCGAAATGTTTCAAGATATCGCCATTTTCGGTTAGCAATGCAAAATTGTGGTGCCAAGATTTCATGATGAAGAGCCGTGTGGTGTCAGGGCGTGGCACTTAAATTGCTTTGTTTGTGCCGACCACGTTGGATAGCTAGCCGTAGGTAAGCATCGGAGATCTTCTTGCTCAACGTCTAATCATGTACCCATTCCGATCTGACGAAGATCTGATCAATGTGCTTGGCAAAGTGCTATCTTAATGGGATCGCGTATCTCCTTCCAATGTTTCGGGAATCAAATCAAACACTTCTCACTAATAACACTCATTTCTTGACATTTGATGCGAGACTGGTCGACACAATGACATACACGACAATATCGAGAAGACATGTTCGTTTGCATTTTCTTGAGTATTTTGGCCTCTCTCGAAGAGAACGGCAATAACACGATGCCAGTCGATACTCCGTTCTAACTCAAACATGGCACCAGCACAATTCGATATCCACTATAGGATTTGCCTCGCCTCGTTTCCCATTGTATGCCGTTTGCGTTATGTCAATGCGATTCGCGCCAGATCTATGTTCTTTGGCAGAAAACAGCAGCTTTTGGACGCTTTGCGAGTCTGCAACAGACGACCAACGTGTTCATACAAAGCAATGGTGCGAGCAACACAACTGCGCTACGTCACTGATGACAAACCAATTCACTTTACCATGGGCGTCACCCACTATACACAATTAACGTCATAGCTCTCATACGATAGCTCTATCAGTTTTGTAAATCCATTTGTCGGTTTTTGACACTCCTTTCTCCTCGTGAATGCCCGTTTTGGTGACTCGTGACCGAAGTCCAAAAACGCCCCTTTGGCTTCGCAACCCGTCAATTGCGAGCGGCATCACATGCTTTGCATGGCAATTGGCCGCCTGGGCTGAGTAATGGCGGTTTTACAAAGTTCCCGGAGATCATTCCCAAATAGGCAAGTGGCTAAAGATACTTAAACCTGAGCTTTTCCACTCAATTAGCAATGACACGGACAGCTTTAGTATCGGGCGCTTCAGGTTTCATCGCGTTGCACATTGTGCAGCAGCTTTTGGCCAAAGGCTACAAAGTGGTGGGTTCAGTGCGCAGCACCGAGAAAGGTGAGTCCATCAAAAGCGCCCTCGGCGCGGGCTTTTCGTATTACATTGTACCCGACATTGGCAAGGCCGGTGCCTTTGACAATTTTGTCAAGGAGCACCGTGAGGCGCTGGTGTTTTTGCACACTGCGTCGCCCTTCACCATGAACGTCAAGGACATCAACAAGGAGCTCATTGAGCCCGCTGTCCAGGGCACTGTGGGTGCGTTGCAGTCTGTCCACAAGTTTGGGCCCCAAATCAAAAAGGTGGTGCTCACCGCCTCTGTGGTTGCCGTTTTGCCCTTTGGCCTGAAGGAGATGGCGAATATTGGCTCCAACGTCTACACGGAGAGCCTGTGGAACCCAGTCACCCACGAGGAGGCCTTAGCGGACCCCTGGGCCGGGTACTGCGCTTCCAAGACGTTTGCCGAGAAGGCTGCGTGGGACTTTGTTGAGAAGGAAGAGCCGCACTTTTCGTTGGTTGGTGTGAACCCGGCGTATGTGTTTGGCCCGCAGGCTATTGCGCCCAAGGGCGCGCTCAACTTTTCGTCGGAAATTATCAACTCGGTGTTGAACGCCAAGCCGGACTCGACCGAGTACAAGACGCAGGCGGGCGCCTTTGTCGACGTCAGAGATGTGGCGCGCGCCCATGTTTTGGCGTGTGACAAAGAGGAGCTTCAGGGCAAGCGGCTTCTTTTGGTTTCCGCCCCTTATATTGGGCAAACGCTTTTGGACCTTGTCCACAAGAACTTCCCGAAGGAGGCGGCCAACGTGCCCGTGGGCAATCCCGGGGAGCTGCTTGAGGGCAAGGTGCCTGCGGTTGACAACTCTGCCACGAGAAAGCTCTTGGGGTTCGAGTTTATTGGTTTGGAGCAGTCTGTGGTGGATTCTGCCAAGCAGATTTACGCCGCCAAGCTTTGATGAATGCTTGAGAGTGAGTGTAGTGAGAAGAGCGAGGCTGAGGGCCGCGGAGAGTAGTGAAAGTCTCAAGTGTTGTGGCATTGCGAGAGCAAGTTGCAGTGTGACTTTGGGGTGCTGTATTTGGAAGTGAGTGAAGCACAGTTTGAGTCGTGAGGCTGAATCACGAGGCTGACTCAATCACGAGGCTGACTGAATCAAGAGGCTGACTGAATCATGAGCTCGGACCATCCAGTCTGGCTGTTTATCCGCACTTCTACAAGATAAGCGATTCTCTTTCGAATGCCACTGGCAACCCGTTCCACTCCATTACATGATATGTTCGTTCCCTTTTTTCATTTTTGGTCCTTGTCGGTCTGAGCTTTGCTGACTAGATCAGACGTGCATACATGGCCAGTTCTCTCAACCTACCCTCTGACCCCGATCTCCACGCCCCCCTCATCATGCTCTCCTATATAAACGCACACGGAATATCCGAGCGCGAGGCCGTCCCTCTTGTTTTCTCGCGGCTCCACAGCTCCATCCACTCCTCGCTCTGCCACTGTTTGTGGGTCGACCAGCACACTTACGCCTCCTACATCAAGACGCTCACGAGCAAAAGCGAGGCGCTTTTGGCGCTTGTCGTGGTGCCCGCGCTTTTGGCGTGCGCCTCCGATCCCGACGCCGAGCTCCTGCTCCGAGTCGTGGAGGAGACGCGCCGCTTGGTGTCGTTGCTCTACGCCGCGGCGCACCCGCGCGCAGCGTGCCGCGTGCTGGGCGCCTGCAGCAGGCTTCTCTTGCAGGCTTCCAGAAGGTTGCAGTGCGTTTTCGAGCGCAGTCTCTGCGGCCCGCAGGCCGCCGTGCTCAGACGGTGCGTGCGCTGCGTGTCCGGGCTCGCGGCTGCCGTGTTGGTGCACGGCACCCCGGGCCCAGAGGTGTTCTCCCACTTCAAGTGTGTCCTTGTTGGCCCCGTCTCCATTGTCGACCTCGAGCACTTTGACGAGCTCCTCAGCCGCTTCCAGCGCTTCTGCGCGGGGCCGCCCACGCCGCGGATCCGCGCGCAGAAGCGCCGCATACGGCCCGTGTTCTGGGACATTGTCTCCGGTTTCGGCAGCGTGCAGCTCGAGTGGTGCACCCAGACGCAGGCGGCCAGCTACGTGCAGCGGCTCCTCGGCGTGTTCAGCGCCGTGTACAACGAGAACGCGGTGCTCGCGCCCAGGCGGCCAGAGGCGCCCCTCTCTCCGGTCGCTTATGCAATTGCCCCACCTTCCCCGCGCGGGGACCGGCTCAGCGCCGCCGGAGGAGCTCGCGCGGCTCCTCCACGACCGTTTTCGGCGCCGCCACCACGGGTTTTCCAACCACCTGCAGCAATTTTTCCGGCTTGGGCCACAACTCGGGCAAGAGCCCCGCCCGCTTGAACAAAAACAGCACGCGCGCGCTGGCGTCCGCGCCGACGCCGAGCCAGTACTTGGCGCGGTCAAAGTCGAGCTCCACGTGCTTGTACGGCTTGACGTTCTGCAGCTTTTCCTGTGGAGAAAGCGGCACGGGCACCGGGTCGTACGTGCCGAGCACCTCGATCGGGAGCAGGTCGCGCGCGGACCGCCGCTGCGCCACGACAATGTTGTAGAGCGGCTGGTGTTTGCGCCCGAACCGGGCCAACCGTATGCAAATGGGGCTCTTCATGAAAAATTATATGTAGGGTGGGATGGATGCAGAGCGTTGACCTGAACCTAGGGTTCGGTGTGGGAGTGTTTCGAACCCAGACAACCTTAATCTATATGCTCATGCCATCGCTCTCTCTGACTCACTGCGCCTTCACAACTTCTGCACCTCACAACTTCTGCACCTCACAACTTCTTCTGCGCCTTGAACGTCTTTTTGCCCGCCTTGCCCTTGCCCTTGCCCACCTTGCCGTTGCCCTTGCCCACCTTGCCGTTGCCCGGCCGCACCTTCGGGGTCAAGGTGCTGTCCTCGTCGTCGGACCACTCCTCCTTCACCTTTTTGTACTTCAACTTGTTCTTGAGCCCCCGCACCGGCGCCTGCTTCACCGCGTCCAAGTACGCATCCACGCCCAGGCCGTCCTCCTTCTTCAAGTCGCCAAGCACGAGTTTCCCGTTGGAGTACTCCTCCATTGTCTTTTTCGTGAACTTCTTGGGCTTCAGCGACGAGATGTGCGCCAACGCCAGCCGGTCCAACAAGTCCAACGGCTCGTCCGTGTTGAGAATGTACTTCTCCCCGGGCTGCTCCTCGTCGTCCAGAGAGTCCAGCTCGTGCACCGCCTCCTCGTACGCCGAAATGAACTTCTTCTGGCGCACGGTGCCCGTTTCCTCGGCGCCAGCCTCCTTGAGCCGCTTCGCGCGGCTGCGCGCCTTCTTGATGCTCGCCACGAGCTTCTTGTCCTCGTCGGGCATCGCCCGCTCAACCTCCTCCACGCCAAACTTGCGGATGAGCCGCTCCAAAATGTGCTTCACCTTCTGCTTGAAGCGGTCCTTGTGGATGTGCGACCACCGCATCAAGCGCAGCAACATCCCGGCCAAGTTCTCGCGCACTAGCAGCTCAGGGAGCGACAACACCTCCACCTTGACAAAGCCAATGCACGCCTTGGCAATCTCCCGCGAGTTGTGCTCCAAAAACATCTCCACGGTGGCAACCACGTCGCGCAACGTCGCGGGGTCGAGCGTGTCCTTGAACTCAAACACTAGACACGAGAGCGCCGTGATTGTCGCCAGAATCATGTGCTCGCTCTTGGCCGCCAACCCGGCCGACACCATGGTGAAGTACGCCTCCAACGACGCCTCCAGCGGCGCCGCGTCGGCCTCGAACCCGGGCACCTTGCTGTTCTCCACCACGCCGCCCAGGGCCATTTTGCGGCCCATCTGCACCAAAAGCTCAAACGTGAGCAGCCGCAGCTTGTCGTTGGCGTTCTTCGCCGACATAATCACCTCCTGGAGCACCGCGGGCACAAAGTGGAGGTCCAGCGGCGGGAGCGCGTCCACGACAACCTGCAACGCCGCCAAGCGCGCCGCCCGGGCCGAGGTGTGGGTCTTGACCGAGTCGGCAAAGATGCGCTCCAAGTCGCCAATGTAGTGCGCAACGGCGCGCTGGCCCTGCTCGGAGTCGCCGAGCCGCGTAACGAGCCGGTACGCGCGCTTCTGCATCAACGGGTCGGCGCTCATGGTCACCGTTTGCGAGAAGATGGCAAAGAGCGCATTCAACAGCAGCTCGGGCACGTACTTGGCCATCGCCACCACCAAGTCCATCATGGTGACGCTGAGGCGGTTCGGCTCGCTGTGGTCGTTGTCCATGGCCTTCTTCAAGAGCCCGCACACCTTGTTGAAGGTGGTTTCGAGGTCCGCGGCGGACGTGATGCGGAGGTACACGTCGACGGTGTCGAGCACAAAGCCCTTGGCGTCGGTGGCGGTCAGCGAGAAGACATTGAAGAGCACCAGCAAGATGTTCAGCGCCTTGGCGGCGAGATACCGCACGTTGCCCTCGGCGTCCACCTCCACGGGCCTCGCCTCCAGCGCCATGTACGCGAGGTTCAGCTCGGCGAGCGTGCGCAAGGCGCTGCAGATGGTGGGTCTGAGCTCCACCTTGGTGTAGAGCAAGTCGGTCAAGCGGGCGGCAAAGTCGTCGGAGAAGGCGCTCTGCAAGTCTGTCGGCACGTCGCAGAAGCGCGGGAGCAACAGCCACACCTGGTCCACCACCGTCTGGAACATCTTGACGTTGAGGGTCTCCTTGTTGGTGGCGTTGGCGATTTGCGTGTCGAAAAAGTCCACGAGGGGCAACACCTTTTGTTTGTAGTACTCGAGCAGCGACAAGCGCACATTGTCTCGGAGGAGGGGCAACATCCACGCGCGGCCCGTGGCGGAGGCGCTGGTCAAGTTGAGCGGGAGCGCCTCCAACACCGTTTCGGCGCCCCACGCGGCGACGCACGCCGCCACCACGTCCTCGGCCTCCTTGTTCAACGAGAAGTTGGAGTCCTCGTTGGAGCGCCACTCGCCCACGGTTTCCAAAATGGGCACAAACGCGGGGCTGCCCCGCCTGCCGAGCTTCGCCACCGCCGCCGCAATGAACTGGAGAACCTCGCGCGCGGCGTGCTGGTAGCGTATCGAGAGGAGCTGCCGCGCAAAGTCCGCCAAAAAGCCCACCGTTTCGGGAACCTCGTCATTGTCGATGCTCTCAACCACCGCCACCAAGCACTGCGCCGCCAGCTCGTGGATGTTGCGGGTCTCCAGCGCGAGGAACCCCGCAATGAGGGGCAACGCGCTGCGCGCCTTGGCCACGGCCAAGTGCGGGGCTAGCCTCGAAAACGCCGCCGACGCCTTGGCCACCACCGCGAGCCACAGCGGCAGCAAGTGCGCGTCGTCGGGCGCGGGCTTCAAGCTGTAGATGACGTCGATGACCCCCGCAAAGCGCTCGGTGTCCACCTCGTGCATCAGCGCAAACAACCCGTCAAAGGCCTCGAACGCCGCCTTGACGAGAAAGTGGTTCTTGCTGCGCGACACCTCGAGAAGCACGTCGCACAACGGCGCCACGAGCAGCGCGGGCCACGCGTTCGCCAGCGTGATGGCGCCCACCAACAGAAGCGCATGCACCGTTTCGGCGTCGCCCTGTTTCTGCGCAAGAAGGCCCCTGAGCCGGTTGAGCGCCAAGTCGCCGCAGAGCGCGCCCGCAGCGTGCGTCGGCTGCGGCAGCGCCGGCGGGTTCCTGAGGATCTCGTGCACGGCGCCCTGGGCCTTTTTCCGCACCTTGGGCCGGGGGTCGAACGAGAGCTCCAAGAGACCCACAATGGCCCGTTTCGGGCTCACGGTGCCCAGCGCGGTCCACAGCGCGTGGTCCTGCGCAAGAAGCACCTGCTGCAAGGCGCCGATGGCCGACTTGGTGGCGGGCGCAGGGGCATCCTGAAGCATCGGCGCCATTTTCGTGAGAATCGGCGCAAACTGCTGGCGCAAGAGCGCGGGCGGGCAAAACGCCACCACCACGTCGAGAAGATACGCCGCGGCGGTGCTCGTGGAGGCGTCTGTGGCCAGCTCAAGCAACGCCAAAAGGGCAACAAAGTAGGCAACGGGCTCCTTTTTCGCAAGCGAGTCCTCCACCGCCGCGAGCACGTGCGCCACGTTGCGCTGGTTATCGAGCTTACTGGCGGCGTGCTGCCGTATCCCTGCCAACTTCTCTTCCATGAGATGAGGTCACGTGTGGGATGGGCGACAATGGCTTTTGATAATGGCTTCAGGTGAGTAAATGCCCAGAACAGAAGGTCAATTTTTAGAGGGTTGTCAGCTGATGCTTACGAGTTGTCGGTTCGCGCAGTGGATCAGATACGTGGGGATGCGTGGTGGATCAGTGACGTAGGTACAAATATTGCACGAGTAAAATCAATTCTCGCTTAACCATTCTTTTATTCACTGAAAGCATCACCCCGATGGCGTCTGTCGCGCCGTCAAATCAAGGCGCCTGTAATATCTCACGTGACCATGTCCAAGTTCCTAGTGTCGACAGCGTTGCGCGAGGTGCGCTTCCACCTCTCACAGACAGGCGAGGCGTCGGTGCCCTTGCGCAAGTTCTTAGTCAGCAACTACCCCGCGCTTAAAAAGGCCACAGACTACAAGTTGCCCATTTTGATCAGGGAAGCCTCGGGCGTGCCCCCGAGCGTCACGGCAAGATTCGAAAAGGGAAGAGAGGTGAAAAACAGCTTGGACGGCTTGGACGAGAACGCCGTCGCCGAGGCCGTCCGTGCGTTGCTCAAATAGACGATCAAGATATGAGAGTGTAGGTTGAGTCGGGGCAATTATCTGAGACACTTATTACAGTTGAGCTCACGTTTTAAGACAGCTAAACGGTCGTCCTCAGATTAGTCTCGACAATGAGTATTTTGTTTTGTTCAACTGTGGAGTTCCTTTTTGATCGTGACTTTTTTATAGAACAGACACCCTTCAGATTGAAGGCAGACTTCCCTGCTCAATGGATCGTTGAGCAGTGACTAACGGTAGGTGCCATGAAATGTGATCAAGATCTTGAGTGTTGTGATGAGTGTTGTGGAGCACCAGGCATACGCGCTTGTCAATTATCTATCAGCTCTTTTGCATCTCAGTACTCGTTTTATCTTGACAAATGGACTTTGTTCGCAATTTGACCTTTTGAAGATTTCTCCCAAAGCCGGAAAATATTACCAACTCTCGTCCGTCGATCAAGATTCGCTTTGTCAGAACACGCATGTTTCGCCTCAAGTGATCGGCGCATTAATTCGATGAAAAACCCTGAACCGCTTCAATTGTTTGTAGGCAATCGAGTTTCTTCTACGAGAGCACAACTCAAAGTCGTTCGCCAGTCTTGAAGCCTTGCAGCGCAAAATCGGGAGCTTTGATTGAGAATGGTCATAAAAATCGACCTGAAAGGGCACACTTACGCTGCATACTTCAGTCGTACTTTCACCGACCGACAGCATATGCCCGAAAAAGAACCCGACCGTTGGGACCAGTGACTTAGTATCGAGAGCGACTTAGTATCGCGAGCGGAAAGGTACGAAAACCCAAAACTCAAGCCGATCCTTGTTGTTCACCGTTTCGCCTACTTTAGCAACGACGGCTAACCCTCTGTACACACAGACGCAGCTCAGGTACCATGGGAGTCAGAACCTCGTAGAGCACCCCAGGAGCTAAATTGAGAAACACACGAGACGAGGGGAGTGTGAAAAGCTGTGATCAGGCCATGGAAATTATGTGTTCACGTACGGTTGTTCCGTTTGGGCAACCAGCATTCTGGTAAATCAGCCTACACCCGCAATCATACAATCATACATTCAATTCTATCAGGCGTCCTTGCCAAACTGGTAAATACCCCACGCCAAACTCGCAATCTCGTCGTTGTAAAGCTCCTTCACCGGCTCGTCCTGGTTGTGGTTGATCGCACCACCAGCCACCAACAACGGAACAAAATGTTCCAACGTTGGATGGGCCTTCTTTAACAACGTCCCATTCTCCAGCTGAATGCTCTTCATCTTGGCCAAAAACTCTGGCGAATTGTCCAACTTCTCATTGAGGAGCTTTGAGAAAGGCTTCACGTAGGGCAAAACCTTGCCCGTGCTGAGGCCAATGCCGAGGTCCCGCAAGTTGTGTACGGACATGCCCGACGTAATCACCATACCCTTGAGGTAGCGCTCCTCAACGGGATCCCAGATCAAGTTCTCTCTGAACTTGCTGAGCACCTGGCCCAACTTGTACTGGGCGTCAAAGTCGCGGTCCAGCGCCGTGAGCGACACCTGGATCACCGCCGTGTCGGGCAAGTCCCACTGCGGCTTCTCCTTGATCGGCTTTTGTGTGGTGTAGTCCGAGAAGGCAATCTTAAAGGGCACCCATACGCCGTGGTCGAGCCCGCGTGGGGTCAATTGCAGGTGAAAGCCGCCGGCCTTGAGCTGCTGCCGGATTTCCTCGGCAACGTAGTGCGAGTTTTTCAGGTGAAACTCCTCCTCGTACATGTACCTCGGGAACCCGTAAAAGTCGTAGATGAGGGAGTTTTCCAGGTTAGGCTGCTTCGGCACAGCCACCTCAACCATGTTGGAGCCGCTCAGCTGCCAATGCGCCGAGACAACAATGATGTAGTCCGGCTTCCACTCGTTTTTAATTTTCTTGCCCAATTTGTTGATGGTTCTCCACGCGCCCAAGTTGCCCAGATCGGCGCCCTCGTACATGAACGTAGGACCGCCGTGCGAAAAGAAGTAAATCGGGAGCGGCGCAGGGTTCGGCTTGTACACCGATGGGGACCCGGACTGGGTCTCTTTGGTTTCAGGAGATTTGGTTTTGAAAAACATGAAAGCTGCGATACAAACAATGAATGTTAGGACTCGCAACGACGGCATTATATATGCGGACTAGTGTATGACTATATAGGCAACCAACATGTAAGGAGGAGTGTACTTAGTCATGCTTAGAATCGCGACCCCATTTTACGCAAGCTGACAATGAAACGGTGAACAAGTGAGTGAGACATTGCGAAGCATTTGTAAATGATGATCGCTGATTGATTGACGGTTCATGACCGAGTGATTCGACAGAATTCCACGAGTGTCGAGGCTGAGTGATGGCTGGGCTTGAGCATCTGCTTCGGTTTATGCCCCACCTACCCCACCTGCCCCTCTTTCGCCCTTGACATGCCCCTCTCTCGACTATGATGCCCCACTTTAAATCGTCTTGAAAAATCACACTCACGTGACTTGCAATGAACGTCGTGCTTGCCAGGGCCTTCTCCAGCGGCCGCCGCAGCTGGGAAAAGTACTACAAAATCACACAGTATGCTAAGCCCGTAGACAAGACTGTCTACAAGGCCGGCGATGCGCCGCCAACCCGTGAGATCCCCAGATCGAAACCAGCGTACCCACAATACGAGTACGAAACCATGTTTTTCAAGAGACAAAACAGAGGCTTGTACGCGGGCCTTCAAAGAAGGGCCTCATTCACCTGCTCCGAAAGCAAAACGAAGAACAAGACATTCCACCTCCCCAACATCCGCAAAACCAAACTATGGTCCGAAACGTTGAACAGACAGATTCAAACGCGCGTTTCCACGACGATGTTGCGCAATGTGACCAAAGAAGGCGGCTTGGACAACTACTTGCTCAAGGACAAGCCAGCGAGGATAAAGACGATGGGGTTGAAGGGCTGGAAGTTGCGTTACGACATTATGAAGAAGAAGGAGTTGGATGCGATGCTGGAGAACGGCGTGCCCGTGTACCACGTTTCCGCATCGGGCAAGAAGATCACCGTGGGCAGAAACAAGCTTTTGAAGGCCTTGTACCCGTTTGTGTACCGCGACAGCTACGAGCCCGTCACGTGGCTGGACTTTTTGCGGCGGCACGGCGTTTTGACGACGGAGGAGATTGTGGGCAAGTTGGAGCACTACGGGCACGACTTTAGCTCCAGTTGTATATAGTGAAGCGTCTCGGTTGCCAGGCAGTCACCGCGGCACGTGACGGATACGGCTCTCACGTGATCTTTGTACTCGTGCCCCGCGCCCGTGCCCCGCTGCAGCGGTGCGAAGTACACGCACACCTCCATAAAATTTTCACAACATGTCGAAATCTGGAATCGCCGCCGGCTTGAACAAGGGCCACAAGACGACCCCCATGAGCCTCCCCGCGAAGCGCTCTACCTACTCCAAGGGCCGTCTCTCCAAGCAGAACGTTTTTGTCAAGAGCGTGGTTGCCGAGGTTGCCGGCTTGGCCCCTTACGAGAAGAGATTGATTGAGTTGATCAGAAACGCCGGCGAGAAGAGAGCGAGAAAGTTCGCCAAGAAGAGATTGGGCACTCACAAGAGAGCGCTCAAGAAGGTTGAGGACATGAATGCTGTCATTGCCGAGTCCAAGAGGCACTAATGTATAGGACTGCAATGCATTGAGAAGAAACAGTGTAGCGTACTCTTCGGAGACGGAGGCTGTAGAGTTGGAAAGAGGTGGTTATTAGCGAGGCGACTTCAGATTTGAGTGAGGACGCTTGTGGTAGATGAGGGGTTGAAGTGGGGCAGTGGAGGGGCACGAGCGGGGCAGTAGAGGGGCACGAGCGGGGCAGTAGAGGGGCACGAGCGGGCAATAGTGTGGTTGGTGACAATTGATGCCCGATATCGCAACCTGCATATGTTCGGGCTCAACTTGATGGCCTTCAGGCCCCAGATCGCCCGCACCGCGATAAGCAACGCGGTGTTCCGTGCCACGCCCATAGTGCCCGTGCGCACCTTCAAACTCAAAACAGCCGTCAAAAAGTACTGCAAAGACTGCTACATGGTGCGCAGGAAGGGCAGGGTGTACGTTTACTGCAAATCCAATGGGAAGCACAAGCAGAAACAAGGGTGATACACACAATCAAAGTAAATACACGTCGCATGGGGAACTGTAGAAGAGGCACATTGACCACTGGCGCTGGTCCCATCCTGACTGCGTGTTTGAGGGGCACTGATGAATACTCTGGCTCTTTGGCAGCAGTCCAACCCGCCAAAACTCTCTGTTGAATCTACACCCAGATTGTCGGGTCGGAAACTGAAAAGAGCCAGCACCTCTGGTGTCTGAATTTCGCAGACAACGAGTGCTTAAACATTTGGCCTTCAAGTATCATGAAACATACCAGCAGCTTTGCAAAAGCTTGTCTTTCTCGTATCTTATTCTATTCGGTTCCATAGTATGGTCCCTTCCTCACTTTGGACCACTGCTCTTCTCACTGGCTCGACACCTTCTTTTTGCCTCGCGGGGCCAACGCCTCCAGCCAAAGCTTACCCATCATAGCTGCGGCTGTTTTTTCGCGCTCCTCGTAGTTGCCCACCGTTTCCTTGAACGTTGCCGCGGTGGCCTTTTTTCGCGTCTTGGGCAACGTCAGCCGCTCAAGACGGCTCAAGGCCTCGGCAACCGGGTTACGGTGGCGGCGCACGGTGACGTACTCCCTGTTGAGCCGCTCAAACTCCGTTCGCAGCTGAATCAGGTTCTGCTGGCCCTGCAACAAGTAGAGCAAGTTCGAGGCGCTCTCGTGGGGCGTCGCGGGGGGTGACCCCGCACTCGACGTCTGCGGACTCTGCAGCACCTGCCGCTCGGCAACGTCCATGAGCAGGTTTTCCCGCTGGAGCCAGAGTCGCTGCTGCGTGCGGGTCTCTGGGTGCCCCGCATGCGAGGTGGGGCTCGCGTTGCTCCGCTTCGCCCCGAGAAACTGCGAGCTCGTCCGCTGCAAGTTGCTGAAAATCAGCTGCTGCGGCTGGTACAGCCGCACATCCACGAGCTCGCCGTTGGTGTCGGCGTACGGCCGCGCCTTGAACGAGATTCCGCTCAACTCCTCAAACGGCTCTGGCGCAATCTTCCGGGTCAAGCCCGTGCTCTGCGAAAGCAAAAGCAGCCCGCCGTACAAGTTGTCGTATGACTTGTCGAGCGAACTGGGTTTTTTGGGCTCCTTGTACTCGTACAGGCCGTCGCTCAAGTCCTCGTAGTCGTTGTCCGCCTCGTTGAGCAGCAAAATGGCCCGCCCCGCGCGGGCGCTCGGCAAGAGGCCCCCGACTTTCCCCACCAGCAGCAGCGAGTTTGTGAGCAGGAGCAGCTGGTCCGAGTGTGTTTTCTTTAGCTTCACCAGACCGCTCAGAGCCGTCTTTTTGAGCTTGACGCTGTTGTTCAGCTGCGTGCGTGTCATGGGCTGGAGCCCCGTGAGTTTCGTAAAAGAGCGCAGGTTGCGCTTGTGCGGGGGTCGCCTGATGGTCTCGCTCAGCCGCGACCGGTCCAAATGCGGGCGCACGGGCTTGCGTCCGCGGCGGCGCTTGTCGGGTGGCGTGGTGCGTCCTTTCCGTTCCTCGTCCGTGCCCCGCGCGGGGGTTGGCTCGTGCGGGGGCGGGGCAGGCTTGTCTGTAGGCGTGAGCGGGGTTGGTGCGTCAGGTGGGGCAGCGTCTGCCATGGACTCCGGCGCCGCGACCGGTTCCGCCATGTCGAGGCAGTGTGCAGGTGGAGGTTGAATCGAACCCTGGTTTCGTGAAATTAGTCCAGCTATCAAGAGCGCTTTGAGTTTGTCGTGAATGTGGATGACGAGGGTTTCATTATCGCATAAACCTTGAACTTTCCGAGGTCATGACATATTGAATGCAGACTTTTCCGTTCATAAAAGTTAAGGGAACGTTCTGTGCGGCTGATACTCGACAGCCGTTCGAGGTCTTTATCAATCGATAACAGAGTATAATTTTAGAGCATTGTCATCTTTTGAGCTCAAGTGATGTTAATTTCACGGTATTCAATCGGTCCGTCCAACCCTTTCCTATGCTTCGCAACCTACTGGTCTATATGGGTTGAATGAATGCTGAATTTGTCAGCGAATGAGGCACAGAACTGACAGGAACGACAGCCAACCAGCTTTGCTCAATGACCTTTAAAAAGACGTGATAAGGAATGATAGGCTGGGCGAAGAATGAGAACCTGAAGGATTCCGGCAAGATTCTTGCCAGCCGACGGCAGGTTATATAAGTTGTTTCAAAAAGTTTCGGCTTGCCTCACTGTGGCATGTTGCCACAATTTGCTCTGCCTGAAACACCGATGAAGCCCGACGACGTTCGTGTACCGGCCCCACGCACTTTGTGTAAATCCGTTCGAGATGCGTAAGAACAGCTGCAGCCAAGACTCTCGAGCTTTCCGGCTAAGACTTGCGAGCTTTCCGGCTAAGACCTTCAGACGCTTTTCAAATCGTTTGCTCTAAGGTTTGGCCCGCGTTGTGTTGACAATATCGAGCCAGAAAGGTCATTTGCAGGCTTGAAACTGCCAGTATCACCACTGAGCCTTCAGACAGTCGTTGCCTTGTACTTCTTCTTTAATTCGAGGTAAGAACTGAGGGCAACTAATCAAGCTCGACATGGTTGCAAACCACAGAGCCCGACTTTGACTGTTTTGGCTTGCGCTTCCCTAGGATGTTCGTGGATGGGCTTTTGGGGGAGGCCCTTACGGTGCTAGAGACGTCATCTGGGCGGTTGTTAATTAAGAGGTTGAAATTGCCAAAAGCATCGCGAAAGCAGTCAATCAGGGAATGCCCGAGCACTCCTGTAAGTGCTTCCAATCTGGAAGAAGACTGCCTAGGCCTCGAATTCGCTGGATCACGACAAGTTTGAGCAGTTGGTGCGGCTCACGAACATCCCTGCTGTCAAAAGTGAGCTTCTACGTAAGTGCGATGCTTGCGACGTTTCCTTCGACTTGAGTGCGGCTGCATTCTGCGCATTGAGCGTTCAGTGATCGCGAGTACATTGGACCGTTTGCTCGACTTGATGATTTACTGCTTTAACTAGGCTGTTCACCTTTGCCCACGCAATTGCCCGTGGCTCGAAATGCTTGGGCACGGCTTCGCAGCCATATTCAGTGACATCGACGTTGTATTCAAAGCGTGTTCCGAGTAGCTCAGTCCGTTTTGATCTACTTCTAACAATCCATATCGACTATGAGCCCCGCAGTCAATACGAAAAGCCACAGAAAGTCGCTTGATGGCAGTTTTGCCCTATCGACTGGCAGGGTATTCCGAAAACGTTAGACGATTTGGGGAAATGTGTCGTAGATATTAACTCGCCTCAAAATGTGTACTTGCAAAATTCATGTAACAAAGGCCAGGAAGCTTCGATATACTCCGAGATGTTCTATCCCTTGTGTACGGTTTTTAAAGTTTGGCTCCTTAAAATGCCACTCACAAAATCAGCCTCAGTCAACGAGACGCCCTTCCAGCGCCTTATTCGCTTTAGATTTGAGGAAACGAATCTCCTAGAAACCTGCTGTTCCAATCAGAGGAAAGACTGTCGATTAGATCACCTTGACGTAGGGGTAAGAGCAGGAGGTGTGCATCAAAACCAAATAATTTCCCCTCCGCCCTCATAAGCTTGTGACTTCACGAGGCTTTCAGCCTTGGATTCGGTACTTCCAACACTGTCACTTTTCGAGCGCGATACCCTTGATCAGTATTGAAGTGAGCCAACTTTTCAGATTACAGAGCTCCTCTGAAGTTCCCAGGTCAACACAGATCGTCGAAAGTTTGGTAAATCGCCACCTTCCATTGGCTCCATGACTTTAGAATCTAATCGGTGCACTAAGTCTTTGATCCACCTGGCGTCTGGTTAACTTGAGTCATTTAAACGCCATCGAGGCACCACATTTGCCTCCACTTGGCAACAGTTTCAGCTATACCGTAAATTCATCACCAACAAATGAGGTGCTCATGTCCTCACATCGAGCTGATCGCATTCGCTGAAATCGAGTGGCAAAGCTGGAAGCAAAGCCTGAATGCCAATCACCACGGCGATGTCAAGCCTTGCGGACACCACTCGAGCCCGTGCTCAATCACTAATGTTTATTGTTACAGGCTGGCGGGGACCTTGAAGCGGGTCTGCACCCCCACCAGGTACACCCTGTTGAGCTCCAGCTCCAAGAGGTCCTCGCGCAGGAGCTCCAAGTATCGTTCGTAGAGGCGCAACGCCGTCATGGCGTCCTCAATCAGGTCGTGGTTGCCCACTTGCACCATGTCGTCCAAGCAAGTGTGCGCGAGGAACTTGAGGCTCAAGCGCCGTTTGTACTCGGGCAAGAAGAAGAGCTCCATGGTGTCGCGGATCTGCGTCGGCGGCACCAGGAGGTTGATCCAGCGGAAGTCTGCCTGGAGGCCGTGCCCGACAAAGACACATCCAATGTTGAGGAGGAGCCAGAGGCGCCGGTAGGCGGTTTGAAGCGTCACCAATGTCTTTTGCGAGCGCACGAGGTCGAGGTCCAGCGGGTATATCCCGCTGAACGCCGTTAGGTAGTCCCGCACGGGTTCCTCGGTGGCGATGTAGTCGTCGATGAAAGGCACGCCGTACTTTGGGCCCTGGCCGCGGAGCGCCGAGACGCGGGCGAGCGCCGAGACCTTTGGCTTGACGACACGCTTCTTCCCCAAGTAGTTGACCTCGCACACCTCGGGCGCCACCATGACAAACTCGGTGTCGATGGCCACCAAGTCGCCCGCCTGCGGCGCTTCCTGGCGCGTGAGCTGCTCGTACTCGCGCCTGTAGAAGGCCCTGGTGCCCCCCGCGAAGTGGTCGCGGTACAAGATGCTGTCGTTGGCGGCAAACGACGCCTGGTTGAAGTACGCGAAGCTCTGGTTGTCGGGGCTGTCGTCGTGGTACACCAACACCACGGGCCGTTTCCACGTGGGGCTGAGGTCGTACACCTCTTCTTGTGGGATGGGCATGACTAAGAAGTCGTTGCACATGAACCACTGCATTTTGCCCAGCGGCGTGGGCAAGTGCACGTACGCCACGACATTGTGCTTCCGCGGCAGCGCCGCGGCGCCGTGGCTCACCTGGCACACGTACCCCAAGAGGGCGTAGCGGCGCTGAGCCCCGCTGCCCCGCGTCGCGCTCAAGGTGAGTGCGGGGTCGACAAAGAACTCGGGCGCGAGCCAGCTCTTCAGCGCACGGATGAGCCGCATCTCGTCGTCGGGCACGGTGACATTTACCAGCAACATGGGCCCGAGGCTGTGGAGCTTCTGGCTCTGCACGGTGACTCTGGGCTCCAGCGACTCGGCGTGGCTGCCGTGACTCTCGGAGCTACCGTGACTCTCGGAGCTACCGTGACTCTCGTGACTCGCGTGACTCTCGGGCGACCCCGCGCGGGACAGCCTTGGCGACTCGGCGGGGCTCTCGAGCAGCGCCGCCAAGTACGTCACCAGCGAGTGGAAGCGCCGCGCAATCAGCGGCGGGCGGTACGCGTTGCTCTGCGGCGCCTTGTGCGGCACGAGGTCAATGGTGAATAGGTCCTTGGTGTGGAAGCGGTTGAGCGTCTTGTCCACCACGGTGTGCTGCTGCACGCGGGCGCTGGCGAGGTAGCGGTTGGGGCGCTGCTGCTGCGCGTAGTCGGCCAGCACCTGCTCCAAGAGGAAGCGGGTGAAGTTCACCACCTGTGCGCGCTGTCCCGCGGCATCGAGCCACTGCCCGTCCTTCAAGCGGCTGCCCAAAACCAGCACAAAGTTGCGGATGCTCACCTTGCGGCCGCCGGCCTTGTGCATCATGTCAAAGAGATAGGCCAATTCGGTCAAGATCAGCGACCCCTGCGGGTTCTGCTGGAGCTCCGCGGTGCTATTGGGCAAGTACTCCTGCAAGAGGCTGCTGGTGACGGTGTTGTAGAAGAAGGGGCAGAAGCGGAAGATCTGAAGGAGCGGGATGATGTGCGAGTGGCCGAGGTGGTTTTCGAAGCCGCACAAGACATTGTTGCTGCGGTTGTAGTAGCCAAAGTCAAAGTCGTCCACGCCAAAACGCAGGTACTGGATCGCGAACCGCTGGTAGCACGGCGGCACCTGGTTGAGGGCCGCCTTGTACTGGAACACCTTTGTTTCCGCGACCTCGCCCTTTTGCTCGCTCAAAAACTTTGGCCCGTCGCCCTCGGGGCGGTCAAACTCGCACTCGCGCGGCTGCGGCGTCGGGAACGTGTACCGCGGCCCCTTGGACTTGTCGTAGGGCAAGAAGCCCGCGGGCTGGTCGAGTTTCTGCTGCGGCCGAATCTGCTCCTTTGTAAAGACTGTTTCCGGCCAGTTGCTGGCGAGAAACTCCTTGTAGTAGGGCATGCCGACGCTGTTGAGCGGGTACTCCTCGTCGAGCCCCACCAAGGCTTCGGAGCGGGGCTCTGTCGACCCCACCTCCAACTGCTCCGGGAAGGAGACAAAAGAGCCGTCCAAGTGCAGCCAGAGCCGCACGTTGCCGTGGTTGTCGGCAAAACACAAGCACTCGCCGCTGTCGCTCACGTCCAAGTGCGACAAGAAGCCCGACCCGCCGAAATCAACGTGGTAGGTGGCGGCGTTGGCCTGGTTGTGCATGTCGACAAACTGGATCTCGCCGCTGGCGCTCGCCACCACCAATATGTTCAGGAGCTTGGGATGGAAGCGCACACACGACGCCCCCGCGGCAAACGGCACGGGAGTCGCCAGCTTGAGCATCCGGAGGTCGAACATTTTGACGAGCGGGTCCGCCACGTAGTCGCTCGGCTGCGCCCCGCGCGAGCGCTCCAGGTAGCCGCACGTGGCGACGTAGTTGCCGTGGACGGCCAAATCTGACATGAAGCCCGAATAGGCGGCCACCAGCGCCGTGGTGACGTTTGCTGCGGGGTCAAACAAGTCGAGCGCGCCCGAGGAGCAGCCCACGGCGACGAGCTTCAGCGAGTAGTCCACAAAGGAGACGCCGCCCGCGTGGCTGAGGCGCGTGGCGTCGTTGGGTCGACTGAGGTCCAATGTGACGAGCGACTTTGAGCCGCCCACCACGACGGTGTTGGCGCTGGCGTACGGGAGAGCCATGCACGTGAGCAGGGGCCCCACCGCCTCCACTTTCGGGGTGCAAAGCGTCTGGCACATGCCGCGGCGGGCGTTTAACGCGAGGGCGGACTTTGAGAGGGACAAGATGCCGTTTTTGTGGTTGAGCAACTGCACAATGGGCCGCCCGCGCGGGGCCGCCTTGAAGCGCGTGTAGCGGGGGAGCTGTACGTAGCCGTTTTGCAGGTGGGGCACGTACGAGGCGGTGTAGCCCAACGAGTCGCCGAGCCAGAGGAGGTTGGTTGTGCTGTCGAAGCGGAGCGCGGTGACGGCGCCGTGTACTGCGGAGCGCAGCGGCGGCACGAGGCCGACCTGAGGTTAGTTGCTGGGTGCATACCTCTGACCAGCCCTCCATGTGTGGAGGTTTCTCACGTGAGTCAGGTGACGAGTCATCTGACTCGTCATGTGCGAGTCATGTGGGGAGTTGCTTCCGCGCGCACGCAGACCATGTGTCACCCACCCGAGGCGAGCCAGCACAACGTCATGCAGTACCGCATGGCCGCCTGCATCACGCGTCACTTGTTGGCAATCAACCAGTTCCGAGCCACACGTGACGCTATCGCCACGTGAGGGTCCACATATAAAGCACTCATTCCCCACGTTGCTCATGCTCAAATACATTCCTTGGATCGCCCGCCCCGCGCCGCTGCCGCACGTGGAGCGCGAGGAGCCCGCCCTGTTCACAGTCGCCGAGTCATCGCACTTGTATCAGGTGCTGTTTGCAGACGGCAGCGACTTTGTAAATGTCGATTTCCGGCCGTTGCTGTACGCGGAAGTCGCGGCACACTGCAAAGACAAGCCGCAGCGCCTGTTGGCTCAGCGGCATGACTCGTTTGTCGTTTTGAGTCACTCGCCGCAGCCAGAGCCGACCGACATTGCCGACTCAATGGTGTTGCCGGAAAAAGTAAAGACAAACAATTACGTCGTAAAGAAGGTGTACAAGGACGCCGACAAACTAAAGGGGCGCAAGCGCAATCCAATTAGGTAGTATTTATAGGCCTGGTGCCAATACATGACTGGGGTCGCGTACGTAAACAGAATTGTGCAGTACCATGTTGCCCGTTCGGGCCCCAGGGTTGAAGTTTGATCCTCGGTTGACGTGTCAGCGAAGCGGCTTCGATTTCTCAGAACTCAATTGAGCACGTAAAGGCGTTTTGGGCCAAAAAAAGCACTGATCGTTCATCTCGTGTTGACTCTAAATGGAACGCTTGTGTTTGGGTTTCTGGATTGCGCACCTTTCGCTTCATTCGAACGTCTATAAGCAAAAGTTTTTGTTGTTTCACAAATTGCCATGACGTGGCCGGTGACCTGGCGGAGTGATATTTTGTTCTTGTCTGAAACTGTAGACCCTGATTGGGTGTGAGTCTCTCGCTAAGAAAAATGTAGCTTTTCGAGTTAAGGTCTCGATTTGATGTTTCTTTTGAGGACGTTCACTTGACCCTGTGATACAGATATCAATCACGCTTGAGTTGTCAAGCCTAATTTTGATACGCTGTCCATTAAACAGTGACCTTCACGAAGTTGCAGGCCCCTTTCCTTGGCGACTCCGCCCGCAAGCCTAACAAACGTTCTTTGAGGACACTCAATGCTTGACATGGCCTAATAACATACATAATTGGGCTTATCAGCACACCATACATTGAATATTATTCGTGAACACATTCAGCTCTCAACGCATTTTATTTTTTGCAAAGAACAATTCGTATTCAAGTTCTCGAGACCAAACCTTCTAAAGTGTAACTCAACACTTTACAGATTTAGCTTTACAGGCGAAAAGACTCCATGCTCCTGATTCCTGCTCATTAAATTTGTTACAGTTCTTTGAACTGCCCTGTAACAGGAATTGTGACTAACCGTGTCTGCCTGTGCGGTCGCACAGATACGCTTGTTCCCTGGTAGTAAACTCAAGTAACTTTCCATGTTATGCAAACACCGGATTGTGGAAGGACCGTATCCGTTCACTGTCGCGTCATTGAGTTAATCTCCGAATATCGACTCGCTCGTATGACCGAGTAAAGATAATGGAATTTTTCAAATGGCGCCAGAATCATATGGGTTCATTGAGCGCGATATGACCACAATATCTTCGATGCTTGGTGTAATAAGGATAGTTTACAGTTTAACGTAGCAGCCTTGCATTGATTGTTGTGGTTCGGTTTCGGATGGTAATTCTGTCCGTCGTGATTTGAGATGTAAAGCACGGTGCTTTGAACCTTTTAAAAATCGAGTAGCCTTCAAAGCTTTAGCAACCATTTTGCCCTGCATTGATATAATGTAGTGTTCACCTCGTCTCCAATTGGTTTGTTCCCTTTCTTCCCTTGAGATGTCTTGCATCCCAAAACTTTTAAAACCGAATCTCAGCGATATGGCACACCTGTCTGGACGCTATCGGGAGTAGATCTACACTGGTAAAAGCCTTTGAGGGGGATAAATACAAAACAACTTTTTGTTTTGTTTCAGATAGCCTCAACGACGAAACTTGATAAATTCGTCATCTCGAACCGTTACTGAATCTCATCGGGATATTCTCATCAGTTTTCCCAACCGGTACTTGCCATGGGATTTTCTGGATGTTACATAATATTCCTGAATTGACTGAAGTGTGTTGACATGCTCAGATCAAGTGGAAGGAAGTCGTCGTGAAATATGACAGAAGAGAAGGAATGTGGTTGAGGGGATTCTGAAACGTAGATTGACGGCTTCGCCGTTGGTATGTTTACTCGCAGTTGACGGCGGCAGCCTAACCTCACGTTTGAGACTACTCGAGATTTGGAAGAAATCTGAGACTGGGAAATTTGGCTTCGGCGCCAATACCCAATCACCAGTATACGACAGTGCTTTACCTTATATTGACCTACTTATTCAGTGACTTGGCGGTAGTCGACCCACCCGGAGAGTTTGAGTCACTGCTTACTTAATGAGTCACACGGCCGTCTGTAAGAAGAAGACGACTCACTGGAAAGTTTTGAATGACCACCTACCTGCGTAGAAAACTCAACAACACAGGTGAAATCTCAGCGAATCATAAGAACAAGGCTACTCTGCCGCGTACAATACCTAGCTGAAGCAAAGTCGTTTGCAATCTTTTTCGAGGCGCTGTGTAAAAAAATGAAAGACTCGGGCTTTCTCCGCACCTTTAATCAGCAAAAAAGTATTTTTGCTTTTCACTTGATCGCCTCATCACGGCGCCCAGCGTATCTTCTGACCTAGGGGTGCTCAGCTATAATCCAACTGATGATAGCATCCGCCTGGCTCGGTTGGGCACGGCGGGCGTCTTAGTTTTGAACGAGCGGTGTCTCATGTATTACGCTCTAACACTGTGGATTCAGTAGGGTAAACGCCGCCTGTCTCAAGACGTTCTAAACCTAATTCACCCTCTTCATGAGTGGGTGAACATTTCAAGGCTTACCGAATCCTGCCTCGTTATGATATAAAAGGCCCGTGGCCCTCTTAGTTTTGAAATAGCATATCATTTTGTTTACTGAAAGCCTTGGCTAAAAACTGATAACTGTTTAAGCTACTTACAATTTAAGACCCGTAAAAATCAAGTCGCTCTTGCGACATATTGCCTTCGAACTGAGCAAAAAAAGAACCTCCGATACCGGGAGTCGAACCCGGGTTTGCTCGGTGAAAGCGAACCGTGCTAGCCGTTACACTATATCGGAAATCTCTTGTTAATAGTCTGCCTAGCTCCCAAGACGCTTGTTGCGCCATGCAGGTTGTGGGGGCCCCGCTCATCACTCCTGCAGGCATCATGTCTAACCTCTTCGTCGACGAGGAGGACTTTGACGACGACCCCATCGTCTCGTCCCTCCCAATTGTACATGGTTCGCTTCCTGCCCCGCACTCGCAGCTGCTACACGTGCTTCAGTACACTGGGCGCCCTCAAAACCGGCCAATCTCCGACCTCAGAGCTACCGTGAAGCCACAGAGCCGTGTGCTCGAGCTTCGTGTGCCCATGGACACACTGCGCTTCTACGACGAGGCCCGTGCCTCCGAATTGGGCGGTGTTGAGGCGTCTGCGCTCCAAGGGGTCCTTACAGAGACGGACGGCGGCCTATATGTGGGGCGCATTGTCGAAGTCAATGGCCAGGCTCAGTTGGTGGTGCACCCAGTGGATAGTACCGCACAGCTCCGCCCGCTGTTTCAGTACCTCGATGACTCCGAGCCAGCGCCTTTCAAAGATACGGATCAGAAGCCCAGCGCGGTGCAGGTTCTTCAGACGCTGGCTAAAGCTGCCGTGGCGGACCACGCAGCGGGCCTCGGATCGTGTCTTCGCAGTGTGAAGAAGTTCAACGAGGAGGACTGGATGGCGTTGACGTGGCGCGAGGGCGACAGCGGGACGATGAGCATGTTGGACGCAATGGCTCTGGCGCCGCTGGAGCCTGTGGGGGTGACGACTATGTTTGATGACTTTGCATAGGCGGGGCAGATGAGGTGGGGCAGAAAAGCGGGGCAAGAACGCGAGTGCGGGGCATCAGAGTAGCGGGATCAGGGATTCAAGGCGACTTGGCAACGAGAGATTATAGAGCAGAACGCTTAGCTTTGACCAAATAAATGGAGAAGGGCGCCAGGAATGATTGAACGGAAAGGGCTAAGAGGACGGCTTGACAAGTATTGGCATCATTCAACTAGCGATCGGAACCATCGTTCTGCGAAGAGGGAATGCGCTGTCAATAATGTCGATGCGAGTTGAATTGTGGAAAAGAAGATGCCGGCCAAGCGAGGCTTTCAAAGTTAATGAGTCTGCAGAAAGGTCAGTCTAAGAGATGGCAAAACAGCCTATTATACACTTTGCGCACGGAAAGATGATAGAGATGAAGAGCACAACCCGATTGAGAGGTCCTTTGTTTCACCTCAAAAACGAAGTTCATTTTTTTACGTGAGAAGAGATCAAATGGTGATTTTTACAAACCCAAGGTTAACGTTGAGTGTGATCACCAGTCGCAAAAAAAGGCTCTACGGGTCAATTGCATCCTTGGATTTTTGAGGTCAAATGAGCATTTCAAGTGAGGGTCGTGAATCTCGCGGTCTTTATCGAGTCATTTTCGTGCTCCCCACTGGAAAATTAAGTCATCAGTGACAACACTAAAAAACCAATAAAGGAAAGTGCGTCCAAAACTTCAAGCCCCGTTATGGATGCCGCGCCGGCTGAGCTGCCCCACCTCATCGGCTGCCCCACTTGGGCCATCACACCTGCACACAACCAGATGGAAGACGATGGCCTCCTCCTTAATTTCGCCGCCCCTACGGGCCCAGTGAAGCCCAAAATAGAAGTGGTCGGGGGTTCGTGGAAGGACCGCCAGGCGTACCGCATAAGCCAACGAAAACCCCGCGGCCTGGGCTCCAACAGTATTGCTGTTAAAACCAGACCAGCCCCACGAGCCTCAGGCAGGGATTTAAAGGACGAACCAAAAAAGCGCACAGCCAGCGATAGTCGTGCGACCAAGAAACCCCGCACGGGCAAGCCCAATCCACAACCTCATTCAGAGACCCAGGTGTCATCCCTCTTCACATCAAATATGGCATCCACGACTGCCGAAACTGTCGACGAGACACTGTATACCCCTTCTAATGCCCCGCTCAATGACTCGGGGTCTTCCGGGTTCGGGGTAAACCCCAGACTATGCGCCCATCTCGCCCTGATGAAGTACGAGGCCCCCACCAAGGTGCAGCGGGCGGTGATACCCCGCATGGCCGCAGACGCGGACTTGTTTGTGAAGGCGCAGACAGGATCGGGTAAAACGCTCGCCTTTTTGCTTCCAATTGTCGAGCGGCTTTCGCACCTCACCATCGAGCGGCTGCTGGGCCTTTACGCCCTTATTTTGACCCCCACGCGCGAGTTGGCAACCCAAATATACTCCGTGTTGGAGCTGCTTCTCCGCTGCCACCACCACATTGTCCCTGGCATTGTTGTGGGCGGCGAGAAAAAGAAGTCGGAAAAGGCGAGGCTTCGCAAGGGCGTCAATGTACTTGTGGCGACTCCAGGCCGCTTGGCGGACCATTTGGAGAGCACGAAAGTCTTGAACGTGTCCAAGGTACGCTGGCTCGTCTTGGACGAGGGCGATCGGTTGGTCGAGCTCGGGTTCCATGACACCATTTGCCAAATCACAGACAAGTTGGAGAGCTCATTTTCCGAGAAAGGACTTCCCTTACGCCGCGTCAATGTGCTTTGCTCGGCAACAATGCCCGCGGACGTGGAGAAATTGGGCACCACCGTTTTGAGCAGTCCCGAAATGGTGTCTGTGGACGACACGGCGACTGCGCCAGACCAACTCGTGCAGCGCGTGATGGTGGTGCCGCCAAAGCTTCGTTTGGTGACTCTCGCGGCGGTGTTGAAGCAGATTTCGAACAAGGAGTCGCACTCTCGCTCGATTGTGTTTTTCTCGTGCTCTGACTCTGTGAACTTCCATTTTGATGTCTTCACGCGGGGCCATAGCGACGAGGAGCTCTACGTGCTGGCGGCGCCGCAAATTGCCGACAACGCCTCCGTTTTCCGTCTACACGGCTCCTTGACTCAGCAGCTGCGTACGCTGGTGATGAAGCGGTTTGTTGAGACCGAGGAAGGGCACAGTGTGCTTTTCTGCACCGACGTGGCCTCACGCGGGCTTGATTTGCCCAACATTGCCAACGTGGTGGAGTACGATCCGCCGTTCAGTCTTGACGACCACTTGCACCGGATCGGCCGTTCGGCGCGTGCGGGCGCACAAGGCGAGGCAGCGCTTTTCCTCTTGCCAGGCGCTGAAGAGGGGTACGTGAAGAAGTTGGAGGAGGTGCACCCAAAGAGGGGTAGTTTGCGTGTGGTTAACTACGAGGCGGTGCTCACAGCGGCGTTTGCTGCGGACAACACCACCAAGAGCGATCCAAAGGCGAAGGAGGGCAAGTGGGACATCCATGCCACGACGTGGCATTTGAACGTGGAGCGGTGGCTTTTGGAGGATGCCCACAGCTTGAAGAAGGCCTCGCAGGCCTTCACGTCGCATGTCAGGGCGTACGCGACGCATTTACTGGCGGAAAAGATTTATTTCAATGTCAAAACGCTCCATTTGGGTCATTTGGCCAAGAGCTTTGGGTTGCGCGAGACGCCGTCGGCGCTCGGTAAGAGCAACGCCAAAAAGAAGGAGGACCCGCGCAAGAAGTTGCTCAAGGCTGCGCGGCGCGCCGAGCGCTCTGCTGCGGCCGAGTTCAACTACTGAGCAGTGGATCTGACTCGCTTCCCCGCTACCCCGCACCCCGCTAACCCACTGCCCCGCTGAGTCATGCCTCCAGCCGTGCCTCGCCCTTTGCATACTCGGAAACCACCGCCCAGAGCGGGTGCATTTCGAAAATCGTATAGTGCATCGTCTTGTGCTTGTAGTACTCCAGCAGAAGCTGCAAGTTTTCAATCACATCGTCTAGAAGGATCGCCTTGCCAATGTTGATTGCAACGCCGTTGCCCGTGTAGTTGATGTGAACCGCGTGAACGTGAAAGTGGTAGTAGCTTGGCTGGTAATGCACGAAAATGCGGAGCTCGTCGGGCTTGACGTGAAACTCCTTCTCTGCCACCTCCACAATCTTCGCCTTCATCTTTCTCAAAAACGGCACATCCAGCGCCCTCAAGTCCCGAACGCAGGTGACGTCTCGGTTCGCAATAACCTGCAAGTACATCTCCAGCACCAGTTTCCGGTCCCATTTCATGTCGGGAAGCACGACAAACCCCGTTTCAGGGTCAGAGTCTCTGTAAAGCACGGCCTCCGCTTCAGCGCCGTGGAACAAGATATTCCGCACCCACTGGATGCGGTCGCCAAGTTGCGTTTGAATAAACGGCCGCACGACAGCCTCGAACATGGCTTCGGATTCTTCTACGGCATGGTGCTTTGATAAGGTGAATTTGCGGATGTGCTGCGGGGTAGCGGGGTAGATAATGTTGACTTTCACGCCGGGTTCCGAGGGGCTCTGCCTCAAACAGGCCGTGCCCCACGTGTAGACGTCGTTCGCCTCTGTCGCTGCGGCATCGTACAAGTGATTGAGATTGAAGAACCCGTGGTTTAACTGAAAAACCAGCTTCTCCACGAAAACCAAAGCGTCCTGATTGTCAATTGTGCCTTGCAAGATAATTGACTTGTTGTTGGCAATGGCCTGGAGGGTTTTCACCCATTTGAATTTGCGGAGGGCCTCCGAGATTTCAATTGCCATTGGGCTTAGTCGGCGGTGCCCGCTTATATAGTGGGGGGCACAATGTTCTATGCCGTTTCACGTGACGCATTGACTTGTACACCCTAGTGGTTCACCCGATAGCTACAATGGCAGTCAGGGATGTCAATCAATACACAGCCTATTGTACATGCTACTCCTTCTTCTTCTTCTTCTTCTTCTCGCCGTCGTCGTCGGCCTTGCGCTTCTTCTCCTTCTTCTCCTTCTTCTCCTTCTTCTCCTCTTTGTCCTTCTTCTCCTCTTTGTCCTTCTTGTCCTTCTTTTCCTTCTTGTCTTTCTTTTCCTTCTTGTCCTTCTTCTCGGGCTCGGCCGCCGTCTCGGGCTGTCCCGCCTCAGGCTGCCCCGCAGACCCCGCCCCCGCCTCCGCGGGTTTCTTGCCCAACTGCACTTCGGGCGCCGCCAACTTGTCCGCGGGCACCGGCGGCTCGGGCTCGTCCTTAAAGTCCCTGTACTCGGTCTTCCAGCTGTCAGGCGTCTGCTCATTGACGCGGCCGTACTTGTCCAACTTGCCGTCGGCCTTCATCTGCTTCTTCTTCTGCGCCACGGGCCCGAGACCCCAGCGTCTCGGGTACGTGTCGCGCTCCATGATGCAGCGCTTGATCTTGGCCACCACGCCGTGGTCGCACGTCTGGAGGTCCACTGTGGTCATCTGGGCCACACCAATGGCAATGGCCTCGCCCTTGGTGGTGATGAGCACCACCTCGTCGTACAACTCAATGCCGTCTTCGTAGCGCAAAAGCCCCGGGATCATCAACTTGGCGCCGTAGCACACCGAGTTCACGGCGCTGTCCTTCACCACGACCCGCTTGTAGCCGACAAGAAGCGTCTCCAACGGCTGGATGATCTTGCGGAGGTACAGCTCGTCGCGCGCATTGTCGTAGAGGTACTGGGCGTCCAAAACGTCGTGCAACGTCACCAACTGGTCCAGCTCGCCCATTGCCCCGCTCCGCACGCGCCGCAACTCTTGCATGTGTCCGCCCACGCCCAAAAGCATACCAAGATGCACACAGAGCGTCCGCATGTACGTCCCGGCCTCGCACAGTGCCCAAAAAACGCCCAAGCCCCGCTCCTGGTCAAACTCAAGGAGCTTGCTGTCGTAGATGGTGCGCACTCGCAAAACACGCTTCACGGCGGAAATCAACGGCGGCCGCTGGAAAAGCGCACCAGTCAAGTTCTCGAGGGCACGGCCCAACTCCTTAGCGTCTGAAAGCGCCTCGTGGAGCCGCACAACACACACATACTCTTTCCCCGCACCCTGCTGCAGCTTGACAAGGCGAGTCGCCCGGTCAATGCACACAATGAGGCACCCCGTCACCTTGGGGTCCAACGTGCCCAGGTGGCCCGTCTTGTCCACGCGCAAAATGCGCTTGATCCACGCGACAACCTCGTGCGACGACGGGTTCAGCGGCTTGTCGAGATTGATTACCCCGCTCAGCACGTACAGCTTGAGGTCCCGCTTGAGGGGCAGCAGCCCGCTGGGAATGGGCGTGTAGTGGCCCAGACGCACAAGGAGCTTGTCGTAGTTCTTGAGAAGGAGCGGCCACTCGCTGGTGTCGCTGGACGGCGCCACCTTTTCGGGCTTGATCATGTCCATTTTTCAGGTACTGCAGACAGGGCGATGAGCCTATGCTAGCCCTCCAACAGCATGGCGTGCCCAATCTCAAGCCGGAGACACTCTTGCCAGAATAGGGCCCGCGCCATGCCCCGCACCTCCTTCACACACGCACCCAAGTTGTCGTTGCTTATAATCTCCCGCCCGTCTACCCCGCACACAGCCAGAATGGCATCCTTGTAGCTGCTAATCTCCGCACACACATCGTAGAGCTGGTGCACGAGCTGCAGGTCCGCCACAACAAGCTCGTCCACTGCAATTGTGCCCGCGCCCGTGCTGACGTACGAGTCATCCGACTCCTGGTCCATGGCAAGCAAGTCGCCCGTGAGCCGCGTGAGCTGCGCCAAGCGCTCCTCAACATAGTCAATGTGGCTCTGGAGATGAGCGCTGTTGGCTTGTGCTTGCGTGAGAACGTGCTGCAAGTGGCTATGGAGTGTGTCCACTTTTTGGCCAAGCTCAGCCACTGGGGCGTACGTGGCGACTCGCTCGGCGATGATTCGGTCGATAAGAGCGGATATGCTCTGGAGAATTCCTTCATCGACTGACTGGGGGCCCTCAATGGAGACCTTGTCCATGAGGTCTTCGATCTGGGACACTGGGTTTGCTTGGGGTGGGGATGGAGATTTGGGGTACGGTCTGGGCTGTGGAAGTGGTGTCTCTGTAGGAAGGGGAAGCGGGGAAAGGTACTTGGCGGGCACGCCTGGTTGCCCCGCCTCCGCTTGCCCCGCCCCTGCTTGCCCCGCCCCCACTTGCCCCGCCTGCGGGGCCACATGCGAGGCCACCTGTGGAGCCACCTGCGGAACTTTGGGTGGAGCGCGGGGCAGGGTGAAGCCTGGCTTCTCCGGGAGTGGTGGCCCCGTTGTCTGCCTCAGTGGCTCCACCACTGGAGCCTTCTCCAACGTTGACTTGACAATGCGCACCAACTCCACGAGCGTAAACTCGGATCCAGCGCCCCGCTGCTGGTGCCACTGTGCCAAAAACGGATGGTAAAAGCGCCCCTGTCCGTCCACGTTGTTGGAGGGACGAATCCGCATGCCCGCTGGAACAACCACGTAAACCACCGGCGCGCCGTCCAATTCCAGACTCAATCCCAGAGCGAAGGGGTAGTTTAGCGGGAGGTAGACGTTGACAGTTGCCCCGCCTACCCCGCCATGTAAGTTCAATAGAAGCTGCAGCGACCCCGCGCTCGAGGTGTACACGCTGGTGCGCACCTTGAAGCCTTGCTCCAAAAACACAGCAAGATACTGGTAAACGTGCGCGTACGTGACGTCTGTGTGCTCGTAGTGGGCTTGCACCACCAGATGTAGCCAATTGACCACATTTTGTGAAAGCTTCATGCTTAGTATCGGTGTACGGGTGTTTGCTTTGACATGTCTGGGTATGTTGCAGTGGCTCTAACGGCAGATTTGCAATCATTGCGGTGCTCATCGTGGTGGTGGCAGCAAGCGTCGCGGCGTGGAACTTCGCGCCTAAGGAAAACACCACTGTGTTTCGGTCCACAGTGATTTTGACCATGGCCATGTGCTACTTGTTGTGGGCAATCACGTACTTGGCGCAGTTGCACCCGCTAGAGTTCCCCCGGCGCAGTGACTTGCGGCCCGAGTTGTAGTGACGAGCGAGAGGCGACTCTTGGATGACTCGTGGACGACTAGTTGACGAGTCGAGGTGACTTGCGGGGTATGGATGACTCAGTGGAAACGTAAAAGCAGTTTCCTCGGTAACTTGCGAGTAGTTTGGGGATGAAGACTCGTTGATGTCATGACTCCTGACTTCAATGTTGAATAATCTTCAGTCGAAAAACGACGAAACTTCAGAGCGGTGGTAAATAAATGTCATACAGAACGATATAGATTGATGTAATTGAATGATGCTCATTGGGATCGGGTGGTTCATGTGGTCGTGTAGATCGAAAGTCGGTCAAGGGGAGTGACTGTGGAGACAAAGTTTGCTTTAGTTGAGTGAGTGTGTGATGATTGCGATACCGAGTTGTTTATCGATTTGATGAGAGGTATTTGGAATAAAGGCTTAAAGATGTAGGTTAGTGGCGATGTGGTGTAGTGGGGGACACACTCACGTGACAGTTAAAAAGTGAAATCTTATCTCACGGCATGGCTCCGATAAATGCGTGGCCGGATCGGACCTGACTGATAACGCTAAGATAACGCACACCCATTCGGCAATACGCGATGGGTCCAGCCGCACAATAAGCCCTATTCGGCTAGTGGCCTATCCGGACCGGGTAACTAACCAGTGTGCTGCAGGACCGCGTACAAAACGGGAAGTTTGCGAAAATTTGCTGTCCACGCATGATAGCTAGATGCGTGGGCAATCTCCCTTTTCTGCCCTGTCGCTGTCAGTTGGCGCTCAGGTTCTGGTTGTGGAGAAGAGCAAGCCGCCGTAGACGTGCAGCATTACCTCAATCTGGCTGCACCCTGCGGTTGGACCGTGGCCCCGTCCGGACCGATGCGCAAGTGTCACTGGCCGGTGCCTACATTAAAGTAAATTTGGTTACGAGTCGTTAGTTGTGAGTTGTGAGTCGTGAGTCGCGAGTCGTGAGTTTTTTGAGTCACTGAGTCATGAGTATTGGTCGCTTGGCTGACGTCACGTCATTATCCCCTGCAGACCGAAGACTCCACGTGACGGCACACCCCATTGTGCCACTGTGGCTGCACCTTATCATGACAAGCCACGCTGCATATAGTGGCGCCAAACGCTTATTAACTCTTCGCAGCCATCGCCAACATGCCTTTTTTTCGCAAATCGGCCCCGCTGCCCGAGTGGGAGCAGCCCTCGCGGGATCTCGAAAATAGCAATGACGTCAAAAATACCTTGTACGAGGAGAACTCCGTCAGCGGCACCGACTCGGACTGGGTTGAGCACGAGGACAACCCGTTGGAGTTGAAGCGCGGACTTAAGGACCGGCACATTTCTCTCATTGCCTTGGCCGGCATCATCGGCCCGGGCATTCTCGTCGGCGCCGCGCTCCCGACGGCGCAAGGCCCGCTCTCGCTCTTGGTGGGTTTTGGTGTCATTGCGATTATTGCCTTTTGCATGGTGCAGAGTTTGGGCGAGTTGGCGACGCTATACCCGCTGGGCAATGTCTTTTCGACGCTCGGCAACAAGTTTATCGACCCCGCCATTGGCGGCACGGTGGGGTGGAACTACGCCATCATCTGGATTGCCGTTTTGGCGAACGAGTACAACACAGTGGCGGCGATTATGCGGTTCTGGGGCCCGCAGGTGCCGTTGTACGGGTACATTTTGATTTTCTGGGCGGCGTTTTTGGCGTTTCAGTTTCTCGGGGTGGCCATGTTTGGCGAGGCGGAGTTTTGGCTCGCCATTGTCAAGATTGTGGGCATTTTGGCCTTTTACATCTTCTCCATTGTCTACGTGCTGGGCGGCGTCAAGAGCCACCCGGCGTTTGGGTTCCACTACTGGCACCACCCTGGCGCCTTGGCGCACGGGTTCAAGCTGATTGCCACCACGTTTGTGTTTGCGTCGACGTTTTACCTGGGGACGGAGCTGGTTGCCATTGCCGCGAGCGAGACGCGCAACCCGTCCAAGGCGATTCCCAGCGCCATTCGCCAGACGTTTGTGCGCATTTTGGTGATTTACATGGGCATTGCGCTCTTTTACGGCATGACGGTGCCGTACAACGACCCGGACCTCACCGAGGGCAACAAGACGCTCAAGCTGCCCATGAGCGTGGCGTTGAAGCGCGCGGGCTGGAACGGCGGCGTGCACTTGGTGAATGCCTTCATTTTGGTGACGTGCATCTCGGCCATCAACTCGCTGATTTACATTGGCCTGCGAACCATTGTGCACTTGGCCAACGAGGGCGCGGCGCCGCGGATCCTCAACCGTGTGAATCGCCAGGGCGTGCCCTACCTCGCGGTGATTCTCATGAACTTGTTTGGCTTCATTTCCATGATGAATGTCAGCACGGGCGCTGCCAACGCGTACAACTACATTGTGAATATCAGCGGCGTGGCGGTGTTTATCGTGTGGGGGTTCATCAATGTCTACCACATTCGGTTTAGACAGGCGTGGAAGCTCCAGGGCCGCAAGATTGAGGACTTGCCGTACAGGGGCATGTTGTACCCGTATCTCCCGTGGCTCGGCATTGTGCTCAATGTGTTTCTCGCGCTCATACAAGGCTGGGCGAGCTTCAAGCCGTTTTCGGCCAAGGACTTTGTGGATGCGTACATTTTGCTACCGTTTTTCTTTGTGTTGGCGGCGTTTTACAAGTTTTTCCGCAAGACCCAGTGGGTGGATCTCGCCGCGGTGGACTTGGACGAGGGCAGACGCAAGGACCTCGATTGACGCATGGACTACATGGACGCATGGAAGCCTTTGTGCATAAAGGTGCATAGAAAAGTAAATGATTTAAACGAAGTATTGAATGGGTGAAGACGGGAGTTTGAGCTCATCGAGTGGGCACGTGACGAGATGAGCAAGAGGGAACGCGACGAGGACAAGGCCGCCGCCAAGCGGGCCAAGAAGGAGAAGAGGGAGGAGGAGAAGAGGGTGAAGGAGAAGAAGGAGAAGGAGAAGAAGGAGAAGAAGGAGAAGAAGAAGGAGAAGAAGGAGAAGAAGGAGAAGAAGAAGGAGAAGAAGGAGAATAAGAAAAGCATGGACGAGAGCGACCTGGGGAATGCCAAAGCCGCCACAGCCGACATCGCTGAGTTCCTCACCGCCAACGAAGTCTCCATTGAGGACCCACACAGCCTCCCCGTGCAGCCCTTGTTGTCCTTTGCCTTCGACCTCGAGCCCCAAATCAAAAAAGCGTTGGCGCACTTCAGCAAGCCCACGCCGATCCAGCTGGCGGCGTGGCCGTATCTTTTGGCGAAAAAAGACGTTGTGGGCGTTGCCGAGACCGGGTCCGGCAAGACCTTTGCCTTTGGGGTGCCCGCGTTGGACGCCATGCTCCGGGAAAAGAAGAAGGGCCTCAGCATGCTCTGTCTCTCGCCGACGCGCGAGTTGGCGCTCCAGATCTACGACACTTTGCAGAGTGTCACGGCCAGCACGGAAATCGAGTGTGTTGCCGTGTACGGCGGCGTGAGCAAAGCCGACCAGGTGCGGGCGTTGAAGACGGCGAACGTCGCCGTGTGCACCCCTGGGCGGCTCGTGGACCTCTTGGACGACGGCCTGATTGGGCTCTCGCAGATTGACTACCTTGTTTTGGACGAGGCGGACCGCATGTTGGACAAGGGGTTCGAGGAGCACATCAGGCGCATCATTGGGGAGACGCCGCGGGGCAGGCAGACGGTGATGTTCACGGCGACGTGGCCGAAGGAGGTGCGCGAGCTCGCGGCGAACTTCATGACGCAGCCGGTCAAGGTCACTGTGGGCGAGCGCGACGAGCTTGCGGCCAACAAGCGCATCACGCAGGTGGTGGAGGTCATCGAGCCGCGCGAGAAGGAGAAGCGGCTCGTGCAGTTGCTCCGGCAGTACCAGCACAGCAAGACGGACAAGGTGCTCATTTTCGCCTTGTACAAGAAGGAGGCGCTGCGGGTGGAGGGCTATCTCCAGCGCGGCGGGTTCAAGGTGGCTGCGATCCACGGCGACTTGTCGCAGCAGCAGCGGCAGGCGGCGCTCCAGGCGTTCAAAACGGGCGAGTCGGCCATTTTGCTTGCCACGGACGTGGCGGCGCGCGGGTTGGACATCCCCAACGTCAAGGTGGTGATCAACCTCACGTTCCCGTTGACGGCGGAGGACTACGTGCACCGCATCGGGCGCACGGGCCGTGCGGGGCAGCGGGGCACGGCCCACACCCTCTTCACCGAGCAGGAGAAGCATCTTTCGGGCGCCTTGTGCAACATTTTGCGCGGGGCCAACCAGGAGGTGCCCGAGGCGTTGCTCAATTTCGGCGGGCACACCAAGAAGAAGACCCACCTGGCGTACGGCGCGTTCTACAAGGACGTGGACATGACCAAGACCTCCAAGAAGATCAAGTTCGACGACTAGAAGCTTCAGTGGACAGAGGCTTGTAAAGTTAGAGCGGAAGGCTTGCGGTAGACACCTTGTAGTAGACCAGAAGGTTTTCAGTGGACCAGAAGATTGATAATAGACCAGAGAATTATAGTAGTAGACCAGAGGGTTTTAGAGTCTTGGAGGCTTATGGTAGACCAAAGGACTCATAGTAGTAGACAGAAGACTTATACCGGACCAGAGATTTTAGAGTAGTAGACCAGAAGGTTGGGAGTAGACTAGAATGGTTATAGTAGACCACAAGGCTTCTAGTAGTAGACCAGATGGCTGATGCATTTGAACCAGAGGCTTTAGTATTAGACCAGAAGGCTTCAGTATCAGACCAGAAGACTGATAGTATTAGACCAGAGGGCTGATGAACTTAGACCAAAGGCTTGCGGTAAGCCAGAGGCTTGTAGTAGACCAGGGAGTTTGAAGTAGGAAACCAGAAGGAATATTATAGACTAGAAGGCTTATAGTAGACCACAAGGCTTCTAGTAGTAGACCAAAAGGCTTATGGTAGTAGACCAGAGGGCTTACAGTGGTAGAGAAAAGGCTCATTATAGCACACCAGAAGGTTTTGAGTAGGCTAAAAGGCTTGTAGTAGTAGAGAAGAAGGCTGATAGTATTAGACCAAAAGGTTCGAATGTTTCAAGACCAGGATGTTATCGCAGTAAACCGAAAGGCTTAAAGTATCAGATCAGAAGTTTTTAATGTTAAACCAGAGGGCTTGAAGTTGAAAACCAAAGAGTTGAAGTAGTAGACTATAAGGTTTCAGTAGTAAAGTAGAGGGCTTATAGTAGTAGTCGGAAGGCTTATAGTAGACCAGAGAGCTTATAGCGGTAGACCAGAGAATTTATTGTAGACCAGAAGGTTTATAGTAAACCAAAAAGCTTTAGTTTTAGACCAGAGGGCTGATAGTAATAGACCAGAAGGCTTATGGTATTAGACTAGAGGACTGATAATATAAGACCAGAAGGCTTCAGTAGTAGACGGAGGGCTCATAGTAGACCAGAAGGTCATAGTCGTCGACCAGAAAGCTCGAATGCTTTCAAACCAGAAGGTTATAGTCTTAGACCGGAAGATTTATGATGTTAGACCAGGCTTGAGTTTAAGACTGGAGAATCAGAAGTAGACTAAAAGGCTTATCGTAAGACTAAAAAGCTTATAGTAGTAGACCAAACGTTTATAGTACTGGGCCAGAGAACTTATGGTGGACCAGAAAGCTTGTAGTAGACCAGAACTTGTAGTAGACCAAAGCTTGTAGTACATCACATACTTGATGTCATAGACCAGAGACTTGATGTCATAGACCGGGTGCCACAGGCAGGCGCAACACTGCGTAGTCAAGCAGACACCCACGATCCAGTGCAAGCCAAAGTGTACTAGCATGGATCAGGTGAAACGGACTTACATATAAAAAGGCGACCTGCCAGTCTGAACCGATCCAGATCTCATCCAAAACTGTCCGTCCATTGACCATTCCTCCGATCCTACAATATCAATGCTCTCGAAACCCGTGTTATTCCACTGTCAAGGCCCACCTGTGGACCAGCGGACGTAGCACTCGTCGGCGTTGGGCCGGATCAGAATGATGGAGTCCACCATCTCCATCTTGCACTCGTCCGAGTCGCCACACGAGCCCGGCCCGAGCCTGATGGGGTCTCCCACGGTGACGTTTTCAGGATAGTGGGTCACACTGCACCAGTCGCTGCAGAGCAGCAGCGAAGCCCCGACGTACAAGTGCGCCACGGCCATTTTCATCTCGGCAATGGCCAAGTTCTTGCCGAGACACATGCGGACGCCCCTGCCAAACGCCATGATGCGCCTGTTCATGCGGGCGGTGCGTGCGGCAAAAGCCTCGTCCAGTTCTGCGCCCTGGAGCCACCGCTCAGGCACAAAGCACATGGCGTTGGGGAACACCAGCTCGTCGCGGTGGTACAGGTACAGCTGGCACAGCACAATGGTGCCCTTTGGAAGCACAACGTCGCCTGCGGGGTACGGTGCGGGGCACACGCGGGGCATCGGCCCCGGGCCCAGCGTGTGCACGCGGAACGTCTCCTGGAGCACCGCCGCGAGGTAGGGCAACCTGTCAATGGCGGCCTGGTTGTGCAAGTCGGCCGTGGCGAGCTCGCGGCGCAAGCGCTGCTGGCGCGCGCGGTTCACGGGCCGCGAGAGCTCGTAGCAGAGGTACGTGAGGAGCACCGCCGTGGTTTCGTGGCCCGCCAAGATGTTGTCGCTGAGAAAGGCAAAGGCGTGGTTGCCCTCGATGCCCCGCAGCGACAACAACTCGTACGTCCTGCTGGGCAGCGTGAACAAGCGGCGGTGCCAGCGGTCGACCGCGGCCTGCGCCCGCGCCAAGCTGGGGCGGAGCCACGTCCACACGTGCTCCCACAGCGGCGCCAAGATCCTGAGCACCGCCAAGTCGTTCAGCACGCGGTACTCGCGGAGAATGCCGCGCAAGCCGTGGTCGGCGAGGAGGCCCGAGCCGTTCTCGGCGCCGAGCTCGAACGCCGTCACCACGTCGAGCGCCAACAGCCCGAAAAGCAGGTAGACGTCGACGCGGCGCTGCAGCACCGCCTCAGCCACCAAAAGGCCGATTTTCAGCCGCAAAAGCGCCGTGTTCTCGGCGTTGAAGACGTGGTGCTTCAGGTACTGCGCCTGGAGCATGCGCTTGTACGCCAAGTGCTGCCGGTTGTCCATGGTGCTGAACAAGTTGTCGTGGCCAAAGCTGCGGAAGCTGCTGTAGTAGCGCAGCTTCGGCATGTTTTTCGTGTACAAGTCGTGGAGATAGCTGGTGTCGCCATTGAGGCTCACCTCGCCCGGCGCCACCAACACGACGTTGCCGTATTTTTGATGCAATTGGTGGACCGTGGCGACCCAGCGGTTTTGTTTCTGCGCCACGAGCGCGGGCAAGCGCAGAATGCGGTTCCAGTAGGGCCCTGGCACCGTTCTGTACGGCGAAAGCACAAAGGGCTGAATTAGCAAATAATAAAAGAAGGCCAAACCCGCGAGCAGCGACACGAGCACGGGGTCGTGGGCGGCAGCCCATGCGGCCGCTAGGAGCACCATGTGGGCGTGGGGCCCGCTGGGGTAATAAAGGGCCCAATTGCGCCCGCCTGCACCGCGGCGAGGGCATGGTGCATGCCGCTGATCCCTGCACGCCGTGCATGGCGCTGCAGCAAAGATACGAACGGTGGCGGGACGCATGGAAGCCGGTGCATGGAACCCGCATGCATCGCCATCCACGGTGTCAACTTCTCACGTGACATGAACCTTGCGCTACTCCTCCAGCTCGTGCTCGTGCTCGGCTTTGCGCCGTTTGACTCGCCAGACTTTTGCTCGCAGATTGTCACGCCAACGTGCAACACCACCTTCAGCTTCATCGACGCCCTAAACGGCAATGTGCGCCCGTACCTCGAGGCCCTCGTGCAGACGCCGTTTTTCCGCCACTTCAAGTTGGACTTGGACAAGCTGTGCAAGTTCTGGAACTCGCGCCACTTCTGCGCCACCCGCGACTGCGCCGTGGAGGTGTTGGAGCCGTTGCAGTACAACTGGACCGAGTTGCCCGCCGAACTCCGCCCGCTGCGCCTCGGCGAGCTCAGCTCGCCGCTGCACGGCCTGGACACGTGCGAGGACCTCGACTACTGCCACATTGACGAGGGCCACCAGTGCGTCTTTGTGGATTTGCCCGAAAACCCGGAACGGTTCACCGGCTACGGCGGCGAGCAGGCGCACAAGGTGTGGCGCGCCGTGTACAGCGAGAACTGCTTCCCCAACACGAACCCCTTCTCCATGACCCACGACGGGCAGCCGGAAACGTGTGTGGAGAAGAATTTGTTTTACCGCTTGGTGAGCGGCATGCACGCGCTGATTGCGGTGCATCTTCTGCACGAGTACCTCGACCCGCACACGGGCACGTTTGGGCCCAACTTGCGGGTGTTTATGGAGCGCGTGGGCAAGTTCAACGACCGCATCCTGAATATCTACTTCAACTATGCGTTGGTGCTGCAGGCGCTCGTGCGCCTCTCGCAGGCGGTGCTGCTCCCGCTGGTGATTTCCGCCAACTCCGAGCCCTTTGACGTGGAGTCGCGCGAGTACGGGCGCCTTTTGGGCCGCATCGAGCTGGTTTTGGCCCGCGAGACGCTTTTCGACACGCTGCAGCTCTTTGACCCCGCCAAGGTCGAGCCGGGGCTCAAGCTGGAGTTCCGCGCCCGCTTCCGCAACGTCAGCGCCATTATGGACTGCGTCGGCTGCGACCGCTGCCGCATGTGGGGCAAGGTGCAGACCATTGGCTACGGCACGGCGCTCAAGGTGTTGTTTGAGCCCGACGCGCCCAAGTTCCGCCGCATCGAGCTCGTGGCGTTGGTGAACACCTTTGACCGCCTCTCGAAGCTGATTGCCGCCATGAGCAACTTTAAGGAGCTCTACGGACGCCACTTGGAGGATGTCGCCCGCGGCAAGGCGGTGCACGGCGAGTACGAGCCGCCCCACGACAAGGGCATCGAGTTCCCCTTCAAGTCGTTTGCCCCGCCGGAACGCATTGTGCCGAGCCCGGCGAAGCGCATCGATTTCAAGGAGGACCTCAACGAGGTGTTGCGGGAGGTGTGGGACGCGTTGGGGTTCATTTGGCGGAGCTACGTCGAGTTCCCGCGCACCGTCTACGACTATGTGCTCTACTACGCCAACGGGTGGTGGAATGTGTTTTTGGGCAAGGCCGTGTACGTGCCGCGGCCGAAGGTGCCCTTGAAGGAGGAGTTGTAGGCAGCTTCTCGCAAAACGCCGGCGACTGGCCACTGCCATTATAGAAACGTCGCAGAACGGCTTTATAGAATGTCGGACAAGATGACTTTGAATGGAGTAGGACTGATGGTGACGACGTTGTGTGGGTTTAGAGGGGTTGGCGCTGTGTTGTTTCTTTCAATCTTAGTGTAGAAGGGAATATGCTGATTGGTTGTAAGCTTCAGCCTTACGTACTGCATAATCCGCTATCAGCACTGCATATACATTGGCTGCAAAAAATTATGCTATGCTACTCTCAGACTGTCGCCGCGCTCGCAGGTCACACCTGACCTGCCGGACCATTTCCTCGATAAAGCGCGCTTTCGCACATAATTTTTGTGTGCCTCCAACACACAAAGTAGCCGTACACGGTCTACAGACACGTATAGAGCTTGGCGCCGACTCAATTGACTACTCTGTGCTTCAATTCGCTTCTACGACGACTCATTGCCAGTAAAACGGGCAACAAAGTTACATAGTAAATGGTGAATAACTCGCTTCAAATCCATTCCTCACCTACGTAGCGTCACAGACCTAATAGCCTACGAAACGTCTTCAAACGTAGGTGGTCAGAACCCTTCAAGCACACCAAAAACGCTGCCTTAGCGGTTCTCTTGAAGGACCAACTCCCAACAGCTATGGCATGGTGCCCCTCTTTCGAATGCCCTGGTCGCGGCGGTTTCACTGCTGATATTGAAATCCCCGACAGACGTCTGTGGACAGAAAGCTGCAACCTCTGGTTTAGTCCGGCACGGGGCCCTGTCAGGACCCCGCTCGCGTAGCATTCTGGCACAAAACGGTCTCGGCGCAGGAACCGTCCTGTAGACTGCCGTGCTACGCTACACAAAAATTGGTATAAAAACACAGGATTCCCACTTTTTTTTTACGTCTACAAATGTCCCAATCCCTAAGAAAGGCTTCGCCTCTCGGATACCCAGACGCTGAGGCTGTCACTTATAAGACAGCCCACCTGTTCTAGTGAACTGACCGCCAATTCGGCGAGCATCTAAGGTTCATTGGGGCTGACAGCGGTTCCACCGGTGGTGGGCCGGCTCACTTCCATGCTTATTGCAACACCACAGTGGCGGGACAATGCCCCACTTACACTGATGGTGGTGGTTTGTGAGCCCGCTTCACGATAACACCAAGAGGACTGGGGGGAGTTTGTTTACTGGCGCCTGGCGTCACAGAGGACTTTTAAAGGAGCGTCTGTGCGTGAATCGGTCTCTTGAGGGGGCCCTGGCGAGTCGTATAGTGTCCTGGGGCAGGAGCTATGGGTGAGGGTCTAATGGGCCCGGGGTGTCTATCGCCCGCGCTCAAGGTGAAGTGGCGAAGCACCCTCGTACCAGAGGAATGTTGAAAAGGAAGGGTGGCATAACACTGCCGCCAACTCGGAGTGCTTCCTAAGCGCAATAGCTTAGGAGGACGTTGGACACCACCATCGCGGGGCCTGGGCACTGAGTCGCCTGCCAAACTCCCTGCACCGGTGGTGTACCCGTCGCCTCACCGGGCGGCGGGGGCCCACGGGCCCGCCCATGTGAGGCGGGCCAAGCTGGATTTGCCCCACTATGGGCATACCCCGCTGCGGGGCTGCCCCTCTTGAGCAGCCCCGCGTAGGGGGAGTGCCCCGCACCGCGGGGCCCCTCCAGTGTGGGCTCCCGACTAGGCCCGTCCTCCAAGAACGGGGCCCTAAGGAGCTTTACCTAGTCGGGCTGGGCGCTGCGATTTCCTGGGAGACTCAGACAGAGAAGTCGCAGTGGCAGAAGGTTGGGGCGACCGCTGCCGTACGTCCATCGTCCTGGGGTAATGTGGATAACCCCAGCCCCATAAGGGGTTGAACCGCCGGCGGTATTCTCAGTCCAGAGCGGCGGCTCAAAAGTGAGGTCGGGAGAGATCTCGGTCGGGTCCTCGGAGCTCTGCGTGGGCAGAGGCCAGGATACCAGGGGACGCATGCCATCCGGCGATACCTAGGGGATACCGGTAAAGTGCGTGGGACGCGACCCTCGAATTCCGGGAGGAATCAGCCGCCTAAAAAACTGATGG
>JAKUAK010000024.1:0-129234 GCA_030562905.1 Tanozyma kutaoensis | reverse complement strand
GACTAATTCGCAGGGAAAATTCTCGCCTATGTTGAGTTCCCATTCAGGAATTATGCTCAAGCCAAGCGATTCGACATTAACGAAAGAATAAACTAGGTCTCTTATCGAAGCTGTTGGGATCATTCTCTCAATGGGTGATGTTTGTAGTTTGAACTCCGTGATATTCGGCAAACCCGATTCCTCGCGAATGAAGATGCTAGCTTCCGAGCACACGAGAATGGCTCTGTCAAATGGCAAACGGCTTATGCAGATGTGAAGGACTCTGATGTTGCTCATGTCAATCGATGATGCAAGTTTGTGAACGGCCTTAGTTCGAAGCTCAGGACACATGTCGTCGTTGATGTCAAACACCACGTGCTTAGTTCGGTTCGCGATCTTTTGAACAAGTGCCAAAACATCTAGATCGCGCTTGAGACTCATGACATTGAAGCTTTGAATTCGTGCAAAGCCAACGAAATTCACGGCCTCTCCTAAGAACATTATTCTATCAGCTTCTTCATACAGAAGTCGGGTTGATCTGCGAAGCTTTAGGGAAAGAAGACGGCTGCTACTTAGTGAGCCTAATATTGGATGTTCCGTCTTACTCCAAAAACAGAGTAGGAGTTTATCCTTAAGAAAACAATAAATGTTAATGGTCTTTTCTTCGGGAAAATGATCGATGGTGACATAGTTCATGTACTCGACAAGGCTCGAGTTTGCTTCGAGCGAAACTAGTAGCTGGTCGATCTTTTCCCCGGTGGTTATCCATGATATGTTCAGTGACTCAACAAGGTGTCGAAGCCATTGTTTCGCACCCAGACCGACACACCTCAGTGGAATCTTGAGACTGACCGCAATCACGATTTTGTGGTATAGGAGAGAATATGCACATCTTTTAGTGGCTTTGCACATCACTGCTAGCTTCACTTTGGTGTACTGAGACAGATACAAACATATTTCCTTCCAAACTGCGACCGGCATGACAGCATCATGAGAAATGATCATGGGTGACTAGGCTGCCACCTTGGGCGGTGACATTTCTTGAAGCACTTTTCGCTCTATAGAGGATAGGTGCTCGCCCCCAGCATTTATATTATTGAGACAATTGCGCTTGAGACTTTTGTACTTTCCGTCTCTTTAATCGCGCGCATCGATTTCGGTGACGCTGAGCGAATAGCGTTGTGGTCACCTAACTCGCGCAATGGATAAGAACAGTACTTTTCGAACGTGAGTATCATGCGTGCATTCAACGATTTTGATGAGCTGTGCGAGTGTTTAGGGAGACGAAGAGGCCACAACTCGTCCACCACAGTGAAAAATTGGTCAAGAGCTGAAGAGGTTCGCGAAACAGGGAAATGTCAAGCACTAAAAGCCTTAGCCCAGCTTGAGCGCCAACATTTAATCTTTTCGCACCAATCCCCTATGTTAAGTGATGAAACTAATCAAGTGCATTGTATCGAAGACAGTCTTCAAAAGTATTGTCAAGAGGTCAAATCTGAACGCTGCGCGACGCCTACGACACAAACGTCAGCGACAAGAGGATTTTACGACTTTTGTATCATGTCATGTATACTTTCTAACCAACCATTCCACTTCCCACCCATCTACCGTCCTCTTCCGACCGTCCCATCCGTTTATTCCTTCGACCCATACCTTATCCCATCCCCCTCCCTAAATCAACAACGAGCTTGTCGAGTAGCTCGAGCAAATGTGGTAGACAATCTCGGCGAGCCCCCAGCTGAAGGGGATCCACGTGCTCATGCTGAGCAGCCCCGCCAAGTATATCGCCTGCAACACGAGCCCCACCACGGCGCCCGTCAAGAAGCCCTGGGCGGCGCCCGAAAAGAGGTACAAGGCCAACACGAGGAGCAGGCCCCGCACCGCCAGTCTGCGGACGCCCGCGAGCTGCGCGTGCAAGCGGGCCTTGCACAAGACGCTGGCGGCGGCGCAGAGGCCCACGGCGGCGTACGCGGCGCTGAAGCAGATGAGCAGCCAGTACACGGTGAAGCGCCAAATGTCGCCCAGGTAGTACAAAAACAGCTGCTCGTACAGGCCGTGCGTGGGCCCGAGCGGCCAGTACAACAGCGGGAACCGCGGCGTCACGTAGCCAATGGGCACATTCAGCAGACTCACGAAAATCTTCATCTCCTGCACGCCATGGAGTCACTCCTCGACAATGTCGAACAGGACAACAACCCGCTGCTCTACGCGCCCTACCTGCCGTACGGCCGCCCCAGCGTCGACCTCGTGAGCTCGCTGATTGGCCTCCTGCAGCGCATCGCCGACACGCTCGAGCGGGGCAGCGTGGCGGTGGCGGTGCCCTCGTCCGAGCGCCTCGCGGGGCTGCTGGTGATTGTGTACGCCATCGAAATCAGCAGCGGCGCCGACACCTTCGTCGTCAAGCGCCGCTACTCCGAGTTCAAGCTGTTGCGCGACGTGTTGGCCAGGCTCTTCCCCACCGTGGTGGTGCCCCCGATCCCCGACAAGCACTCGTTGCTCTCCTACTTGCTCAACAGCATCGACAACAGCAAGGAAACCAGCGTCGTCGAGGTGCGCCGCCGCTGCTTCGCCAGCTTCCTCAACGACCTTGTCTTTGACGCAAACACCCACTTGCGCCGGTGCCCGCTCCTCCACAAGTTCTTGGACCCCAACTACGAGCTCGCCTGGGAAAACGCCCTTGCCGAGCCGCCCGCGAGCTTGCTCCCGCCAAACTTGCTCTTGGCCAACCCGACAAACCCCACCGACCAAAACGGCTTGTACATGCTCTTGCCGCCCGTGCCGGGCTTCGACATGGACAGGCGCGACCTGCTCCCGCCGCTCCGCAGGCTCGCCGACGACGTGGCGCGCCTCAATGCGGAAATCGAGCTCTACAGCCGCAAGTCCCGCGAACCGGGCCTCAAGTTCCACATCCCGCCCCTGCTCTACAAGTTCGAGGCCGACTTCGCCGCCGCCATCCGCGTGCTCCACGACGCAAACAAGCTCAACGGCCGCCTGGTGCTGCACCTCAAGGCCGTCATTGCCCTCTTGGTGGAGCTCGGCGGCACCCTCAACAACTTCTCGCTCCAGATCCACGAGCCCAGCCTGGACAATGCGCTCTCGGCCATGGTGGAGCGCTTCGGCAGCACAATGGACCTGAACTTCCTCCTGTTTGAGCTGTTTGTCCACACCCACTTGGTGCCCCACTGGCAGGAACCCGTGGAGCAGTTCCTGCAGTACTACCAGCTGGCCCTCCAGCTCGTGAAGCTCTACAAGTACAAGCTCGTGCAGTACCGCCTCGTGCACCGCCTCAAGTTCGCCAAAATCCAGGAACACTCGGCGTTCCACGGGCAGCTGGTGCAGCACCTCAAGGACTTGAACATCAACAGCCCGTCCATCAACCAGGCCATCCTCCGCGCCGAGAGCAAGCAGCGCCTCGGCAGGAAGCTGTGGTACGGCCTCTTTGGCGGCAACAAGCAGGTGCTCCCGGAGCCCGAGGCCGAGCTGCTCGAGGCGCGGCTCCAGCACGTGGAGAAGGAGTTGGGCAAGCTCAACCAGCTCGTGGCATTGACACACGGCGACTTGGCGAATCTCACGCTGGCGTTGGAGACGAGCTTCGCCGCGTTTGTCAGAAGAATGGAGCGCAAGTGGTGCGAGGCCATGTTGGCGTACGTGCGCGCAGCGAAGACGATGTTTGCCGAGAACGAGCAGGTTTGGCGCGGCTTTAAGATGCTGCTCGAGGAGTCGGGCGCTAGGGAGTCGGGTCCTGGGGATTCGGGTCTTAGGGATTCGGGCTCCGACGAACCGGGCTCCGACGAACCGGGCTCCGACGAAGGAGGCATCGACGAATCGGGCCTCGAGGGAATGGGCGCTTGATCGCGCAGGATATTGGGATACATGCATTGGGACTCATCTGTAGTGTGATCAGGGTTTGGTGATTTAATTGTGAAACATGCTGTTTTCATGCAACGACCCGGTGAGCTTGACGGTTGTTGAATATCGGTAAGCTTGACGGTTGTTGAATCTCGCTGAGCTTGACGGTTGTTGAAATTCGGTAAGCTTGGAGTCATCGCCTGTGGCAAAGTGAGACTTTTGGCAACTTAATTGTGACAAATTGCGACTTGACTCGAGGAGCTGATTCTTTGCCAGCGTGAATCGTTGGTATTGTCACCTAAAAAGCTGCGGACCTTTTCCGGAAGAGCGATGATGACGAAGGTTTCGCAGACGGAAACGGATTGACAACAGCAGGGTTTGTGGCGTTTTGCACCATCCACTTCAGAGAAACGTAGCTCGCCCCAATGCTCCTCTCTAGGTTCATCAAATGCTCCACAAGTCTTCTTCCTGAACGATGCTTTAAATGCACATCAACCAGGGTGTAGGGCAGTCTGACCTATTGGCAAGTCTTCATGCCTATGGCGAGAATCTAAAGGTCAAGTAACTCGAAAGTATGCTCTATGCTCAGTTCATCAATCTCCATACAGACAACATACTCTTAACCACAGAACGAATGGCATCGTGGATTTCAATTTAGCCGTTATATTCAGAATCTCCAAGCCACACATCGTGTCCTCAGACTGCTGATGCGAGCTCACATAAAAGCGAAGGCCCAAAAGCAGGGTTCATTGTTTGCCGTGCATGCTCAATGTGCCGCAAAAAAACTTATCTTTAGACATATCGAATCGTCGGCTTGTGGAAGTCACCCAAATGTATACAAGCTGAAGGGTGCAAAGCTGGCCATTCTAGCGCAAAAAAAGTCATTGGTGAATTCTGTCAAGCAAATCTGATCGAAATGCTGATACTTTAAAGTGATAACTACGATGCAATGAGCTCACTACAATAAATAAATAAGGGTCCGCTTTTTGATCAGTTCCATCGTCGGATGGCAGCATCATGTAGAGCTTAAATCAGGTTTACCTCCATAGGTGGAGGCTACAACATGATAAGCCAGCACGTTGAGGACTTTTGAAATTGGTTTTAGACGTCAATCGCTGAAAGTCTGAAAGGGGCACTGACCAAAGCATGAACGAAATTGCAAATATTCTCTTCATGGCTTGCGAGCACTTGTTTTTTAAAATCTTGATACATACTACCAATATCTGCGATACCCAAACATCAAAACCTCGTCGCTTCGGTCATCTCTTTCGATACTGCGTGCTGACCCGCACGACATTGACATAAAGTCATAACTGCCTTGTGGAAAGTCCATGAAGTCTCTGGGAATATTAGGCTCAAGGTGATTCTTTGACGCCGCTTAAATAGTGTTGCTCTCAGATCAGCATCTACCCTTTTCATTGATGCAGTGTCTCTCGAACACAAAAGTCAGTTTAAATCGTGATTGACTCTACAAGAGGGTCACGTCAGACTAAATCATGATGAAGTCCTCTACAAGAGTACCACATCAGAGCCAAACTCGGTTGGAATGCCCAATGCACAAGATACTCGCATTTGAATTGAGAGCCCACTGACTCTGTAAGTACCTTTCTACTCACTCTAAAAGTCCATATCCACTCACTCTAAAGTACCTGCCCAATCTAAGCACCTGTCCACTTTATAATAACCACTTTATAAGTACCTGTTCACTCACTCTACTGGTACCTGCACTCACTCTACGAGTACCGCCCTCAGCTACCGTGAGGCCTATTGGAATCAGCGCACTTTACAAGGTCAATTCCCATGTGTAAGTGTTGCATGACTGCCTGCTCTCGACAGATGAGCCCACTAACCAGGATTTCTGTGCTTGTAGACACAAGCACCATCTCTAGACTCTCATGACAAGTCACCCGAAGCAGCTTCTTCACCGAGTCATGACAGCATGACTCGTCTGAGTCATGCTGCGAACTTGACTGACTGTGCCGCCCCAGCCAAACCGCCGCCACTCACGTGAGTCACTCACGTGACCCGCCTTATGGACGACGTTTCCACCGTTTTGGCCACCCTTCGGGCGGAGACCGCCCTGCCGGACCTCGTCGGCGTGCTCTACCAGCTAGAAGACTACTACGAGCGCAAGCTCTGGAACCAGCTCACGCTCGCCCTCGACGAGCTCTACCAGAACCCCGAGACCGTGGGCGCCTTTCGCGTGCGGGTATTCACGCAGTTTGTGGCGCAGTTCCAGAACAAGCTCAACCCGATCCGTGTGGTTGACTTTCTCGTTGAGTCATTCGAGTCGCCCGCCATTTGCCTCGAGAAGTTGCGCCAGTTGCAGGAGCTGATTGTGAGCCACTTGACCAAACAGCACTCGCTGCGGAAGGTGGACAATTTGGAGGAGCTCCTCGCCGCGGACGAGCTGGTGATTTACGTCAAGCTCCAGATTGCGCGCCACCTGCTCTTGTTGGGCAAGGAGGCCGAGGCGGAGGAGCTCTTGGACCTGCTCCAGCGGGGCTTTGACGGGTTGCAGAACGACTACCTGGCCAAGATCAACGCGGCGTTCTACTTGACCCGCAGCGAGTACCACAAGAAGAAGGCCGACTTCAACCGTTTTTACGCCGACGGCCTTCTCTACCTCTCGTCGCTCGAGAAGCAGCTTCTGACGTCCGAGCAGCAGCGCATCGGCTACGACTTGTGCATGGCGGCGCTCTTGGGCACGAAAATCTACAACTTTGGCGAGTTGATTTTGCACGGCGTGCTCCAGCTGCTCGACGACGACGAGCACCGCTGGTTGTTCAGCCTCGTCAAGCACCTCAACGCGGGCAACCGCGCCAAGTTTGGCGAGTGGTTGGCGGTTGCGATTGAGAAACTGCCCCTCTTGGCGCACAACCAGCGCTTTCTCCGGGAGAAGATTGTCATTATGCTGTTGCTCGAGTTGATCTCGTTGCGCGACAACCGGCTTCTGTTGGCCGAGATTGCGCGCGTCACGGGCGCCGCGGAGTGCGACGTGGAGACCCTCTTGATCAAGACCTTTTCGCTCGGCTTGGTGCGCGGCCAGATCAACGAGCTCGAGCAGCGCTTGGAGGTGACGTGGTTGCAGCCGCGCATCTTGAACTTGGACCAGGTGAAGGTGTTGTACAACCACTTGGTGCTGTGGAACTCCGAGGTGGAGAAGTTGGCCGCAGAGGTGCACCGCAACGGCGGCCTGGTGTGGGCGACGCAGTGAGGCTGGCATGCGCGGGCACGAATTCAAAGTCGGTGGGCTAAGAGACAAGCGGGCTGACTAAGGTCGAGGATGTCGTGTTGAGTGTACTTTCACGCCAAAGTTAAGAGCAAGGAATACATAGCGCGACGCTAACAGTCAGTGAATACAAACGCGACGCCACTTGACAGTCAGTGAATACAAGCGCGACGCCACTTGAGCAATCAGTTCGTATGGCGCGCTCCGTTGAAAGTGTATTGAAACTTACTGGTGGCTGACAATTGACGCTTGAAGCGTTTGGCTTTTCAACCCTTGAAGCACCGATTCTAGTGACCCAAGGAAGGTTGGCCTCACAATTATCACTGACCAACTAGCCTATTGTTTGTTTCTTGTGAAAGCTCGTTGAGAGCTTCCTGGAGAGTTTCCAAAAAGACCGTCACAGTGGTTTGCCCTTTCGCAGTGAGTACTTTAAACCATTCGATTGAGGTAGCCATATGTTGCGTCGAAGCAAAAGCAAAGTTTGATCGAGCGTTTTCTCGAGCTCAGAACAGCTGATTGCTCTTCACTGGCCACTCTACGGCAAAGCGTGATCCCATGAGCTTTTTCTCAATTGAGAAAGTTGGCCTGCCAGCCCACAACGTTATTTAGACGTTCCAAGGACATACATGCCCGATGAGATGCTAAGGCGAGGCACCAGGGCTCGAAGCCGTGAAAGCCTCCATAGAGCCCAGACTTTGCCAAACTGGCCCCAGCTTCAAAGAGTGCGCTATACCACACAAAGTTTGCGACACTAACACAAGGACTCAGTGTTCAAACGTTCCAGGTGTGAACGACCGCACAGTCAAAAACGCTAGTAGGAATTGAAATCATCAAGATACCCCACACCAAAGGCGATACGCAGTAGACGCTGGCGTGCGCAGTATCGAAGCGCACTTGCTCACAAACACCCAAACACTGGAAGTCCAGAGTAGTTGGAAGGTGGCACACGCACCATGTGCTGTCTCAAGAGTCAGCGACTAAATCTCCCGTGACCGCTTTTTGGCGTCGATGACTCGTGGTCGTCGGCCTACTCCAGACTGCCCAATCCAGTCGCACACTCCCACTCAATCCTACTCAACTTGCGACTCATTGATTCGCTCATCGCTGCTCGGCGTGCTGCGCTACTTCGACGAAATAGCAGTGACGCCCGGCAAGGCCTTGCCCTCCAACAACTCCAACGAGGCGCCGCCGCCCGTCGACACGTGCGAGAGCTTCTCCACCACGCCGTACTTCTTCGCCACCGTCGCCGTGTCGCCGCCGCCGATAATCACCGTGTTGCCCGCCTCCGCCAGCTTCACGGCGGCGTCCAAGAGCGACTTGGTGCCGCTCGCAAAGGCGTCAAACTCAAACACGCCCGGCGGCCCGTTCCACACAATGGTCTTGGCCTTGCCCACCGCCTCGGCGAAAAGCTCACGCGACTTGGGGCCCGCGTCAAGCCCCATCCACCCGTCGGGGATGCCCTCCTTGTCCGTCGCAGAGCCCGTCTTGGCGTCCTTGTCGAACTTGTCCGCGGTGACAAAGTCCACGGGGAGCACAATGTCCACCTTGTTTTTCTTGGCCTTCTCCACCAACGCCTCGACGTTCTTCGCGCCCGCCTCGTCAAAGAGCGAGTCGCCAATGGCCATGCCGTCAAGCACCTTCTTGAAGGTGAAGGCCATGCCGCCGCCGACAATCAAAATGTCCACCTTGTCCAACAAGTTGTCAATCAACTGGATCTTGTCCAGCACCTTGGCGCCGCCCAAAATGGCCAAAAACGGCCGCTGCGGGTTCTCCAACGCACGCGCAAAGTACTCCAACTCCTTCGCCATGAGGAACCCGCTGGCCTTTTCGGGCAACTCAACGCCCACCATCAGCGAGTGGGCGCGGTGCGCCGTGCCGAACGCGTCGTTCACGTACACGTCGGCCAACTTGGTCAAGCTCTGGCGGAACTTTTTGACATCTTCCTCCGACGCCTTCTCCTTCTGGCCGTCCACCTTGCGCAGGCCCTCCTCCTCAATGTGGAAACGGAGGTTTTCAAGGAGGATAATCTGCCCGTCCGAGGCGCCAGCAACGGCCTCCTCGACCTTGGCGCCGACGCAATCGTCCAAAAACTCAATTTTCTGGTTCGGAAGCAACTTCTCCAACTCCTTCGCCACGGGCGCAAGCGAGAACTTCTCCACGCGCTCGCCGTTGGGACGGCCAAGGTGCGACGCCAAAATCACGGCCTTGGGCTTCTGCTCCAACACATACTTGATGGTGGGCAACGCAGCGACAATGCGCTGGTTGTTTGTGATTTTCAGGCCGTCGAGGGGCACATTGAAGTCAACGCGGATAAAGACTCTCTTGCCGCCGAGGGCAACGTCTTTGACGGATAACTTGGACGAGAGGGACATGTTCTGCAGGATGGAGCGCCCTGGGCCGAGGTGAGCAAGCACGGGGCGGGAGGTACGGGCCCGGGTCACCGGATCTGTGGTGCACGAGTCATCAACGTTATGGTGTACGGGTGCGAGCTAAGTCCTCTGTGTTACACACATCTTTACCCTGGTGTACGGGTCTTCATCAAATGTCCATGGACAAGCTCCTCCACTGGGCCATTGCCAACCAGTCCGGCGACGAGGAGGCGAAGCAGCTCGCGGGCCAGCCGGACCCAAAACTTCTTCTGAAGCTTTTCGGCCCCGACGAGCCAGGGCTCATGAGGCACGCCATGGCCGTGGCTGCAAATCCCGAAACCACCGCCGAAAACCGCCTCGTGGCGTTGGAAAACTACGAGATGCTCATTGAGAACCTCGACAATGCAAACAATATCGAAAACCTCCGCCACTGGCCGCACATTATCGGCCTTTTGGAGTCGGAAAACGCAGCCATTGCGGCGCTGATTATAGGCATTGCAACGCAGAACAACCCGCCGCTGCAAGAGGCGTTCTTGAAGCACAATGGCGTGCAGCCGTTGGCAAAGTTGACCGACAGCGAAGACAAGGCCGTGAAGTTGAAGGCGTACTTTGCCCTTTCAAGTTTGTTGAGGAACAATGAGGCGGGTGTGAAGGAGTACTTGAAGCACGGAAACGTGACGTTTTCAGACGACCCTAAGGTGCTTCTCCGGCAGTTATCCTTGGTTTCTGCATTGGCATCCACGGGGTACACTGATGTCTCCGTAGACAGCGTTATAAAGGCGTTGGAAGTCGGACAGTGCGCAGACAAGGCCTGTCTCGCGCTTTCACAGCTAAAAGAGCAGGGACGAGAATTTTCAACAGCAGAAGTGGAGGAGATCAAGAAGCTGGTTGTGGGCATGGAGAGCGACGAGGCCGCCGAGTTAAGAAAGGCGTTGTTATAGAGTAATAGATGGGGTTCAAAATCAAAGGCAGGGAACTCCAGAGCGGTTTGACTCAGCTCATTTGAGAACAGCAGTGCTGACCACCTGTGCCGACTCGTGATCGGTCCTACTCATCAAAAGCTCAATCTACAAGTACATCATGCATTGGGACCCTTTTCACTCAATCATTGACCACCGATTCCGGATCGGTGGCGGTAAAGACCCGCTTCATGGCGGCGCCCACGGTTGGGGGCACGATGTTTTTCTTGTTGACGGTTCCAAGGGTGTCCTCTTTGATGAGCCGGTCATAGAGCGCCCCGGGCGACTTGAAGAACTCGTACAACGTTTCGATCCGCTGCGGCGTCATGAGATTGAACTTTTTCATCATTTCGAAAAACGTGCTCTTGGTGTCCGTCCCCAGCTTCACCGAGCCGACGTTGAGGTCCAGCCTCTTGCTCTTGTCGTAGATGGAGTGGCCAATCGAGGCGGTGAATGCAAAGAGCCACTCCACCAACTCGCTGTTGTTTTTGACGTGGAAAACAGTGACGCGGTGCTTAACCTCAGTTTCGTGCACAAGCCGCGTGGCCTCCGCGGCGGTGACTTGGCTTTCTTCGGTTTTTCGGGCTTTGCCATTTTCCATCTTCAGCCGGAGCGCCTCTCTGTAGCGCCGGTCCTCCGCTGCAGCCAATTTTCTGGTGTACTCCTTGAAGCCAATGACAACCACGATAACATGGGACAGCAACTCCTTCATGTCCTCCTCAAACCCTCCATCTTGCACATTTTCAATGAACCGAGCCGCGTCGTAAACCAACAAAACGACATCCTGAGTGACTTCCCGGGGGCTACACGGGTCAAATGCATCGGTGTCCGCGTTGTAAATAGCCTCGACTTTCCTTCTCCACTTGACTGTGGGAATCTCGAGGTAGGTGTTTCTGTGCTCCACGTTGGCAAATGTCTCGTGGAAAAAGGGGGTTTGTATGTCTTTCAAGCAGTAGGCGATTTCTATAATCATTTCTCGTAGCACATCCTCCTTGGTCTTTTTCTTGTTTGCCTCTTTGATTGCCTTTTCGGCCGCCTTGTCCACCTTTCGCGACTTGGGGGCTGGTTCTGGAACCTCGTGCACCACTTCCAAAAGCGATTTTGCCAACTGCAGCGACTTGAACGGCGAGCTGACGATGGGATCGGAGTTTCGAGGCGATGACTTTAGGGAGTCCTTTGCGATGAAACTGTCGTCGTCGCTGGAGATCGGGACGTCAATAAGGGTCCGGATAGAGTCCGAGACCTCTTTCCGCGGCACATTTGAGTCCTTGATCTCGGCAATGTCGCTGCTTTCACTGGGTATCTCAATGTAGTCGGGCATCACGTGAGGGTGGAATGAAGGACAGGGGCTAATCGGTGGGAGCGAATTTGGTTGATGCCAAAGGGTCTCGCGTCATAGCAGCATGGCCTTATTGAGTTGAGCCTGAGGATTTTGAGGAAAACACTGACCCGCTGACTTTTCACGACATCCGCTCGTTGTGTTCTGAGTCAATCGTGGGTTGTTTGCCATTGACCGAACCTGACGAGTCATCACTCGACTCATGACTCGACCCACGACTCAGTTGATGACTCGACCCAGACTTCGCTTTAATCGCCCTCGCCAACCCGTCCTTCCAACCGTCCTTCCAACCGTCCTTCCAACCGTCCTTCCAACCGTCCTTCCAACCAGTCCTTCCAATCCGTCCTCGCCATCATCCGACCAGCCATTCATCCGACCCGCCATTCAACCCAAACCCTCCTCACCACTCGGACTCCAACATCCTGCATGTCCAGACACCGGGCCGTGTCCATGGCCTTTGGCCATTCTCCCGCGGAGCAGGAGCTCACGGCGCGGTCAATGAGTCGTCTCAAGGCGGCGCACAAGGACGTGCGGTACGACTGGCCGCAGCTCGTGCTGGACGAGTCGCTGCCGTTGGAGCTCGCGTTCCAGTTTCTCGACGACACGCTGGTGGGCCTTGCGCACCGCAAGGCGGAGTTCGACCTGCTCTGCGGGGCCGTGGGCGACGCGCTCCGTGCCGCGGTGGTGGAGAACCACGAGGTGTTCAGCAACTCTGTCGGGCTGTACCACCAGCTTCTTCTGATGGTGGAGGAGCTGCGGCGGGGCGCGCAGGAGATGCAGCAGTTGCTAGAGGTGAGCACGCGGGACGTGGGCGAGCGGAGCGGGGTGCTCCGGGAGCTAGGCGCGCAGCTGCAGCGGTACGAGGAGATGCTTGAGGTTTTGGACGCCATGGCGGCGCTCCGGGACCTTCCGGGCCGGATCGACCTGCTCGTGGGCGAGCGGCGGCTCGGGGAGGTGTACGACGCGATTGCCGCGGGGCACAAGCTCGCGGGGCGGCACAACTTGTTCCAGCTTCTGGCGATGGGCGCCACGCAGCAGTACTTGGAGGCGCAGAGCAACAGCTTGTACGACACGGTGGTGGACGAGCTCAAGAACGAGGTGTTTCTCAAGGGCGTGTCGCTCGAGAACTGGCGGGGCTTGGTGGGGCAGAGCGGGGCACAGCGGGGCTTGCACACGTTGTTGCACGCCGCCACGCTCGAGCAGCACGTGTACGCGGCCGCCAACGTCGACTGCGACGAGGCCGCGGCGCTGTTTGCGCGCGAGCTGGCGGCGTTTTTGGAGCGCCTCCCGGCGGTGGCGGACCAGAACGCCCACACGTACACCCACCAGCTCATGGCGACCGCGGCCAAGTTGGGCCGCTTGCCGCAGGCGTTGGAGGCGCTCGCGGCGCTGGTTCCCGTGGAGATGGCGCACTTTGTGAGCCGCACCACCGAGGAGTGCAAGGCCAAGAGCCAGCTGTTGCTGCGCATCGCGCGCTTGGCGGACCACGGCTTGAGCGACGCCGCGGTGCCCGTGTTGCAGGACGTGTTTGGGTGCGTCTTCCTCAAGCTGCTCGCCATTGTGCACCGCCACAAGGTGGCGTGCGAGGTGGCGCGGCTCCTCGCGCCGGAGCTGCCCTACACCTTTGAGCACGTGTGGGCCGCCGTGCGCAAGGAGTTGGAGCTGTTGGTGACGCAGTACATTGACGAGGAGCCCGTGGCGGTGCCCAAGCCGCGGCTGCGGCTCTTCAGCTTCGCCGCCGTGGGCGAGGCGAGCCGCACCGCCGAGGACATGAAGCTCATTCTCAACGAGATGTTCCCCGGCTTCTTGGTGGAGAAGCCCGGCGCGGAGCAGCTGCCGTACATCCTGGCGGAGCGGCTCGTCACGGTGGACGTGTTGGTGCCGCGCAGCGTGTACAACATGCGAGTCATCCTCGACTACTTCCTCGTGTTTGCCGCGGGCGCCGACGCCTACGCGCCCGCGCTCAACCAGTTTGCCGACTACATGCGGCTGACCTTCTGCGCCAAGTTGGCGCTGGAGCTCCGCGCGGCGCTCGAGCGCGGCTTGGGCTTCGACAGCGTCGTCGAGGACGGCGGGCGGACGCTCCACGCCAACGCGCTCGAGTTCCGGCGCCTCTTTTGCAGCGTGTGCCACACGATGAACACGTCGTTTGCGTACCGGCCCGAGCTCACGGGCGTGGTGCTCGGCCTCTTGGACGCGTTCCTGGCGGCGTACCACGCCTACTACAAGCGGCTCCTCAGCGGCGAGCTGGAGTTCAACCGCTGGATGAAGCTGCCCCAGCTCTTGGAGACGCTGCGGCAGCTCTTGAAGGAGACAGACCCGGAGAAGCGGCGCGGCCTTCTCCGCGCCGAGCTCTTCGCCATGGCCAGCGACCCGCTGCAGTTTGACGTGCCCAAGGAGCACTTGATGGACGGCACGTGGTTTGCCCTGGTGTGCCACTTGCACACCAGCGCGGCGTACGTGCTCTCGTGGCTCCCGCAGATGCGCAAGGAGTCCAACTACACCCACGACACGCGGCTGCGCACCGAGCGGCTCCGGCACGAGTGGCTGTTTTTCGAAAACGGACGCCAAACCAGCGACAAGACGCGCCTCCACGTCACCCTCACGCTGGCGCGCGTGGCGGAGTTCGACCGCGCGGTGGCGCTGTTTGCCCAGATCGCCGACAACTGCCTCGCCGCGCTCCGCTTCGACGTGCGCCTCAAGGGCTTGTACTACATTGGCAAGTCGTACGCAGAGCCCTTTGTGCTCGCCACAGAGCCCGCGGACAGCGACCAGCAGATTGGCCAGTACAACCGCGAGTTGTTCAGCTGCGGCACGCACATGGCAACGCTCTTGGGCCGCCGCGTCTCGGACGCAGTGCTCTTTGGGCTCTCCGAGTTCCTCAACCGCGCGCTCATCCAGGGCTCCGAGTTGGTGCAAGTCGCCAACGAGCACGGCGTCAAAAAGGCGTTGCTCAACATCTTCACCATGCAGCAGATCCTCCGCAGCTTGGTCTCCGACCCGGACTCGGTCCACTTTGCCCCGGCGCTGGGCTACTTTGGCTTGTTCACAACCTCGGAGCACGCCATGTTGCAGCGCATCGCCAAGGCAAGCAAAACGTACACGCGCGCCGAGGCGCTCAACATGCTACGGCTCGTGTACAGCGAGAAGTTGCACAGCGCCGCGGCGCTGAACTTCAACCGCGCAAAATACTCGGAGTTGTCCAAAAAGATTGCCGACATTTACGCGTGAGCGGTGGTTGCTGAGAGCGCCGACAGCGCGGCTTTGGAACGGTTCATGTGGGCGCGTCGAGGTGTTGGCAAGCGTGCAACTAATTGGCTCGGCTGGGAATTTATGGAAGGTGTCGATGTTGCACCCTCTTAAACGATGTACACTACGAAAGCGAGGTTTAATATGAGACATCTAGGCAGTGAAGGGCTAGAAAGTCGGCCACAACATGATGCAAAAGGCCTCATTCTGTAGAATCGAAGTAATGGCATTGATGTTTGTGCTTTTGTCAAATTCGACACAAATTTCAGGAAACAGTGGTTTTCATGGTGATGAACGACAACAAAACAGCGTTCAAAGACGATGAAAATCGATCCTATAAGCACCAAAGACCAACTACTCACCTGTTGGTGACTAAAAGTCAGCCGATTTCGATCTACATCGCCTTACCGATCATTCGACTATCATCATACAGCTCAGACCCTCTAGATTCATATTCACGGCTCTTCACCTCAGTCGAGTTCTTATTTACGATGCATTCGTCGGGCGGCTCCTGCAGAGGGCGGTCCAGCGCATAAGCGAGGCAGATCTGACGACAATGCATTTGATTAATTCGACCCACTGACTCACGCAATTCAGTCGTGCATCAAGCGCAGTGGTGACTCTCGCCGAATCAGTGACTCAGTGGTGGCCCTGGAAATTATTGCCCCCCACACGAAGCCCATAGTGCTCGCTCAAGCGCTCAAAAAAGACACGCCCGCACGCCATGCCCGCACAAACAGCGAAAAAGTAAACCAAGGCATACGTCATCGCCACAAGCATCAAGGCGTAGCCAAACATCTCAATGACAAACGCCAAACACAAACGCACAAAGTCGCGCACCAAGCCAACGGCAAAACTCGGCTTGTGGCTCACAGTCAGCTGCTCCACGCCCGAGCCCTTCTCGTCGTCGCACTCGCAATTGTCCACAACCGTCGGCGCATACGTCGCATTGTTCCACACCTTCACCTCGAGATAGTTCTTGATAAATTCAAAGCCTTTGGACAAGAATGCAACGGCGAAAATCAACAAGAAAATGCCAAACGCCTGCCCGCCATTGTGTGCGGAAAAGTCGCGGAAAAGAACGGGGTAGTTTCTCCAGTGCTTGGTAAACCACATGTTCATGCCGTGCATGCCCTCCATGCCCATCAGATGATTCAGAGTCAGCGGCATGCTCATGCCTGGCATCGACATGCCCGAGGGCATCGACATGCCGGACATGGAAGCCATGCCAGACATGGTCATGCTGGCCATTCCCATGTCCATGCCCGACGACATGGCCATGCCGTGGTCGTGTCCGTCGTGTCTCGCGTAAACCATAACGAGGGAGGAAAAGAGGGTGCTTTATACGGGTTTGAGCAAATATGAGCACATTTGCATCTACATTAGGTGTTGCGGTGTGCAGGATGAAACAATGGTGCAGCCGTGCCAATAAAACACTAGATCGAGTTAGCGTGCAGCAGACAAGCACAGCGCGCAGTGGTTGGCCAGGGTCCATGCAGGTGTATTGATTGATTGGCCGACTCACGCCGATTAAATACTCAGTCGTCCTTCGTCTCAGGGTCAATGGCGGGACACCGGTCCCCGCCCAAGACATGACTCTCCAACCACTCGTGGCCACGAAACCGTGCCCCGCATCCGGCACAGTGGCCCCACACCTCTAGCTTCTCCGTGAGGTTGGGCGCAGCGCGCGCATGCGGGTCGTCAAACTTGAAGTGCACATTGAGCAAGTGCTTCTTGTAGTCGTAGGGCCGGTTAAACTTGTTTTTCTTGTGCAGACACACGCTGCGCGGGAACACACACGAAAAGCGACTCACCTCGTCGTGGATCCGCTGGTGCCGGCTGTAGTCCCGTGATATGTACTTGTCGCAAATGGGGCACACGACACCCTTGGGCGGCTTTTTCTTCTTCTTCTTCTCCATGTCCGGCTGCCACAGCGCGCTGCGCTCAAGACCGGGCCGCTGGAAATACATGTTTTTCTTGATAACGTCCCCCATGCTCACCGGTAAGACGGGCTTGACGTCGGGCTGGCTGCGCTGACTCATGGGACTGAATGACTCGTTGCGGCCCTGACTCAATGACTCTGCCCGGCTCTGGTTCAATGACTCAGCTCGACTCTGGCTGTACGAGCCGCTTCGGCTTTGCGAACGCACAGCCGGATTGGGCGCAGTCATTGGCGGCGTGAAGCTCATGTTGGGCGTTTGAATCATGCTCGTACTGTAAAATCTGCCAGGTGCGGGACGCACCGGAACACTATACTGAGTTTCCGGCTTGAACGCAGTAAACTCCTTGAAAAAGTCTTCCACAGGCGGCTCGTAGTCATACGCCGACTTGGGCTGGAAATCAAAGAGCCCGACGTTGCTTTCTAGCTCAGTGTCCGGGAAAAACCCATTGAAGTCCGCTTCGCTCGCGACCAGGCTAAGTCCAAAGTAGTTTTCAAGAGGTGGGTTTACCAGTGGTGTAAAGTCCTCTTTGAGGCCAAAGTCGGTCTCTGATAGACTCAAGTCCGGTGGCTCGGAGGTCAGCGACCCGAAAAGGCTGGGCGGCGGTTGTAGATTGTCCAACGGAAGATGGAGCCCCGGATTGCGGCCCTTGATGTGATGACTCAGGGTCGGCTGACTCGGAGTCATCCGGCTCACCGTTTGGCTCTTTAGTGTCGGCAAGGGACCTGCCCACCGCTCTGGTTCGGATAAATATGTGTGCGGATCGGCCTCCGCGCCGTGGAACCCATTCATCTTGGGGTTTGAGTATATGCACTACCACGTCCTAACTGCTCCAAAAATATAATCTGATTGCGGCATCTTTAATCAACGAAAGCTTGACCATCTCTGACCGTCGCGCGTCAAAATGCCGCACTGCTTCGATACAAGTGAGTCAAAAATAATTCATTTCAAGTCATGTGTTGAAGCACGCAGTGCTCGCAATTCAGTGGTATGCACCGAACCTGGCTCTGCGCCATGTCCATGCATGCACAGTGTCAACCTGCAGACAATCAAGGTTAGCATTTTGCCCCTCGCGACATTTGCCCCACCATGTCAGCAATTGTATTTGGTCCCACAGGGCTCTGCGGACTTGAAATTCTCAAACGCGCCGATACAGCAGGCGTCTACCTGAAGGTTACCGCCGTCGCTAGGCGCGCAGTGAAATACTCCGGCAATGCCTCGGTAATCGTCACCAAAACGCCAAATTACGCCGAGATTTTCGCAGAAGCGAGACCAACCACTGCCTTTTCGGCTTTGGCCACCACCCGCGCTGCTGCCGGCTCTGCTCAGGCCTTCATCGACATTGACTACGGTATCAATTACGAAATTGCAAAGGCTGCAAAAGATGCGGGTGTTGAGACTTTTGTTCTCGTGAGCGCCGTGGGAGCCGACGCCCTGTCGAGATTTCTCTATTGGAAGACAAAGGGTCGTCTCGAGGAGGCAATCATCAACCTCAACTTCAAAAAGGTTGTTATTCTCAGACCCGCAGCGTTGTTGGGAGAGCGCGAGAAGCTGCTCGGCGGACCGCTGGTGCTATCTGAAAAGTTTTTTGGGCTTTTCCACCACACTTGGCTCGGAGACAATTTGTTCTTTCCGATCCAGGGATCTGAGGTGGCCAAGGTTGCTGTTCACTTGGCCAAGGACCAGGAGAATGGTGTGCGCATCATTTCTGCAAAAGAGATGGTGCAATTGGCCAGGAAGCTCGAGTAGTGTCTATTGTTTTGTTTTTTGGTGTAGAGTCCATGAGCCCTTTATTTACGATTTGTGAAACAGGTGCCTGTTCCCCACTTTTCAATGAGCATTTAATGTCTGCATCTAAAGTTAATGTGGCATTAGTCATTGCAGTGGATTGCTTCATGCCGGCTGGTGCGTACGTTGCTGGGCACTGCAATATGCCTCCGCGGTTCTTGGCTTAACGCTCTCCGCGAACGCACTTTTTTCTTGTCCTTATGTGCTTCTTTCTTGGTATCTCTATTGTGTCTTGCCCCTTGTTTCTCCTGCTCCTTCCATTTTCTGTCAAGGGTTCGCTACCCCTTCCCTCGCTATTTTTCAGGGCATTGCGTAGCGAAACAATGGCACACGGCTGCGGAGCTGTGAGTTTCACCGACAATGGCGCTGCATACGAACTAGGACTCGATCGTGAATGGAGTTATCGCGTGATCTGCTTGATCTTGTGGTCTACCCGGCGTTATGACGGTCCAGCTGTAGGTCGAGAATGTCTATTCATTCAGTGAGAAATTGACAAAGGCTCGGCAAATTCCGAGCAACATAGTCGAACGGAAAAAGACTTTGCACGCGTTTGCAGCAGCCCCACTTTTGTCTCAAACGATCAGCAGATCGGCAGTCGATCCACTGCCACCATGTGGCTTCATCTCTAAAAATGGGCTGTCACGCACAGCCAAAAGCCGCATCTTGCTTCGTGTCTTCCACCCTACGTGCTTCTAACCTTTCCAGGGTTTCGTATTGTCGCTTGTGTTTGTGCGGCGACGCTACATGCTCCGCGCTATTTTTTCTTTACGATTATTGCGAGTCAATCTTCCGGATTCCGCATCCAAGGCTCATAGTACGCTGCGTCATCAGTGTTTAATGTTACATTCATGCTATGCTATCCATGCTGGCCCGTCTCCTGCTCGAGAAGAGGGCAACGTTCTCCGCCCAAAATGTGATTGTCCAACCAGTCGTCCAGCTGAAAACGGCGCCCACACGCGCAAGACCCCCAGCTCGCCAACTTATCCCGCAAGTTGTACGCCCTCTTCACCTGCGCCAGGTCGAACACAAAGTGGTTGTTTAAAAGATGCTTTTTGAGCTCGTACAACCGGTTGAACTTGCCCAGCTTGTGGCGGCACAGTTTCCGCGGGAACAAGCACACTAGCCGCTTCACTTCCTGGTGCGTCCGCATGTGCCGCGTCATGTCCCTCGCTATGCGTTTTCCACACACTGTGCAAACCATCAAGTCGACAAACGTCAGCTCCACGAGCGGCGGCACGTAGTTGGAGTTGGAGTTGACCAAGGTGGTGACGTCCGGGTACCGGTACACCTCCTCGTCCTCCATTTGGTACGGCATGTACCAGCCCGGGGTGTAGCTTCCTCTGCTTGAAGGCGCCGAAGCCAGCGTCATGTTGGGGAGCAGCAGCTGCGACACGAGCAGTGGGTTGGACGCCAGGAAGTTCAGCGGGAGCAGCGAGCTCGACGGGTTGAGCGAGGTGGGGTTGCTTGGCGGGGTCTCGACCGGAGTTCCCCCCAGGCCCGATCCGCTGTTGAACGGCGCCACAGGAAGCTGCCCCTGGTAGCCCTGATGCTGGAACTGCTGCGGGGGCGCCTGCTGGGGCGGCTGGGGCGCCAGCATTAGGTGGGGCGCAGGCATGTGTCCCACTGGCGCGGGCGGGCCCTGTGGGGGTCCCTGGATCGGCGCCATGGGCAATTGGGCATGCAAGTGGGTGTTGTTCTGGCCCTGGATCTGGCCCGGGTGGGGCGAGAGTAGGCTGGACATTTGCGGTGGGATCTGGGGCGGCATGGCTGCGTAGGCGGGCGCCACGTCGGAGATGCCCAGGTGGGCCAGCCCCTGGGCGTTCCATCGATACAGATTGTGGTACTGATCGGAGTAGTTTGCCATTTTCGAGGATGCGTGCTTGTCGCCGGGTGCGGGTGAGCCGTTGGGCGACTGCGGGGCACGGGGCGCATTTAAACCAGTGGCTGGAATAGCGAGATTCGACGAACGGCGTCGACCATTGTGGCCCTGCGAGCGTATACATATCTCTTGGGGAAAATTCCTTGCATATGCACAGGCACTGGCGCCACCGGCCTCGGTGCAAATGCCGGACTTTGGGTGCAGGTGCATATGCACCACGTACAGATTGCGGTGCAGGACGCATGCAGACGAAGGGAGGCGCCACTCTGCGGCACGGCGGGCGCAGCCGCCGGGCGCGCGCGGCCGTGGCGGGACGCTCTGCCCAGCGCTGCCCGCGTGGTGCAGGGCCCAACTCGGCACGATGCGGAGCCAATCGCCCATTGTCGCTTGCGTGTATTAGTCACGTGTATGTCACGTGTGTGCCGTTGTTTGGCGAGGCAGGGCAGCCATTGTTTAAACTTGCTCAGCGTCGCAGCGTTGGGTGGGCTTCCGCGCCAGCGGGAGCCAGCGCGCGAAATGTCTTTTCCTCTTTACGCCTGAGACAGAAAGAAGGAGAGACTGAGGCTCCGGCGCAGAGTGCCCTGCGCAGTCACGTAACCACGTGACTATCTCACTCACGTGACCCCTTCCTCAGCTTTGGGCGCGGCGAAAAATTTATCACCATGGGTGCCTACAAGTACTTGCAAGAGCTTTCCAGAAAGAAGCAGTCGGACGTCTCGCGCTTCCTCCTCCGCGTGCGCTGCTGGGAGTACCGCCAGCGGACCGTGGTGCACCGCATCACGAGACCCACGCGCCCCGACAAGGCCAGAAAGCTCGGCTACCGCGCCAAGCAGGGCTACGTTGTGTTCCGCGTGCGTGTGAGAAGAGGCAACAGAAAGAGACCGGTGCGCAAGGGCGCCACGTACGGCAAGCCCACGAACCAGGGCGTGAACCAGCTCAAGTTGCAGAAGCTGCTTCGTGTGGTTGCCGAGGAGCGCGTGGGCAGAAAGGCGGACAACTTGCGTGTGCTCAACTCGTACTGGGTGAACCAGGATTCGACGTACAAGTTTTACGAGGTTATCTTGGTTGACCCGTCGCACGTTGCCATTCGCCGCGACCCCAAGATCAACTGGATCGTGAACCCGGTGCACAAGCACCGCGAGAACCGCGGCCTCACGGCGGCGGGCAAGGAGTCGCGCGGCATTGCCAAGGGCCACGCCTTCAACAAGACGAGCGCCGGCAGACGCAAGACCTGGAAGAAGCACAACACCTTGTCTTTGTGGAGATACAGAAAGTAAATGTGTTGGTAATGGTGTAGGGATGAGGGTTCTGACGAGGGATTCTGGGAGTTGTGGGGTAGGTCGGTGAGTGGGTCATGAGTTTGAGTCATTGAATGGATGAGTCATGGGTTTGAGTCGTTCAACAGAGTCATGGGTGGGTCTGAGTCGCTCAATGGACAATCGTAGAATTTACGGGTCTGTACATCTTCGATAAACGAGTATGAAGACTTTTGCTGTGGGGCCTGCAGTGGTCAGGTGGTGAGCATTCAAACATGGACACAGGCGGTGACTTTTCTCGGTGATGCAGTGACTTCATACGTTTCATGGTGCCGTGCTCCTTCATGGTGGATTGCGCTCCGTAATTACAGCGCGTCTAGCCGAGCATCTCGCAGTGCCGAAGCAGGAACAGAAAAGCCATAGCAATCTTCATTACACATCTTAGTCAGCCGTCGTGCGTCGAGGTGCATGGCGGACCAAGCAGTTATGTACCTCTGTCGGCTTCATCTTCGTTGCGGCCACGCCGCTTTGGGCGGTTTGCAGATCCGCTAAGCCCCCATGCAACGTACCTACATCTTGGCACCTGCAAGGCTGTGCTATTGGCTGGACCGCAGATAAGAGGGCGCCGATGAGCGTGCTGCTCCAAGCACGACGGCCTAGTCGCATCTCGCTAGCAACGTTCCACAGCCCTCGGCCCCCTCGGAATCTTGCCGAGGGCTGTCTGTTGCAGAGGCCCTGAATCGGCTAGATCTTTTCGGCGCTTGCAAGCCGCTGCCACTTGTCCGGAGCTCCGAAAGAGGCTGTGTGCACCTTGTCATACTTTTGACAAAACCGATGCGTGGCTGGCTATGCTTCATATTAGTGTTTTTCAGGCGCCACCGCAAGTGATCAGGCTTGTGTTTTAGGCGCCATCGTAAATGTGTCGTGACATACAACGCGCGTCTATTGACAAACCTTATAAGCGAAAGCTTATAAAGTGTCAAGGCCGTGCCGGATGACACGTCAAATGTTACGCTGCATCATTCTTACAAGCCAGCCGTAATGGCACCATTCAAGTTTATGTTGTAACGCATGGCAGGCTAAAAGGTTGTCTCTTGGCACAGCAAGCGAAAGTGGGCGCATTTGGAGGGTCGCCCACGCTGCCAAGCGCTGCTCACTAGATTTGTGAGATCACTGGCTCTGGAGCGGTGGGTGACCAGGGCGACTGTAAAAGAGTGGACCTCAAGGTCACCTGGTGGTCGACACGTTGATGCCTAACGACTTGTTCAAGATATGGGATTATTTAAAACTGTCGATTCGAAACGTGAAGCGACAACTCACGACAATTGTGGGGAGCTATACCGTGTCAGAAATCCCCTCTGTCTGTAGCTTCAAGGGTTGTTTTCGACGCAAAGAGAGTAGCTTCAAAGGCAGGTATTTGACGCATGGCTACTCCAAAGCAATGATTTTGTGATCGATCTCGGTGTGTAGCGCTTTCAAAAAACACAAAGTGACGATGCTGCAACGCTAAAAAGTCGGATTTGCATCTCCAGCCACCTTGTTCACCTCGACAATTTTTGCCGCTCACAGTCGCAGGCACCCTGGACCGAGACCTAAAACCAGAAAGTTTCGCTTCAACGTCTTGCTTGACAAACAATAGGCTTTTGAGCTACGTCGTTTACTGCCGCGCCGAAGCGCAACCTAAACTTGGGTTTGTATGTTCGCTGACGTCAAGATAACCGCTCGGAGTGCCTAGAAGCCGGGCCTATTGACGCGCTCCAAGGCATGCCCGCGCCTTAGATTGTATCCTTCAAAACATCGATTTCACTCAATTCAGTGAAGGAATGAACCGCGTGGCCCGTTTTGTGTATTTAAGGTGGAGAGTAAGGCGGGTCGAACAGTGTAAATTCGAAAGATCCTGACGTAGCACCTAGCTCGTCTATTGATGTGTCCTCTATTGAGTTTCTTGTAAGCGCTTGCCGCCAAAGACGCCCTAGAGGCCGCTTCGACTTCCAACGCCAAAGACGCCCTAGAGGCCGCTTTGACTTCCAACGCCAAAGCCACGCCTGTCACCTGGCTCGCTGTCTGTTCCATATGGCCACGCAATCATTCTGTGTACTTTTCGGGGCTACTATTTAGCTTATTGGCTGAATTGGGCGGTGGCTTTGAGGAAGCGATGTCCAGCGATAGTAGTTCAGAGCTTGTCTGCTTCGTGCTGCTCGTAGCCACAATGCTTGGAATCTGTTTGAAACGTATTGTGAGTGTTTGAGCCACGGCATTGTGGTGAGTACTTGAGCCACGCATCGTGGTGAGTACGAGAGCCACGCATCGAAGTGATTTATTGAGAGCCACGACATTGTGATTTTTGCGGGCGGCGCATCAGCGAGCGTAGCAAATAAAGATTGTGACGTAGCCTGAGTAGTCGCACATTGTTGGACAGCCGCACTGTCGATTCGCCAACGATTGATTAGGAAGCTCTTTTGGTTCGCGGCTGCGAAGCGTGTCGTCGAGCGGCTAACGATGCGCCATGTGGGCTGGGATCCTGAGAGGCAAGCTAATGGTCTTGAACCAACGATTTTTACTTTGTGGCATACTCGAATGATTCCTTCAAAATTGTCGCCTCTGGTGCCTTTGCAAACGGGAGAAACCCCGTCGACAGTTTAATGAGGAAAACTGAGTTTAGACGGTTATTGCTGTGAGGGGGGCCAAGACCGAAAAGCTGGCCAATGCATTTGACTGAGAAGTTTCATTCGTGACTCGTGACGAGAAAGATGGGAGGGAGAATGCTGAGAGATGTTACATTTGTCTGAGTTACTTTCAGCTCGACTCAACTGGCCCACTGCAACGACAATAGCCAGGGCCAAGCCACCACCGTCCAGCGGCATCAAAGAAAAACATCGGCATTGTGAGATCTGAGATCATTAGGCGATTCTTTACAATCGGCTATATTCGTTTGAATTGGCTAGTTCGCTCGGCCATGTCGTTGGATCAGCCATGTTCGCTTCATCGGCCATGTTCGCTTACGACGCACAGTGTTGAATGCTCAGCATCGTATCAAAAGATATTACGTGGTCACTGTCAGCCCAGAAGCATCGGAATGACCACATTCACCCAACTCAGCGGGCCAGGAGACTGATCAGCGACCACCTGGAGAGTCCCTCTTTCAGCACGTGAATACAAGAGTCGTTGCCCACCTACTGAGCCATACATGTGGTCACCAGACGCACCGGTCCAGCCAATCAAACTCGACATGTGCCGGCAGAGTCAGCCAATAAATTCAAGTCACTACGGACCACGAATCGCTAAGCCACGAGTCGTGACCGACCTACAAGTCAGCCCACCACAATGGCCAAAACGGCACCAATCAATCAAACACGACCAAATGAAATCACAATCAACCCAATCGAATCCATCACAACCAAATCATCACAACCAATCATCACAACCAAATCAACCCAACCAATCATCACAACCAAATCATCACAACAAATCATCACAACCAAATCGTCACAACCAAATCCATCGAATCCAATCAGTCGTGTGTCGCTGTGATCGCGAGTCACACCCGTGCACCAAAAACCATGGCCCACCTGAAAACCGCCATTCTCCTGGTTTACGACAAAACGGGGCTTCTCGACCTCGCCAAGGGCCTTTCCGGCGCGGGCGTGCGCATTCTCGCGCTGGGGGGCACCGCGCGCATGGTGCGGGAGGCCGGGTTCCCGGTGGAGGACGTGAGCAGCATCACACACGCCCCTGAGATGTTGGGCGGGCGCGTCAAGACGCTCCACCCTGCGGTGCACGGCGGCATCTTGGCGCGGCTGCTCGCGCTGGACGAGGCGGACCTCGAGGCGCAGGGCATTGAAAAGGTGGACTACGTGGTGTGCAACCTCTACCCGTTCAAGGAGACGGTGAAGAAGGTGGCGGTGACGGTGGAGGAGGCGGTGGAGGAGATTGACATTGGCGGGGTGACGTTGTTGCGGGCCGCGGCCAAGAACCACGCGCGGGTGACGATTTTGCTGGACCCGAGCGACTACGCGGGCTTTTTGGAGGAGCTCAAGCGCGGCGCCATCTCGGAGGCCACGCGCAACCGCTTGGCGCTCAAGGCGTTTGAGCACACGGCGCTGTACGACGTGGCCATCTCGGACTTTTTCCGCAAGCAGTACTCGGAAAACGTGTCGCAGTTGCCGCTCCGCTACGGCGCCAACCCGCACCAGAAGCCCGCGCAGGCGTTTGTGAGCGAGGGCGCGTTGCCCTTTGCCGTGTTGGGCGGCAGCCCCGGCTACATCAACCTCTTGGACGCCCTCAACTCGTGGCCGTTGGTGCGCGAGCTCTCGGCGCTGCTCAACCTCCCCGCAGCGGCGCTGTTCAAGCACGTGCTGCCCGCGGGCGCCGCCGTGGGCCTCCCGCTCTCGGACACGGAGAAAAAGATGTACTTTGTCGAGGACATTGACAACTTGCTGCCGTTGGCGAACGCGTACGCGCGCGCGCGCGGCGCGGACCGCATGTCGCTGTTTGGCGACTGGATCGCGCTCCTGAACATTGTCGACTTGCCCACGGCGCAGATCATCAGCAAGGAGGTGCTGGACGGCGTGATTGCGCCCGGCTACGCGGACGAGGCGCTCGCGCTCCTCAGGCAGAAGAAGAGGGGCAAGTTCTGCATCCTCCAGATTGACCCCAACTACACCCCGGACGCCACGGAGCTGCGGCAGGTGTACGGCATCACGTTGCAGCAGAAGCGCAACGACGCCATCATCAAGGGCGCGCTGTTCAAGGAGATTGTGCTGCAGAACAAGGAGCTCACGCCCCAGGGCGTGGTGGACCTCACCGTCGCCACCATCGCCCTCAAGTACACCCAGCTGAACCTGGTGTGCTTTGCGAAAAACGGCATGGTGATTGGCCTCGGCGCAGGACAGCAGCTGCGCATCCACTGCACGCGCCTCGCCGGCGACAAGGCCGACAACTGGTGGTTGCGCCAGCACCCGCGCGTCTTGCTGTTCCAGTGGGCCAAGGGCGTCAAGAGACCCGAGAAGCTGAACGCCATCGACTTGTACGTGCTGGGCCAGATCCCCACCACAGAGCCCGAGAAGTCCGAGTACGAGCTGAAGTTCGCCGTCTTGCCCGCGCCCTTGTCCCGCGACGAGCGCGCTGAATGGATCGCCAAGCTCCAGAACGTCGCCTTGTCGCTGGACGCCTTCTTCCCGTTCCCGGACAATGTCTACCGCGCCGCGCGCCTGGGAGTCAAGTTCGTCGCGGCGCCCTCGGGCTCCGTCATGGACAAGGCCGTGTTTGCCGCGGCAGACAGCCAGGGCATGGTGTACGTGGAGAACCCGATCCGGTTGTTCCACCACTAGCAATAAGAATCATTGTAGCGGCACTGTAGCGCCAGCAAGGGCGGAGATGAGAGCGTCGGTGGTTTTGCCTATAAGTGGTGGCTGGGGAAGCGGGGGTGCCCGGAGGTGGAGCTGTTGGATTGTCCGGATTTGGGCTATGTTGGCGACAGGTGACTTGCTGTGAAGAGGGCGGTTAGCTGTTGAGCGGTGTCGTAGCCCAATTACACCGCAGAAGTGGCTTGACAGATTTTGAAAGCGATTTGGAAAAGGGCGCGCTGTTGATCAATACGTTTGAAGGCAGTTATAGTGAGACACGTAAGGTGGTTTGCGTTCAGAGGCCGGATACCAACCAGCAGATTTAGTGTAAAGGGAGCGGGATCGATCTTCAATTCAACAATCGTGTTGTGCTTCTTCAATGCAAACAAAAGCAGAGAGTTCGTTCAATGGTTTATCGAGACGTTTGGGCCCCGTTCGTGCTTGCTTTCCGTGTCCTTGCAGCGTTGCACTGAAATACGTAACGGCTTTGAAAGCTTTGTCTATCAAACCGGTGTCTTTGAGCCCACGAGCCACCGCACGGCAATTCTTGTGATGGCTTTTCGAAACTCTTTCTTTAACTCTTCGGTATCTTTGATGAGCCTGGAATTCATTTGCTAATTGTTGGTGGGTGACCACGCACGGACCCCGATTTATCGGCTGCTTCGGTCCTCCTTACCAACCCTCCTCTGTCAACCAGCGTCACACCTGGCATTGGCAACTGACTCGCCACCAGTCAACCACACTTTGACCCTCATTTCTACACCACCTTTCACCACTTATAATACCTTTTACACCACCTTACACCACTTCATAATACCTTTTACACCACCTTTCAACACTCGAGCTCCACGCACACCAGCACACTCTTTCTCTTGTCTCAGTTCTGAATCGCCACTGAGCCACCGTTACATTGCCGATTAGTATTTCCAGCATTTTCACGCATTTACATCAGCATACACGCTTTCTTTGAAACTTGACTCACCGCTTTCCCTGCTTGTACTTGGCATTGCCCTCGACTTGGCCCATCTAGACTACTCATGCCCCGCTACATGCCCCACTTTATGCCCCGCTACATGCCCCGCTACATGCCCCACTTTATGCCCCGCTACATGCCCCACCATGCCCCACTACATGCCCCACTACATGCCCCGCCACATGCCCACCACACCCTACATCCATTCATGCCCCCCATTCGCACTCCATCACCCTCACTTTACAACACTCTTGTCCCGCTTCCACCTCATGTCTCACCACTTGGAGGCCCTGCGTGTCACCTGCATATGGCTGAGTACAAGTACGACGAGGGCTCCGAGACGTGGCCGTACTTTGTGTTGACGATGCTCGTCTTCGTGCTCGTGCCCCTCTCGGGCACGTGGCTCGCTGGTGTCTTTGCCGAGCCCGCGCTCGAGCGGCCCACGGGCACAATCACGGAAAAAGTGGATGTGCCCCACGAGCAGCACCTCCGGCGTTTCCGCCGCGCGCAGCGGTCCCGCGTCTTCAACCGGCTGCTCCTTTTGCTTGTCGCGGGCTGGGCCGCCGTTTTCCTCATTTGGCGCGCCTACGCCCGCGAGGTGAGTCTCCAGGGCCTCTTTGACCCCTACACCATTTTGGACGTGGGCTACAGCGCCAGCGAGCGCGAGGTGAAGCTGCGCTACCGCCAGCTCCTGATCAAGATGCACCCGGACAAGATTGGCAAGAACTTGCTGGCGGCAGAGCGCGAGAAGTTGGAGGCGGCCTTCATCCGCGTCAACCAGGCCTACAAGGCGCTCACGGACCCGAAAACCATGGAGAACATGCGCTTGTACGGCCACCCGGACGGCGTGCAAGAAACGACCCACGGCATCGCCATCCCCAAGTTTCTCGTTGAGGGCAAGTACTCGCCTGCCATGCTCGTGGTGTACTTCCTCCTCATTGGCGTGCTCCTCCCGCTCGTGGTGGGCTCGTGGTGGAACCGCGTCAAGAGCCGCACGAGGCGCGGGCTCCACGTTGAAACGGCCCAGAACTTTGCCCGCAAGTTGGCGGACAAGTCGCCGACCCGGGTCTTCACCGCGTTGGACGTGTTGCACTGGGTCGCGGAGCTGCAGGAGGTGCGCAGCTTGGGCCACACGCCCGAGGCGGCCACGGCGTTGGTGCTCCGCTACTTGGACCGCGACTTTGGCGCCGACCAGTTGGCGGTGGTGGCGCGGGTGCCGGACCTCATTGCGGGCTTCGTGAGCATCGCCACGGTGTTCCGCGCGCCCGACGTGATTAGCGCCGCGTACGACCTCCAAAAGGGCATTGTGCAAGCGGTGCGCCCGTTTGGCAAGCGGCTCGAGCTCTTGCAGTTGCCCCACGCGCAGCCCGCGGCGTCCCCCGTCAAGCGGCTCGGCAAGCTCGTCACGTTGGACGACGCGGAGGCGCTGGCGGCGCTCGGCATTGCCGACCCGCAAAAGGTGGCGCTGGCGGTGCGCATCGCACAGCAGATCCCCTTTCTTCGCATCGTCGACGCGCTGTTCCGCGTCGCGGGCGAGGAGATTGTCCCGCCCAACTCCCAGGCGCACTTGGCCATTTACTTTCTCGTCAAGTTTCCCCGCCTCAAGTCGTGCCCGGACTTGCCCGACGAGCGCTTCGCCGAGGAGGACACGCTCGAGGAGCTCAAGGATCCGACGCGCCTGAACGCCGCGCAGCCGCCCTTGCCCCCGGCGTTTGCGCCCTACTTCCCCAAGGAGGTGCCCTTGCGCTGGGACGTCTTTGTCGTGAACCAGAGCGACAACAAGCTTGTGGACGGCGCCAGCGTGGTGTCGTTGGAGCACGCGAGCCTCGCCAACGTGCAGTTGACGCAGGAGGAGTGGCTCGATCCGGAAAAGGTGACGCTCCTGAGCTTCAAGATGAAGTTGACGGTGCCCGCGCCGCCCAACGTCGGCCGCTACCACTTCCGCGTGCTCATGAAGAACAACGCCTACTTTGGCACCGACGTCGACATCCCGGTGGAGATGGAGGTGGAGAGCCCCAAGGTGGACATTGCCGCGGTGAAGCGCGCCACCGAGGACCAGGACCTGGATCTGGACCTGGACATCTCGGACCCGGAGGAGGACACCCTCGCGGGTGCCTTGGCGGCGTTGCGCGGGGGCGCAGTTAAAAAGGTGGAACACGACGACGAGGAAGTGGAGGAGGAGGAGTTCACCGATATCAACACAGATACAGAGGACGAGGGGTAATCTATATTAAAGCAATGGCTGAGGTAGTAGACGTTTTGACCGGACTTCACACTGGTTGGCTCGCGAAGAATGTAGTCCGACCAATCTGCTGAAATAGCATGTGTTATTCATGAGAGCTTAACGCTTATATGGTCTTCTTCATGAGGAGGGCGGCGGGGTTCTCGAGGTGCCCCTCATAGTACCCCTCCACCGTCTCGGTGGGGGTGTACCCCGCCTTCTCATACCACCCCACCGTTTCAGCGTCTTTTTGAACGTGCAACAAAATCTCGTGGATAAACCGCTCCTTTGCCGCGCTCTCCACCCACTCCAACAACTTCAGGCCAATGCCCAAATTGCGGTACGCGGCTAGCACCGCCAACAGCTCAATGTACACTGCGTTGGGGAGCTTGTCGAGCACAGAAAGCGGGGTAAATTTCTGCGGGGTCTTTTCCTTCTCCACCAAGTGCGCCTTGACGGCGCCAACAGGGAGCTCGGAGTAGTACGCCAACTGCACGAGGTTCCCATTTTCGAGCGCCTGCTTGTACCACTTCTCGTCGTACGCCACGGCAAGACACACCTCGTTTATCTTGCGAAACGTGCCGACATTGTTTGGCGTGAGGCTGTCCAAGGCAATGGTTGACCGCATCACGTGCACTCACTATATAGTCAACTTTTTCATATCGTCGCTTACGCCGTGTAAATCGCCGCTAAAACCAACGGCACGCAACCGCTGGCGCCCGCAAAACCGCATCTTTTGCAATTTCAAAATCGCCGAAACGGCGTGCTCGGGCAGCACAAAGGTAAACTCCGCGCGGCCCAGAAGGCCGCAGGGCTGGAACCTGATTCCCGTGACGCCGTCGACTTTTTGTTTAATGAGCCGCGAGAGCGCGCGGGGCGGGAGGTACAGCGGGAAGCCGTAGACGAGAACGCGCGAAGGCGTAATGTAGCTCCAGTGTTTGCTGACTTTGCACTCCATGAAGAAGAAGTGGTTGCGTTGGCAAGTCCAGGCGCCAAGACGCCGAAAGGAGTGGAGGGTGTCTGAGACAGGAGGACGGCAGGAGCGACAAGAGGACGGCAGGAGCGACAAGAGGACGGCAGGAGCGACAAGAGGACGGCAGGAACGACAGGAGGACGGCAGGAACGACACGAGGGACATTGACGATGTGAGACGAGATAGGTCCAGGAGCGGGATGGAAGGATCATCGCGCAATGTGGAAAACACGGAGCAGAATTGTGTCGAAGCGAGCACGAGTTCAGGGAAAGTGAGAGGGGCACCAGCGGGGCAAGAGGGGCACGAGTGGGGGGCACAAGTGGGGCAAGAGGGGCACGAGTGGGGTAAGAGGGGCACGAGTGGGGCGGAGGAGTAGACAGACGAACTCAACTGAAAGAGGCAATAACTGGCAAACTATTTTCTATAAAAAATCAACGCGGCACAACTCGCCACAGACGTTATCAATGTCCACCCGAGTCTACGTGTCGACCCTGACCAGGGAGTTCGAACCTTCTTTCAAAGTGGCAATGTGTAGACGCAGAGCGGCAATCGTGCTGGAGATTCCCCGGGTGTGGCGAAGCATGGGCCAGCTAGACGAACAGGCAAGAGAAGCCGAATGTACGGTGCAGAAACAGGGAGCAGCGTAGCTACGCGAAGCTCCGGAGACCTGTGTTTTAAAAAATTGTGGGTAGTCCGCAAATTACCCCTTTGCTCGGCGTTGCAAGTAAACTACTTTCCCAACAGAATGGCTGCAAATGAATAGCAGCACTCAATTTCGATCATGAAATGGCCGAGAACTAGCAGAGACTTAGGTTCGAACCAGTTGTGCACGGCTGAACCCTTTGACGCGTTCCTGCGTCGAGTGCGTCCCGAAACGGCTGAAGCGTAGCATCAGTGTCCTCGTGCATAAAGTTTATTAGGTCCGTCGAGTTGCCACAGATATACCTGCCGCATGACCGGTATAAAAGGAACCCGTCGCCCCACCTTTTTCCAGCAGCAAAACTACATTCACGTACGTTTTACCAAGCACAGAAACAATAACAGCAGCACCTCGCCAGCTCGCATTGCAAGAGTCGTCTAGCTAGCGACTCGGTGGCTCTGGACCTGGTGATGGTGGGGAAAGGGGTCTCTGTGAGACAGCCCTCGAAACCGACAGAGGAGGCCAGTGCTACAGGCCACTTCGACTGGTGGAGTGGGGCGGGGAAGTGGGGAAGAGGTGGGGCTGCTTTTACCGGGAAGAGCCGCCTTCACCTTGGAACCAGGTGGGGTTGTGCCAAGGTTGGCGCTTTCTCCGCTCGAAGTAGGAAGGTGCCCGTCCGGGGGGTTCTGTTCTTTCGGAGGGTGGAGGTGGTGTCTACAGAGGTGCCACCCCAGAGGAGTGGGGGCGGGGTCTGCCGGGGGTCCCGCCTCCATTGCCCCTGAGGGCGAAGGCGGGGGCGGGGTCCGTCCGGAGGACCCCGCCCTCGCTAGGAGAGGTGGGAGAGGGGCAGGTGAGAGCCCCGCGAGAAGGGGCAGGTGAGAGCCCCGCGGGGAGGGGGAGTTCCGCGAGGGGGGAACAGGAGAGCTGCACTCCTATATCAAACAGGGTGGGTGGGAACCACCTTAAAAACCTCAACGGGGACCCATTTGATTTTCTTTGTTTATATGCAGGTGTTATTGTGATGTACACTACCATTTGTATGCAGTGTTATGTTTATATGCAGGATAATATCGATCATACTGTATATAGATAGCGGAAGTCACGTGACTTTACAGATTTCGCCGACCTCAAGTCAACCCCTCAATATCGCTCTTTTCAATTCAGTTTCCAGCTTGAAAGCCCCTTTTCAATATCGTAGTGCAATTGGTTTGTCGATACCGGCTTCGGTGACGATCCTGCAGAGGTTCGATTAACATGCTCCACCAAAAGGATCTCTCATCCAGTTGCTTTGAATGCTTTAGACGGATTATTTATCAATCGGGTGTGTTTGTGATTACCATAGAAGTCAGCCTTGTACTCACCGATTTATGACGCAGTTGACTCTATTTCTGATCGTTCGTGCCCAATTCGTTCAGGTCTTGATGTGTGGCTTGTGACGTTCACGAACGAATAAGTTGTGACCATATTCACGGCCATCGAGGCTGCAGTGATGTAGAATGAAGCCGGGACTCCTTGACCCCGATCATCGGATCATATCAGCACGGGTGAGGAGTGGACTATAGGAAATTGTGAGTGAATCCAATGAGACGACGTCCGAAGAGAAGGAAATAACACTCTCACGAGCTCAGAATAGTAGTCAGTCGAAGGTCGAAATAAGCTCGGATGGAGAGTGGGAATAAGCTGTCCCATACTTTAACAAAATCGAAAACTGACTCAGGTCAATGGAATGAGTCTGAGTGTGTAGCGACCACTGGCAAATAAACTCTCGATCTCACCGTGAGAAAATATCTGACAGATCGAGCATGCCGGGTCAATTGAAAAGCCCTCACCACAAAACACTCCATGTTTCCGTTCCTCTAGGCGATTGTCCTCAAAATCGTTCTTGGCCCCATCCGCCTGCCCCTCATCTGCCCCACTTCTGCCCCACTTCTGCCCCACTTCTGCCCCTCATCTGCCCCACTTCTGCCCCTCCTCCGCTCACCTGGACCGACTGTGGCAATCAGCGGCGTCTTTGGCGGTCAATTCCCTCTGTAAATCACTCGTTGCGCCCGAGCGCAACACATGTGACTCCACGTGACTATATAACCCCACCGCCCGCCGATCGACATGCTTGCCGCACTCCTCGTTGTGCTCCTCGTGGCGTACTTTGTCTTCTCCATCGTCCGTGACTTCCGCCTGGTGTCCACCGTGCACGAGGAAAAAGAGCCGCCCACGTTGGTGCACTTTACCCCGCAGACACTAACAAAGTTCAACGGCATTTCTGACCCCAAGGTGTACATTGGCATCCGCGGCCGCGTCTTTGACGTGACGGCAGGGAAGGCGTTTTACGGGCCCGGGGGCCCCTATGAGAATTTTGCGGGGCGGGACGCTCTGCGGGGTTTGGCGTTGAATTCGTTTGAGGATACCGTCTTGACGCCCGTGGACCAGCCGTTGGACGATTTGAAGGGCTTGCTGAAGGAGGACATTGAGCTGTTGGACAGCTGGGAGCTTCATTTTGAGGGTAAGTACAAGGTTGTGGGGGTTTTGGAGAACCCAACAGGAATATGAGTACATGCAATGACAGAAAGTGTAGTGTTTGGGTTTGCAGACTTGTGACGTAAAGTGGGGAAAAGCAGTATAGGTGGGTGTCTTTCGAAAAGACATGCTCAACATCGACGAATGGTAAGGGGCTTCAACCAATGAAAGTAGTATTGTGAAGCCCCCCGCTTAGTTGGCTTCACATTTTGGGAAGCAGTGCCTTTTGACGACGGGCGAAAACGTGTATCCGTAAAGCTGAAGCGAGCCATGTGGTCAGGTTGTGCCCTAAATTAGGGATTCGGTCGTCCAAGAGGGGTTTTCGACAATTGCCCTGATTTCGATCCTCGGTCAAACGCCACTTGCGAAATTAACGTTATCCACCCACGAGCAATCTGAATGCGCAGCGCACGCATTCAATTTTGACGACCGTGTAATCAGTGTGACTTGCAGCCTAGCGTTTCAGCTCTCCAGAAACTACGACCGAACTAAACAAAAACTGTTGTGCTGGTGCATTGACACACCCTTGTCAATGCATCACAACGCTCCTTGTTCGAACACGTTCAAAAGTGGAATAAAGCAATCCTACTCTGCATAAATTGTACGTATAGCGTGATCAAAGCTCCACTCTCTTCCACGTCCTACCTAAAATGCTTTGTGCGCCAGTCGCGGCCTGCTCCAGCCTCGTTCAACGCCACTTCTTTCACCCATCTGTCACACAAACGCACTCCTGAAAGTGCACCTCTTCGCGCCATTCATTCAGCTGACTCACCCCATCCATCTACACCGCCACTTCAACCGTACATTAAGCGCTCCACACCACCTTCTCCCCCGACACCTTGTTGTCGTGCAACAAGGTGAGGGCCTCCTCGGCCGTGGCCAAGCCCTTGGGCAACACCTTCAACTTGATGTGCTTGAGCTGCGGCACAATGGCCAACACCTCGGGCCACGCCTTTTTGTAGTCCGCCACCATCTCGGGCGTCTGCTTGAACAAGACGCCAAGGTTCACCTCCTTGGCAAAGGCAAGGTACGCCAACGTCGACGAGAACAGCGCCTTGCGCTGCGGGTCCGTGTCGATGTCCTTGTCCGAGAGCCCCAAGAGGTTGTCGATGGCCACGTCGCCGCCCTTGGTGGCGTCGTACACGCTCTGGAGCGTCTCCTTGGAGCTGATGGTGTCCAAGGCGTAGCGGATCGAGCCCTTGCTGTACTCCTGGATCTTGGCCGCCACCTCGGGGTCCTTGTAGTCAAACACAGCGTCGGCGCCAAGCAGCTTCAAGTAGTCCGTGTGCTTGGGGCTCGCCGTGGTCACCACCGTCAAGCCGTACAAGCGCTTCGCCACCTGGATCGCCAACGAGCCCGTCGCCGTGGCGCCCAGCCACACCAAAAGCGCCCCGGTGCCTTTCTCTACCTTGAGATTGTGCGCAAGCGAAAGCGTCACCGTGACGAGGCCAAGCGTCACGCTGGCGGCGCCCTCAAACGTGTCAATGGGCCCAGCCGCGTGCTCTCCGGGCTTCAACGCCGGCTTGAAGTCGTTGGTGTACTTGATGACGCAAGTCGTCGGCACCGCCACGTACTCGGCAAAGGCGCCCCGCTCTTTGCTCACGCCGCCGCGGAGAAACGCCGACACCTTGTCGCCCTTGGCAAAGCCCGAAACGTCGGCGCCGACGGCCTCCACGGTGCCGGCTACATCCGACCCGGCAATTGACCCCGCAGGCCCGAGCTGGTAGGCAATGTGCTTCCAGTCGGTTGGATTGGCTGCAAACGCCGCTGCCTTGATCAAGATCTCGTCACCTGCCAATTTGGGCTTGGGAATTGTTCCGACCGAGACAAACTCGCCGGGAGTAGGGGACTTTGTGAGTACTGCTGAGATGGACATACTGAGTCAAGGTAGGGGCGGCTTATATCCTTGCGGCTTTGTAAGCAGGCCTGTGTGAAGGACCCCTGAACGTCTCCACAATTTGTAAGTGCCTAGTTTCGGAGCCGGCCCACCGGAGGTTTTCAGTGTTTGAGTCCGCACAGACGAGTGTGTGAGAAAAGTTGAGTACATCGAAAATGCCAGTGAAGGCGGAAACTACAAAAGTGTATTGCAAAATTGCCACACATACTTCGGACATGGGTTCCATTGACGAAGGTGGCGGCCCCGACTCGATCAATCCGAGCTTGCTCCCTGAACCTTATTAGTTGAGTGGCGCACATACTAACGACGCACGTCACATTACATAAGCCCAGGGAAGACTTGCGGCACGCTGAATCAATTATTTGGGGCATGTCAGTGAGAGAAGGTCCCCTGGCACTCGCAATCATGAATCTCAACGAAACTCATGACAAGAATGCGGTTTACGACTACACTCTGACCGATTACATTCCACCAACTACATTCCCACCAATTACCTTCCACCAACTACATTCTCACCGACTACGCTCTACCAAGTACATTCTCATCGACTACGCTCTCCCAATTACACTCTACCAACGATCTCACCAATTTCAACCGACTACTTTGTGCCAACTACTTGTTACCTACGCCATTCTCACCGATTCCACCAACATTCTCACAATATCCTCTTTTTTAATTCTCGATGGCGCAATCTTCTATGCGCTATTCTCAATACCGCCCCTCACCGACCCACAGCTTGCAATTGCCCACGAGCAACCAGTGTGCCACGTGCCCTTCACGCGACTCTCACGTGCAATCCACGTGATGTCTTACTACCAGGACCAAAACATGCTGTTTTACCAGCTGAACTACGGCAACTACGCGCCGCAGCTCGGCACCATGGACTCGGGCTTCAACGCGGGCTTCGACGTGACGGGCGACATTGGCGGCGGCGAGCTCACACCAGGGCTTCTTGCCGCTTTCGGCACGCTGGGCTACGCCGGAGAGCCGCCGCTTTTGGAGGAGCTCGGCATCAACTTCGGCCACATCAAGGACAAGACCGTGGCGGTGTTGAACCCGTTGAAGGAGGTGAACCCCGACATCATGACCGACCTGGACCTCGCAGGCCCCATTTTGTTTGTGCTCTTGTTTGGCACGCTCCTACTATTGTCGGGCAAGGTGCAGTTTGGCTACGTGTACGGCGTCGGCGTTTTCGGCGTGGTGAGCTTGCACAGTTTGTTCAAGATGATGAGCACCGAGGTGCAGATTGACTTGACCCACTCGACGCTGATCATTGGCTACTGCCTTTTGCCCTTGGTCCTCATCTGCGGCTTGGGGCTCGGCGTGTCGTTGGACCTGACGGTGGGGTACGTTCTGAGCGCCTTGGCGGTGGTTTGGTGCACGTACTCGGCGAGCGGGCTCTTTGTCAAGGCGTTGCGCATGCACAATGTGCGCCCGCTCGTGGCGTACCCAATTGGCCTTTTCTACACCGTTTTCGCCTTGATGGCCATTTTTGTCGAAAACAAAAAGGCCTGAGCCGGCGCTCCTGTATGAAACTACTAACCACCCCGATCTTCTACGTCAATGCCAAACCCCACCTCGGCCACTTCTACCTGATGCTTTTGGCGGACGTGCAGAAGCGGTGGGCCCAATTGGGCCAAAAGAGCGTGGTGTTGATGACGGGCACCGACGAGCACGGCCTCAAAATACAGTCGGTGGCGGAGAAGGAGCGCATCCCACCGCAGAAATTGGTGGACCGCAACCTGCAAACGTTCCGCGACTTGGCGCACGCAATGAATATCAGCCACGACTTGTTTATGCGTACCACAGAAAAGCGGCACGCGGCCACGGTCGAGTCAATGTGGCGCCGGCTTAGCCAAACGGGGAATATCTATAAAGGGACGCACAAGGGCTGGTACTGCGTCGCGGACGAGGCCTTTTACACCGACGTCCAGGTGACGGAAAAGGAGGGGAAAATGGTGTCTATTGAAACTGGGGGGGAGGTGTTTCACCACACCGAGGAGAATTACTTCTTTCAGCTCTCAAAGTATCAGGACCGGCTCATCAAGTACTTGGAAAAAGGATCGGTGGTTCCGGAAATTAGGCGCTTGGAACTTTTGAACGAGCTCAAGGAACCGCTCCAGGACTTGTCCATTTCGCGCCCCTCCTCGCGCCTATCGTGGGGCCTCGATGTCCCCGGCGACCCGACCCAGAAAATCTATGTCTGGTTGGACGCGCTCAACATTTACATTACCGCAGCCAATTACCCCGAATTGGACACCTGGCCCGCTACCCACATTGTAGGCAAGGACATTGCGCGCTTTCACTGCATTTACTGGCCCATTTTCCTCATGGCGGTGGGAATCCAACCGCCGGAGCAGGTAGTTGTCCATGCACACTGGCTTAATAGCGGAAGAAAGATGAGCAAACGATTAGGTAACGTCGTGGACCCTGTGACTATTGCCGAGACGTACGGCTTGGACCCTTTCCGATTGTATCTCTGCGAAAAGAGCAGCTTGGCGACGGACGGGAAATTCAGCGAGGATGGCTTGTTTGCCTTTCGCAATGTCATTATCAACAAGTGGGCCAACCTTCCAAACCGTCTCTCCTCGTTCAATGTGCGTGAAGTCACAAAGGCGTACGAAAGCGGGGCTTTGGGCACTTTTGACGACCCCCTTATTGACCAAATGAATGGGTTGTGGCGGAAAATGGATGAGGACGTGAGGTCGTACCAGTTTGGCCCCGCCATTCAGCATTTCTGGGCGTTGATGGAGGCTGCAAATTTGTACTTTCAGTCTAAGGAGCCATGGCTGTGTGCCGACCCAGTTGAAAAGAGCAAAATTGTTTTCGTCACCGTGGAGGCCTTTCGCATTGGCACGCAATGCATTGCGCCCTTTATGCCGCAATTGGCCGAAAAAGCTATGAATTTTTTGCAGTTGAGCAATGTCCTGGCTTCTAGCGCTCAGTTTGGCCAAGGAGGCATCTACGGAGGCGACGGCAAGGTAAAGCTTATGGAGAAGCTCAATTAGGATGATTGAGCTGATTGGGAGATGACGATGCGTGCCTTCGAACAATCACACACGAGAAATACATAGACTAATTAATGATGCAGAGGGAAGATGAATGTTAAAGGTAGCTGATATTCAAAGGATAGAGGTGACTGGACAAGAGGGACGTCTGGCAGCTGAAAATTGACCACCCCACAAAACAAGTTCAAAGCATTTAAGAGGCGTTATAATCGCAAATCAATTGGTTTTGCACGGTGACAATTTAGTGATTTACGAGTCGAAGATTTTTAAGCGAGACATCGTACGAGGCATTATGCAAGCTTGACATAAGGCGCCCAGCCGCACACCGCGCGCACAACGGAATACCTTTCCTTTCAACGAAGAGGGGAATTAGGAATTTCACTTTCGGGTCGACACGAAGTGTCGGTCGGTTCGCCCTCACTGCAACGATTGGCATTTACGACGCACGTCGCAGGTACTGCCGTTTCCTGCACTGTATCGTGTCAATGTAGACGCGACCGTGTTCATATTGGCGATTGCGGCAACTCGACCCCACGCACGCCCTGCCTTGACCCCGCCTTGACCCCGCCTGTGCCCCGCCTGTGCCCCTCTTGTGCCCCGCGCGTGCCCCGCTCCACTGCCCCGCGTGCAACACTGGGCATCAAAGAAACAACCCGCTCACGTGACTAGTTTTCAACATTCTTTACCCAGTGACGATTAGCTACGACCCCGCGAGGCTCCCAATGGCACGTACCCGACGCACGCGGCGCATTGCCGACAGCGACAGCGATGCGGAGCAGCCGCAGAACCTGCCTGCGCCCGAGCTTTCCGAGGCTGAGTACTCGGCGAAATCTGCCCCGCGCGCCCCCAACAGCGGCGACCTGAGCTTCGAGGAGCTGTCCGAGTCAGCAGACGCCTACGACCTGGACGAGGCGTACTTTGAGCGCCTACGAGAACAGCAGTTTGTCGCGCTGGACGACGAGGACGACTACTACAATTATCTGCGGAAACGGAAGCTGCGGCTGCGTCTGAGCGAGCCCCGCAAAATGCCCACGCGGCGACTCCGCTTGCGCCGGCGGCTTTCGGACTCGAACGAGCGCGACAGCATCCAGCAGGAGATTCAAGACTTGTACGACTCGCTGCCGGACGAGGGCCCCAAGCACAAGCTCCGCGAGCGCGAGAAAATCGACTACACAATCCCGCCGCCGATGCCTGTGGAGCCTGTGCTGCCACGGGCTGTCAAGAGGCGGCACAAGCCGGACTACCGCAAGTTGCTTTTCCCCACTGCGGGGCCGTTTGGCGGCAGCGACGTTGTGAGCATCATGGGCCCGAACCTCCCTGCCGCGGGCGTTGCCATTGGCGCAGACGACCTGGACTCGTCCGACGAGGAGAAGCGGGGCAACTACGTCAACAACACCAAGCTCGTGCCCACCACGAAAAAGAGCAACTTGAGCGACACGGACCCGCTCGGCGTAGACATGAATATCGATTTCTCCGCGGTGGGCGGCTTGGACGGGTACATTGACCAGCTCAAGGAGATGGTGGCGTTGCCCCTCTTGTATCCCGAGTTGTACCAGAACTTTGGCATCACACCCCCGCGCGGGGTACTCTTCCACGGCCCGCCCGGCACGGGCAAGACGCTCATGGCGCGCGCGTTGGCGGCGAGCTGCTCGACGCCCGAGCGCAAGATTACGTTTTTCATGCGCAAGGGCGCCGACTGCCTCAGCAAGTGGGTCGGCGAGGCCGAGCGGCAGCTCCGGCTCTTGTTCGAGGAGGCCAAGAGCCAGCAGCCGCTGATTATCTTTTTCGACGAGATTGACGGCCTCGCGCCCGTGCGCAGCGCCAAGCAGGAGCAGATCCACGCCAGCATCGTGAGCACGTTGCTTGCGCTCATGGACGGCATGGACAACCGCGGGCAGGTGATTGTCATTGGCGCCACCAACCGCCCGGACGCGGTGGACCCGGCGCTCCGGCGGCCGGGCCGCTTTGACCGCGAGTTCTACTTCCCGCTTCCGGACTTGGAGGCCCGCAAGCTGATTTTGCGCATCCACACGAAAAAATGGACCCCGCAGCTCGACGCGGCGTTCCTCAACCACATTGCGCAGCGCACAAAGGGCTACGGCGGCGCGGACATGCGGGCGCTATGCACAGAGGCGGCGCTCAACTCGATCCAGCGCACGTTTCCCCAGATTTACCTGGCCAAGGACAAGTTGGCGGTGGACCCGCACAAGGTGCGCGTTGTGGCGCGGGACTTTATCCGGGCGCTTGAGAAGATTGTGCCCTCGAGCGCGCGCTCGGGCATGGCGGTGGCGCCTGTTCCTGAGCGCGTGCGCCCGCTCGTGGAGGCGTCGCTCGAGAGCATCAAGGCCAAGTTGGAGGTGCTTCTTCCTGGCGCCTTGGCGCTGCAGCGGCCGCTCACGGCGCTCGAGGAGGCGCAGTACGTGGACCGCACCGTGGACGACGCGGACGGCGGCTTTGCGCGGCACGAGCTCCTCCGGTCGCTCGAGGCGCTGCGGGTGTGCAAGCCCCACTTGCTCGTGTGCGGGGAGCGGGGCGCGGGGCAGCAGTACCTCGGCGCCGCTGTGCTTGCGCTCTTGGAGGGCTACCAGGTGCAGCACCTCGACTTGGCGCTGGTGTTGGGGGACCCCGCGCGCACGCCCGAGCTGTGCGTGGTGCAAGCGTTTGCCGAGGCGCGCCGCCACCAGCCGCTGGTGGTGTACGTGCCGAACATCGACACGTGGTTTGACGTGTTGCCCCACTCGGCCAGCGCCACCATGGCGGGGCTCCTCCGCAACTTGCGCAGCTCCGAGCGCGTGCTCTTTTTCGCCGTGGCGGAGAAACCCCTCGCGGAGCTCTCGCTGCATCTCCGCGAGCTCGGGGCGTGCGTGCAGCTCGGCAACCCGGGCGCAGACGCCCGCAGGGCCTACTTTGCCACGGTGGAGCAGGCGTTGCGCATGCAGCCGCACGAGTTTCTCAATGACGTGGAGAATCGCGAAAAGCGGGTGCTCGAGCAGCTCGCGGTGGTGCCCCCCGAGGCCAAGCTGGAGCGGAAGCTGGAGAAGCAGCAGGTGTATGCCGACACGAAGCTCAAGAACCTCTTGAAGATCAAGCTCGCGGGCTTGATGGACTTGTTCAAGAACCGGTACAAGCGGTTCAAGAAGCCCGTGGTGGACGATGCCTTTCTCCACCACTTGTTCGATCCGAGCATCCTCGAGAAACCGCTCGCGAACTACGAGGTGGCGTACGTCAAGTCAGAGGACCCGGACCACCCAGACATGATCAAGGAGCTCGCCACGGGGAAGTACTACTACAACATGGACCTCGACACGATTGAGGAGCGCATCTGGAACGGGTACTACTCGGAGGCAAAGCAGTTCCTCAAGGATATCCGCATGATTGTGAAGGACCTGATTAGCCTGGCTGACCGCGAGCGCATTCTCAAGGCGAACGAGATGCTCACCAACGCGCAGTTTGGCATTGACGACTTTAACAATGCGGAGTTTGCCAAGGCGTGCCGCGAGATGCGCATGCGCGAGGAGTTGCGCCAGGCCAAGGCGGAGGAGCAGGCCAAGGCGGAGGAGGCGACAAAGGAGTCTGACGACGAGATTCGGTTGAATTTCGGCAGGGAGCGCAAACGTGTGGTGATTTTGACCGACGACGAGGCGGAGCCGGAGCACACGGGACAGCCGGAGCCGGTGCCAGAGCAGATGGAGCCAGAGCAGACGGTGCCAGAGGCACCAAAGGAAACAGACGTCATGGACAACGAAGAAGAGCCGCACGAGGACAACGAGAACCCGGAACAAGAAGTGACGCAAACGGCGGAGGATGTGGTTGCTGAAGAGAAGGAGGCTGAAATGGATGTGGACAATGAGAAAACAGAAGCGGATGTGGTGGACGAAAAAGAAGCGGATGCCGGGGAAAGCAAAGAGACGGAGAACAAAGGCTCGGGTGGGTCGAAAGCCGAGACAGAAGCAGAGACTCACGCTGCGCCGACCGAGAACCACCTCCTACCGAGCACTCCTACGCTCGAAGGCGCCAACGGTGTCGCTCACGATCACCCTGAGTTCCAGGTGCCTGAGGAAACGGGCAAGTTTTTCGAGCACGTTGTGGCGGCCACCGAGGGCCACACGGTGGACATGTTGGAGCATCTCCTGGCAAGGCTCATGGAGGTGGTGTACGCGGACCGCAAGCAGTGGGACAAGGCCGCCACGTTGGAAAAACTCAAGTCAACCTTGAACGATGTAACATAGACTGGCCGCTGGCTTGTACCATAATGAATGAGTAGATGGCTGGCGTAGTGAGTGGGTATGTAGGGGCAGATATGGAGGGGCTTTGTGGTTGTTGTGGACATTTGTATCATTTTTGAAACTACTGTTTTATCGTAAAATGCGAAGGCTGGTTAAAAAGTGAAAAGCCAGTCTTCCGATCCAGGGCCCTCATCATGCTTCACAACAAATGCAAGGCTCTCGTTGAGGACCAGAATTGGCTGTGCTGTGAGGACCGCGCCTTCCGCCCGAACCAAAGATCTCTTGAACATTTCAAGGGCCATTTCGGGCATGCAAATGGCCCTTTCGTTCCCTTAATGTTCGTTTGGTCACGTCATTACACAGTGCTTTCTCAAACTAACAGAATCTCATGACACAAGGTCAATTGTCTTGTTGTCGAACGCAATCTGCTTTGCATCCCGGTCGTCACCAACTCCCCATCTTGGTCGCCCACTACACACACATCCTATAATACATTCTATGGCTAGTCCTCGGCGCTGCCGTCTCTGGGACGGTAGCTGATGTTTTGCTCCTCCAAGTCTCCTATAATGTGCGGGGGCAACTTGCCATTGACTTTTACTGCGTACAACCCGGCGACAAACGAGTCTATGCGGAGCCAGCGGGCGACCCACAGGGCCTTGTTGTCGTCGCCCAACGCCACAAGCCCCTCGAACGACGGCGACGTGCAGTCCTGGATCTGGCCGTCCTCGTTGTCTGTGTAGTGCAAGACGGACTCGCAGTTGGGGCACCCGCGCTCGAGGAAGCGGCGGTACGGCTGGATGATGCCGCAGAGCATGCACGCCCGCTCCGTTTTGCTGGACATGGTTGAAAAGTCACGTGATTACACCGTCACTGTTCACGTGCTTCTCACGTGCGATGATCTCCACACGAGGCCGCCGGCACTACTCAGAAGTCGTGGGCCACCTCACCACGGCCCTCCAGCACGCCCACGCCGTGTCCGGGTTGCCCTGGTGGGCCATGATCCCCGTCACAACCGTCGCGCTCCGCACAACTTGGACTTTGCCCTTGGCCATTATGCAGCGGCACCGCATACGCAAGCAGAACCTGCTACGGCCATTGGTGGCCGCCACTGGTCCCGTGATACGGCTGAAACTCGCGCAGCGGGCGCAAAAGGCGAATCGTGAAGCAGCGGCAAACCCCACCGTGGCGGCGCAAATGGCCCCCGCGCGGCAGATGAAGTACGAGGAAATCATGCTCTTGTCCGCCAAGGAAACGCGGCGGCGCCAAAAGCGGCTTTTTCGGGAAAACGGCGTCCAGTTGTGGAAAAACATGCTTTTGCCCGCGGCCCAGATTCCCCTCTGGGTCGCCATGCTGGCCACGTTCCGCGACTTGAGCGGCTGGGCGTCGTGGGAGCTCGGGAAACCCTTGGATCTGACACTATACAGCGAGGGTCTCTGGTGGTTTACAGACTTGACGGTGCTGGACCAGCTCCACATTTTCCCCTTGGCCTTGGGGGTTGTGGCGCTAGTGAACACCGAGTGGACGTTTAAAATGTGGACAATGCTGCGAAACTCGCGGACGTTGCGCCCGACATTGAGCGACGCCATGGCCAATTTGCTGCGCATGGCGGTGGTGTTTCTCATGGCCGTTTCGCTACACGCGCCCACGGCGTTGACAATCTACTGGTTTTCGTCGCAGGCGTACTCGCTTGTGCAAAATGTCATTATGGACCTGGTGCTCCCCATCAATTATGCACCGAACCGATAGACCTGCATGGAAAACGTTGAAGCTGCTGCCCGGGACTTGGCCCCGCAGATTGTGCATAGGCTCCTGGACGAAAAGGGATCTCTTTTGGAGTTGAATGAGTGGATTACGGGCGAATTGCCAAAGACGCTCGAACAGCGGCAAAAGTTGTCGCTCCCTGAGCTCGAACGGGTGATGGAGTGGAAATTGGCCATGGGCAAATTCCGCCCGTCGCTCAGAAAGTTGATCAAATCGAACAAGGAGGACGAGGTGGAGGAGATTACGAGCAAAGGGCTCGCTGAGTTTGTGGAGTTTGCAAAAGACAAGAGCCTCGACACTGTCGCTGTTGACGACTATGTAAAGGCCGTGAGGAGCAGCATGAAAACGCTTTGCCAGTTGCGTGGCGTGGGGCCCGCGACGGCCAGCTTGTTGCTTTCCCTCTTGAAGTTTACACTCAGTCCTCCTTTCTTCAGCGACGAGGGTTACTTGTATTTTGTGGAGGCGGAGACAATAAAGTACACCATGAAGGAGTACGTCAATTACGTGGAGGTTGTGTTTGGTATGGCCAAGAAGAGCGGTGTGAGCATGGACGTGCTCCACCTTGGGGGTTGGGCCTTGAAGATGTATGAGATTGAGAAGGAGAACAAGTTGGCGGGGTTGAAGTACGAGCCGATGAAGAGCACAAAAGAAGCACGCGAGGAGGTGAGGCCAATCAGCGACGAAGAAGAGCAAGGTGAAAAGTCAACAGTCAAAACGAAGTCAAACGACACAAACGACTCCACTCCACGAAAGAAACAAAGACGCTAGCCATCCATTCCAGTGAATGACCAGTTCACACAGTTCATCCGTACTCATGAGAAGACACCACTCTACGAAAGAGCACTAGCCGTACATCCCGTCTACTCTACGAAAAAAACAAAAACGCTAGCCATCCATTCCAGTGAATGACCAGTTCACACAGTTCATCCGTACTCACCAAGACAACTCTACGAAAGAGCACTAGCCGTACATCCGGAATATCATCGTCTACGTGGTTCGTCACGGAGACCTTCCAGAGAAACCATCCAAACATCCCATTCCCAATATATTACACGTCTACGTAGTCCATTTCGTAGTTCACCAAGCGAAAGGCGTCGTCGCCGCCGTCGCACAACTTGGTGATGTTTTCGCCCACGGCGCCCACCATCACCTCCAAGTTCGACTTGGTCTTGAAGCCCAACGACCGTAGGATGGCGGCGTTGACGTCGCTGGCGAACTTCTCCACCATGGCGTCGCGCTCGTGGAGAATCTGCTCTGCCGGGCACAGGTCCTTCACCAAGAGCGTCAGCGAGAGTTTCTTCACCATTTCGTGGGCCGCCGACCCCTTTGTGCGCTTCAAGAGGCCGCTGCCGTAGTCGTAGGCCTCCTGGAACGCCTGGTCGCTCTGCGGGCGCCGCAAGAGGTCCATGTAGTGGAACAACTCGAGGTCGGTGGTGTAGTCCAAGCCGTACTGGGCAATGGGCTGCGCCGCCTCGAGGAAGCGTCCCAGGAGCACAAGGTGCTTGATTGTGCGGCGGGACTCGGCGCTGGCCTCCACGGTCCACGTGTCGCGGCCCAAGGCGGCGAGGTCCTTTTCGAACCCGGCCAACGTGTCCAAAAAGCCCTCCTGGACCAAGTAGCCCCTGATGTAGTTGTCCAAGAGGAGCGGGTCGTCCTTGATGCCGCGCACGGCGCGCTCAAAGTGGTCGGAGGGCTCGTCCTCGGGCTCAAACACGGGCTCGTGGGCGTCGAGGGTGGCCAGCTGGCGGCTCTTCAAGTCGCGCACGTACAGCTCAATGTTGAACCTGAAGGGCTCGAGGCCAAAGTTGGTGACAATCTTGGCCAGCGGGAGCTCGCCGGGCCCCAACGTCGTGGGGAGCTCCGACAACTGGAACCCAATCATTGGGAACAACAAGCCGTCGCCGTCCTCGAACAAGCCGTCCTTGAAGCGGTTCAGCGCCATGAGGTCCTTGCCGCTGATGGTCTTGACCGGCACGCCGTTCAACGTGATGAAGAGGCTCTGCTCAATCATGTTGACGCCGCAGCCCACCACCGCCGTCGTGAAGCTCTTGGCGTTGGCGTGCTGCACCGGGTACGCGCTGAAGGGCACCTCGAGGTCCAACTTGCTCGTGTCCAGCTCGAGGGCGTGGCGGCTAAACTGGCTCACGCGGCGCATGACGTTGAGCGCCGACGAGCGGTACGCGCCGCTGTCGGGCGTCTTGACCGCGGCGTACGAGCACGTGCGGTTGAAGTTGACGCCGAAGCTGCCCTCGAGCGCCACGCCGGGCTCCGTGGCCAAAAAGGCGAGGGTGTCCTCGTCGACGCGCGCGTCAAACAGCAGCAACTCGCGCTGCACGCCGCGGAGCTCCACCTCCTGCGTCACGCACCCGCCGTCCGCGGGCGTCTTGTCGAAGCGCACCTTGTTTTTGGCGTACCCCAAGCTGAAGTAGAGCAGGCACCCGCTCGAGAGCGACCCGTCGCACACGTCAAACAACGTCGTGTGGCCCGCGGCGGCCGTCGCGAGCTGCTCCACCTGCACCTCGTAGTAGAAGACGCCCGTGCGGCGGTCCACGGGCTGGTTGGCGATGAAGTTGAAGTACTGCTTCTTGCCCTCGTACGGCGCCGCGCCGCGCTCCAACGCGAAGCTGACCGTGGTGTGCCCCGCCACCAGCGTCGCCATGTGCAACGCCCGCGTCATGTGCTCGAGCTGCTTGCCGCCAAAAAGCGGGGTCCAGTACATCGGGAGGGGCAGCGTGTACGTGCCGCCATTCACGTCCAAGTCGGGCGAGAAGGCCGCCGTGCGCGTCTCAACAAGCTCCTCGAGCGAGAGCGCCTCCTTGCCAAGCAGAACCCGACCCACCTTGGGGTCGTCGAAAATCAGCGGCTTTTCGCCCTTGCGCATCCGCTCCCGGAACGTCTCGTACATCTCCGCAATGTACTCCTCCGACACGCTGTTGGCGCTGTTGCCCAAGACACCCAACACCGCGAGCCGGTCCCGCATGGCGTCCAAAAGCGGCTTGGGGAGCGTCGACTGGGTTTTGCCAAACGAGGGCTGCCGGAACCGGTGCAGGTCGAGCGTGTTGCCCGCAGCAAGCTGCGGGTCGAGCGCCGCCACCTGCCGCTGTAGCGTGAGCCCGAGACACGTCTGGAGAAGGTATGGCGGGACAATGTACATGCACGTGAATGTCACGGGAAACAGACATTATACGAGCACGTGAATGTCACGGGAACATAAATAATGTACAATCACGTGAATGTCACGGGAACATAGACAATACAATCACGTGAATGTCCTGGGAAACGTATCCAGTATACAATTACGTGACTGTCCTAGAACTGTGGAGTTTCAGCAGCGTTTCGGCGCCTCCATTCATCCCTAAACCCTTCTGCAATGTCCCGCCTGCACATGAGCAACGTTCTCTACTGTGGAGTGTGCACCTTCCCGCCAGAGTACTGCGAGTTTGGGCTCTCCTTCAAGCGCTGCAAAGAGTGGTTGGCCGCGGCCCACGCAGACGTCTTTGAGCGGCTCTACAGCGACGAGGCCTTGGCAAACGCCACCTCGACGCTTCTGCTCGAAAAGGAGGAGAAAATCCACAAGGAGCTCGAGAAGAAACAGGCCAAGGAGGAGGCCAAGTTGGAGCGCGAGTTGCAGAAGAAGTTGGCGTCCAAGGTCACCATCAAGCGCGTCGAGCGGAACCGCCGCAAGCACATGATCTCCATCTCCGGGTTGGAGGTGTTCAACATTGACATGAAGAAATTGGCCAAGACGTTTGCGCTGAAGTTCGCCACGGGCGCCTCGGTGACGAAAAACGCAGAAAAGAAGGACGAGATCTTGGTGCAGGGCGACGTCAGCGACGAGGCCAGGGCGTACATTGAGAAGTTGCTCGAGGAGCAGGGCATGCACGAGGTGAAGGTGGAGCAGGTGGACGAAAAGAAGAAGAAGAAGGCGGAGCCACAGCCGTAGGCGCCGAGAGCTAATAGTGGAATGTGAAAAGAAACGCAGCTGGCCAGTGAGTTGAAGGCCTTTGTTCTATGTTGGGAAGTGGCCTCGCACCATCTCGTGCGTAATTAGTTATGATGCCGCGACTCAGCCACTGTACTTGTTGGTCCTAACGAGCGAATGTATCTAGCTTGTTCTCAATGAGACACTTCAGAAGCTGGTTTACGCTACAACGCACCCCTGTTTTAACGATTGAATTTCAAAGTTAAGGTCTCTCAACAAATGTCAGTTTAAAGTCCAAGGTCTGTTCACGAATGTGCAACCTAAGGTCCAGGTCTTTTCACAAATAGATAAACCAAAGCCCTTTTTTCACTAAAACACAACCCGCTTCTCCAGGTCTCTCATCAAATGTACAGTTCAAGGTCTAAGGTCTGTTCACAAAATACAAACTAAGGTCCAGGTCTTATCCCAAATAGACAAACTAGAACCCCGTTTTTCACAAGTATGCAACATTATATCTCATAGTTTTCCACAAACATACATACTCAAAGTCCCCAGGTCTTTCCACGAAAAGACAACCTGGTGCTCTATGTCTTTTCACAAATAGACAAACCAAACCCCACTATTCACAACTACAACCTAATGTCCCTGGTCTTTTCACGAAAATACATACCCAAAGTCCCCAGGTCTTTCCACGAAAATACAACCTGGTACTCTATGTCTTTCACAAATAGACAAACTAAAGCCCCGCTATTCACAAATATACAACCTATTATCTCATGTCTTCCACAAATCAACATACCCAAAGTCCTTAGGTGTTTCCACGAAAATACAACCTGGTGCTCTATGTCTTTTCACAAATAGACAAACTAAAGCCCCACTATTCACAAATATGCAACAAAGTGCCCTATGTCTTTCCACAAATATACATACCCAAAGTCCCCAGGTCTTTCCACCATATACAACATGGTACTCTATGTCTCTTCACGAAAAGACAACCAAAGTCCCAAAATCAGGCTCGCGCCGGCAATCAGCGGACTGATCAATCTCCGCGCTTTTCCCGCCAAGTCGTGAATCTCCCCGATTAGGCCTCCTTTCCTAGCAACCCTCGAAAACCTAGTCGTACTTCTCCTTGAGTGCCCACAGGGTCCCGTACTCCTCGAATCCAGGGGTCTTCATGAGTATCCGGTAAATGTGCGCTATGCGCCGCTTCGTGTTGAAGCGATTGGTTTTGCTGCGCCGTCCCAAATGATTGCGCTCCTTGATGCGGTTGCCAAACCCGAACCCGTCGGTCAAGCCCAAAATCGCCAAGTTTCCGCTCTCCTTGTCGCTGGTCAAGTGGCAGTTCAACTCCCAAAGCGTCACAGCAACGTCGTGGTTCTGAATGTGCTGATAGTACTGCCCGAGACAGTGCAAGCTCAACGCCAAGGCGTTTTTGTTGTCCTTGGTCCAGTACTTGCGGAAGTGAAGCACCTCCTTTTCTTCCTGGCCGGCCATGCTCTGCTCAAACAAATCCTGTAGTCGGTCTACAGCCAACGCCATCCTCGCCGCTTTCCTGAAGTAGTTCATAATCAACGGATTGTCAAAGTTGGAGGACTCGGTGCTTTTGTACGAAAGAAGCCACTCTCCCAACATGGCAATGGCCAACGGAATGCACAACCCTTCTTGGTTGGCGTGCGCCGAAAAAACCTCGAATAACTCTGGTTTCCGAATATTGTCGTTGGTGGCAGCGTACAAATCGAGAACCTGGTCGAAACGGACCATGTTGGCGCTCAACAGAGGCAAGTAGTCAGCAAGACGAGGTGCAGATTTATGATATAGATTCAAGTTGGAAAAGGTAACCTCGCCGAGCTCAAATGACGACTCAGAGAGGTAGGCTATCAAATCGCCCTCACTAAACAACTTGTCCAAGGTTTCGCCGAAAAAGAACACTTCAGCGGATGAGCGCCAGTTCACGTGTAGCGTCTCCGTCTTTTCGTACGTGTAAAAATCCGTTTTGAGCTTGTTCCAAATGAGTGCCTCGTGGTGGGTGGTTTCGTCCTCTACAGGCGTCTTTTTGTGCCAGAAACTATGCTTTGCCGGCTTCTCGTACTGCTCAAGGCTCAAACGCACGCTTTGCAAGTCCTCGTCGTCGGAGAAGTTGGATATGGGCGAGTACAATGAGTTGTGCGATATTTGACTATTTTGCGACTTGAACAGACCCCTTTGATTGTTCGGAGTGGGAGCCTTGAGGAAGCTTTCCTCCGGCGGTTTCACGCTACTTTGCGGCACCTCATCTAGGTAGTCCAGAATGATGGAGCTGACCGAAGCCATTTGGTGCAGGAACAATACTTCGGTTGTCGGCATCGGCAATCGGCACGGCAATCGGCCGAAACCTAGGTTTCAGGTGGAATTGGGGCTATGGCGATCTCGGCTCAGCAGATCCGAGAACGAAGATTAGGCAGCGTTACTGATACCATGTGCATTGTGTAGGCTTGAGTTCGTCCTCAGGCGTGAGTTTGTGCCTTTTCCGTATAATCATGCATCGTCAGAGCCTGGTGGCTCGGCTCCGTATTGGCAACGTCTTGGCCACCCGACCGATCCACCAATGGCAAAAGCCGTAATCCACCCGATACGACGATCCCGATCTTCAGGCACTGCACCATTTGCATTGTGAAGATGAGCATCGTTTCAGCGGTGGAGTAAAGCATCCTTGGCAGTGAAGTTAAGCATCGTTTCGCGGTGAAGTAAAGCATTTTCGGCAGTATAGTAAAGCATTTTTGGCAGTGAGGTAAAGCATCGTTTCAGAGTGTGGCATGAGCATCATCTGAGCAATGAAACTGTTCGTCCCGTAGCATCACGCGCGGTGCTGGCGCGCCGTCTATGCATCGATCATCGTGTACACTCGTGTCTATGTCGTATCTGGGTGTAACAGCCACCGCTTGTATTCGTGACTCGTCACGATAGAAGACGCAGGATCGTGGGCACCTTGTCTTCCTCCGGAGACCGCGGCGACTCTGGCGAGGGCACCTTGCTCGCGGCGTTGCTTATCGGCGGCAACGTCACCTTCTTTTCCTGTGCGAAGTCCGGGAACGGCTTGGGCCCCGTCATGTCCTCGTACACCACGGGCTGGAGCGTGTGCGACACCACCTGCACCACGGGCTGGAACGGGTACACGTAGCCGTACTGCTGCACCGCCGGCCCGTTGGGCGAGAGCTGCCGTGGTAGGGGCAAGTTAGGCTGCATTGCGCCAGGCCCGCCGGGCATGGGGCTTGTGGCCACGGGCAGCATGCCCAAAATGGGCACGCACTGGGGCATCGTGGCGAGCGGGGCCTGGGCCTGCACCTGTAGCGGCGCCGGCACTTGCACCGGGGTCTGGGTCTGGGCCAGGCCCACTGGGGCGCCTGGCTGCGCAAGCTGGCCCACGACAACCAGCACCTGTCCGTTTGTCTGGTCTATATGTAGCGGGCGCTCGTCGTCGTGGCGTTCCCGCAAGTTCTGGTTGTACTGGGCCATGCGGAGCGCATTTCGGGCCGGGGCGTTCAAGTTCAAGTAGGCGCAGTGTAGCTTGCCCTTGACGCAATTGTAGCACTGCGGCAACGTCTCGTCGCACTTGATGCGGCGCTTTTTGCAGGTGCCGCAGCCCAAATGCGAGTTGCGATGCTTCCGTCGCGAGTTTTTCTTCTTGCGGTCGTGGGGCTCCGGGACGGGCAGCACGCTGTCCTTCTTGTCCGGTTTTCGCGGCGGGAGCGGGTTGCGGAGCGCCAGGTTGAAAACGTCCATCTGGATGTGTACTCACGTATACACTGTATGCAGTATGGGTGTGGAATTAAACGGGCACGCTAGGCAATGGCAAACGCTGCACGCAGACCCCTCACGTTGACAGCTGCAGGCGAAGCTTGACATGCGTCACCCCAAACAATCGACACCCACGTTTTTCTGCCAGGGAAATACCAATTCGGCCGCTGACGACAGTTGGCGCTGGTGTTGCAGGGTGCATTCGTAATGACGCATGCATCATGCACGTTGACATGCACGTCGGTATGCAGTGCCCTTGCTCCATCACAGACGTTGCACGCCGTCATTCCGGGAAACCAGGCTTAGCCAGGGGTACCGCCGAAACGCATTCACTCACATATGCGGCATGTGATAAATCTCGTACTCATTCCTCGCGCGGGAGATACTGGTCAAAGCCCCGCCGCCGCGACCACCACTTGCGCCCTCCCAACTCCTCCATGTACAGCTCCTCCTTGCAGTCGTCCTCCTTCTCCGCACTCTTGCTCACCGTAACCTGGCCCTCGTTAATCGTATAATTCCTTCCCTCTCGTAAATCCTTAAGCACGAGCTCGCGCGTGCGCCCCAATGACTCAATGGCGCCCACGCGGTCGATCGTTTCTTCAAGCAACTCATCAAAATGCGGCTGCAGCGCAATTTCGTGAAAGGCACGCATCATCGGCACCAGGTCTGCGCGCACCCGCAGGTCCAGGTCCACCGTGAATATGTTCAAGTTGTCATACTGCTGGATGTAGTCCGGGCGGGTCATGATTTGCCGACACCGCCAAAGCGGGAGCTCGGGCAACTGGTGGTTCTTCTGGCCCTTTGCGTCCTGCGCCTTGGTCAAGAGCGTCATGCGCTGCCGGTCCATCTCCACAAACTCTCGCATCAAGAGCATGGCGCTCGTGCTGAACTTGCCAAACTCCATCACGTCGTCGTCCATCTCCTCCCCCAAGAGCCCGCATTGGTTGAGAAACCACGTCTTTTCGCGGTCAATGAGTTGATGGCACGCCTTCACCATGTCCTGGTGCCGCGCCACCATGTTGAGGTGCTGCGGCCGGCCGCCCACGAGATCGTAAACCTGGTTGCACACCTCCGGCGACGCATCCGTGCTCAATGCTCGCTGCCGGAGAAACCGAAGCAGCTTCACCGCCTCCTGTCGGTTAAAGTCATGCACGTGGATGAGCTCCAACCGTGTGCCCAAGCGCTTGAGCTTTTCATACACCCAGTAGTCGTCGGAGTTGAACACCATTGTCACAAGCTCGCTGCCGCCCAACGCCTCGGCTTTTTGCTGGAGAAGCTCTAGGAGCTTCACGCCCTCCTCGTTCTCTTTGATGAGATGCGCATTGTTGATTATGAGAACAAGCGGGTTGGCCTTGCCCTTGAGCCGCCGCTCAACGGCTAGCTGCTCCAACCTCCCGAACGCTCGCTCAATGTCCAAAAGCGCGGTTGTGTCGCGCGGACCGCGGATGCTGAAAAGCGACCCAATGTAGTCCTCGCTGTACGCAAAGTCCATGGCTTTGCCCAAACGAATGCGGAAGATCTCGGGGTCGGCGTGCGCATCGAAAATGGCCACGTTGCGGCCTTGGATCTTCTTCATAGCCTCCATAATAAGAGTGGTCTTGCCAGTGCCGCGCTCGCCTACAATGAGAAAATAGCGGCCCTTTAGCTGCCCACTCACGATTTTGTCCACAAGATCCTGTTGCGGCCGCACGACCCAAAAGGGACTCAAGTCGGTGCTGTCGGGATCCTCAACCATCCCGGAGTCCTCGCTTCGTTTATTGGTCCGCTTGTGCATCGCAAGCTGGTACGCAGGGTCGCCACGCTCAAACGCTTGGTCGATTTTTTCCAAGACGTGCCGGTTGTAGAATTTGTGGTACATGAACCCCGTCAAACCCAAAATACCCACCGAGCTGAGGGTGATGCCAATCGTTTCGAGACACTTGAATAGAAAGCGGAGCACGCGGTCAAGGATGTCCTTGAACCGGCTCCTTTTCTTCTCCTTCTCCTCGTCATTTCGATTCTTATCATTCAAGTAGACGTTTGCGTGTACATCATCAATTTCAGTATATGGCCGATCCGACTTGACGCGCGCCTTCAACTTGTCCCGCTCCTTTTGCAACAGTTTCTTTTCGTCTTTCAACTTGCGATTTTCACCGTCCGTCTCCTCATTTTCGAGTTCCTCCAAAACGTCAAACGGAAGAAGCGGATTAATCCGCCGGGGAATTGTGCAGCTAATGTGCCGGGCACCGCACCGGAACGGGGTCCGCAAATTGTGGAACCGAAACATTGTGCCTTTGTTATATGCAGTGACGCATTCGTGCATGCGTCTCTCACAAAGATGCAGATCGGCTCGATTCGTGCCATGACTAATGCTGGCTTGTATTGGTATTTCTTCACAGCAAGTCGAATCCGGAATTTGTGCTGATTGCGTAAAGCAATTTCTCCCTTAGCAACTTTTTATCATTGTACTCTGGAAGCTTGAGCAAGTTCACGCAAGTGGAGGCAGTGGGAAGCCGCAGTTTATCGGCTCCACTATTTGTTATCCCAAAGTGGGGCTTCAAGGATTTGAACCCCAAGAGCGGCGCGCGTGATACCGAAGTTACAAACTTCAAAACCTTGCAGCGCTCCTCTTGTGTCATCTCTTCGATAACCTCCCAGAAGAGTAACACTGTAGGGTCGTCGGGGAAGTATGTGCCATAAACGACATTCTCCCTCCAATCCTGAACGTCAACGCTACTTGTGCCTCCACTGATTAGCATTTGTACCTCAAAAGGATCAAACATGCTGATCCAGGTTGGAGAGATCAACTGCGAAAGACCATCCAAAAAATACCTTGTCTGCACATTGAGCAGCTTATTGAGCTTGAAATTGGCCAAATGATGAATGTAGTTTAGCCGGTTTGCTTTGGTGACAGGCTCAGAGCCCGGTTGAAGAGAGAAATTGTGCAAGGTGCCGTCAATTTGCTCAGTGATGGAGAAATCAAGGTCGAGGTCCTTGATCTCTGATTCGGTCATATTCAAGAGTTTTAAGAGGTTGTTGTATAGGTCCCTGTCGAGATAGGCCAAGTCGTCAAAGGTGCTGATTGCTTTGCCGTGCCACCTGCTCAAAAAGAAAGGGGCGAATGTGATATCCACCAAGACACCCTCGTATAGACACTTGCCAATCACCATGCCCATGAATCTGATGTAATTAAGACGCTTTTGCTGCACTTCAACGTCTTTTTTGACGGCGAGTTTCAACGAGATGTCTGGGTTCGGGTACAATGCATTGTCTGCTGTTTCTTTAAAGAGTCCAAGCTCTGAGTCGGAAAAGCCAGCCTCAGCGACGCTACTCAAAAACTCCTTGGTTATTCCGCCGCCATCAATCCCAGCCTCCACACCATGCTCATTGTGAAATGTGACGCTAATTGTGTTTTTGAAGCCGGCCCCGAATGCTTTGTAACTCGTGTACGCATCCTCCAAAAGATTATGCCGGCGGATCTCTGCCTCAAGCTTCGGGGCATCGTAAAAGTAGCCACTCGAAAGCGAGTCTTGGTCTGACTCCACGAGACTCCTGAACACTTTTGCCCTGTCCTTGAAGTCTACAAAAAAGGCGCATTTGTTCAAGACTTCAAGCGTGAATTGCATTTCCGAGGGACGGAACTTACGCTTTGGTTCTTCGTCCGACAGATTGCCGTTATTCTCGTCGTCCAACACACACTGAATCATACTGTCGATGTTAAACGCAATTTGAAGTTTCCAGAAGCCATCAGGAAGAAATTTGATTCGAAGATTCTTCATGTAGAGCTGGTTCAAAAGCCTGATGCTCGTTTCCTTGATTGAGGCAAATCTCGTGAAGATTTGGCCCCCGCCGGTATGCAATAGCGTCAAACTGAGGTTTTTGAGAAACGCAGTGAATCTGGTTAACATTTCAACTGAAAAGTGAGCAAAACACTCAGTATCGGTGGCTACAATCAACCAGTAGGAGAGAACCTCCTCAAAGGTTTGCAAAAGGTTCCAGAAATAGAGACGAGAGGTGTCTGCAAAAGCCTCAGCATTTGGCTCCGACAAGTAGTCGTGGTTGGCGAAATATTCAAACATTTCGTGTGAGAACAAACTCTCGGCAATCAATCGATGCGACTCAGTCGCAATATTCAAAAGCATGCAAAGCTTGGCTTTGTGGTCAGGACAGAAAAACATGAGCAGCGAAATCACGGTTGCTGCTTTAGGTCCATATGGAAGCTTACTCGTGATGTAGGAGACGTACAGCGCCGAGTATAACCGAGCGAGGGTGTTTGCAAACTCCGGAGATACGAGCAAACACTCGTCATTTTCCTGGTCCGACACTGATGTTCGTAGCCCGTTGAAAATAGTGTAGTGAGCTAGGTATTCGTTTCCAGAGAAGTCAGCTTTGCCTTTCAACTTTAGAAGATTGACCAAAAGTTTGATTCTCTTTGTGTCGTCGAGGTTGAACGTGGTATCAGCGAGAGAATTCACGGCGATCGCGTAATACTTCTGATTCTCCGAGAACCAATCGTAGCTCGCCAAAAAAGAATCCAAGTTTTGGCCAATTGTGAAAATTGCGCCGACGATTCTGTCGTCTGGAGCCGTCAAAAACGCCGAGAGCAACGGCGCTAGTCTTTCGGAACGAACGTCTGACTTTTCAACCAAAGCACAACTCTCCTCGACGAAGTCGCGACTCTGTGCGCCAATTGCCATTTCTAGCGCCCATTCAAGGCTTCGCACCAACAGTTCTGAGTTTCTTGGCTCTTGCAATAAGTCTGTGAGGTTATTCCTAAGAACCGATTGTCCGTATCTGGCATCATGTAGGGTCCCAAATCTGCAGACAAAGTGAAAAAGCCTACACCAGGAGTAGCTGCCGCTTATATATGTTGCCAAGTGCGGGGCAAACGCCTCTGCGGCGCGGCGGAGGTCGAGGTGGCGGCGAATGTGCCTCTGAATGGTCAATGACGCCCGCTCGCGAGCCCTGTTTTGCTCACGTTGCTGTCGCTGTAGCTTGGTCTGCTCTAGAAACGAAACCCCCTGCAGACGGCGCTGCCCTAGGTTAATGTTACGCTTCTTTGAGTTTCCCGTGAAGTTGATCATTCTCACGTGACATTCACGCGATAGTCACGCGGCTAATAATCCGGGGAACAATCAAATCATTCTATACTCTAGTCTATCAATCGCCCCGCAACAACTCGAGCAAGTGCCCCAACGACTCAATGTAGTACAGCGGCACCTCCGAGTCGTCCACGTTGTCGAGGTCCCGCAACTTTGTGCCCCCACTAAGCACCAAAAGGGACCCCTTCCCGTCCCCCAAATTGCCGTCGTTGCCGAACTTGATGTCCGTGTACAACGTGTCTCCCACCATCACCGTCTTTTTCCTGTCGAAACCCCTCTGCAGCAAGATGGCCTCCAAAATCACGGGACTGGGTTTCCCAACGTTTAAAAAGTCTCTATTGGCCGTGTAGTGCACGAAGTTCACCACTGAGCCCCCCGCGGGCAAGATGCGGCCCTTGGGGCCCGGGTAAGACCGGTCAATGTTTGTGCCAATAAACGGAATGTGCGGCTCCTGCAAAACGTACTGGATCGTGGTGGCTATGCGCATGTAGTTGAGCTTTTTCGTGGAGCCCACAACCACAGCCTTGACCTCAGGGTCCACTTCCAATAACTCGTGGTTCGGGTCCCATTCTGCATCCAATCTGGGGTCGGTACCCCCAACAGGCTCGTAGCCGCATTCTCTAAGCTCCTCCTCGATACCCTCGTCACCAAGCACCCAAATTTTGGCGCCCTTGGGCACATTGAGCTTGCGGCTCAAAACGAGCCCCGCAGCGTAGCAGGTGGGGAAAATGAGGTCCTTGGAAATGTCCTTGAAACCCAATTTCTGGAATTTGCGCATGTACGCCTCTCGCGACGTCAGCGAGTTGTTGGTGACAAAGGCAAAGGTCTTTTTCGAGGCCCGCAAGAGCTCTACGAGTTCCGGGACCCCCGGGATGACCTCGGTGTCCAACCACACAACGCCGTCGCAGTCAAAGAGAAAGTGGTCGTACTGCAGAATGAAGGCTTTTGCGTCGCTGGACGTTGCAATCTTTTGCGGCGGTCCCATGGTGTTGCCGTGTCACGTGAGTGCCTTTTGAAATTTCTCACGTGCCGCATGGAGCAGCCCAAGCAGCGCAAGGGGCAGACCGCTGACCAGTATGAGGCGCAGCGGCGTGCGTTTGCCGAATCGGGACCCCTCGTAAACACCACAGACTGGCTTTTTCGCATCGACGGCCTAGATCTGGCGAAAAAGGTGCACCGCATGCAAGTGTTGCACGCCTGCGAGCGAGCGTACTTTCTCCGAGATTACGAGAAATGCATGCAATTTGTGGAGAAGGCAGAGGCGTTTTTTGGGCCGGGAAGCGAGCGCGAGCGTCACGGCAAGGAGTTGCAGCACATTAAGGCAAAATGCAGGGAGAAGATGGACTCTGCCGCCGTTCAAAAGCTTGAGGCGCTCGAATTATGAATTTCGTCGTTGCAAGAACTCAGGAGTTTTGCCTGGGCGATGTTCGTCAAAAATACTTCCCCGCAATTGCTCCTTTGGGATGCCCATCAAGCATCACACAATTGTTTGGTCAATGACGCATGGAGGTCCATTGACCGGTCACAATTGAGCATGTCTTTCTGGATACCATCCTATGGACCGTTCAGCCTCATGCTTTCGTTTCAATTAATGAACCTTTTTGTAATGATAGCAGACGACAATCGAACCATGTTTGTCGTGACAATGTGATCTTCCGTGAAACAAAGCAATCATGCTTTCCAGTCGATTCTCAACTGATCAAGTTACAGCATCGCGATGAGCGAACTTCACTCACCCTAGCAAGTCCCGCTTTAGCCAGATGCGAATTTCCACATAGCTCGCCTTTCTTTTTCGGTACAGTGACTCGGTGTCGCTGTCCTTTGTGTCTAAATTCAGCTCAGTGACAATTTCGTCCAAGACTTCCACGGTGCCGGTCAACGTCTCCACTTTGTAGTGCTTTCCCTTGTAGTGGAGGCCGAGTGACACGGTTGTGTCTATAGCGCGGCCCATTCCCTTTACGGTGATGTAATTGACCTTTTTGTATTCGCCCCGCTTAAACTTTGGGTTTTTGTCGAACTTTTCGAAGATCTTGTCGATACGCTTGATTGCGGCAATATAGGGCGTTTTTGCCCGCACAAGAAAGGTTGTTTCCCTCTGCACAAGCAGCTGTAGCTTCGTGTTGGGACTGTGCTTGACAATTTGCATTCAATACAACCTGCAGTACCACACGCATGAAGCGACACGCTTCAGACGATCTGGACTCGGAGAGCGACGGCGACAGCCCCAAGCGGCTGCAGCGGCTGCAGATATTCACGGAGGTGCACCAGTACACCGTGGAGTTACTAATGAGCTCGAAGCAGGATCTTACGGAGAGGGAGGAGGTAATTGTGGAGCCTAGCACCTGGACGCAGAAGCCGTACTGGTGAGAAGTGGGGGATGGGGAAGAACGCATGATTTCGGGGACTAACACATTGGGTGGGGAACGCGTTGGGTTGTTCAACTTGCCCGCCCACTGCGCCGCATGACTCAGTTACGGTGCCCCACCTGCCCCACCATGGTGCCCCACTTGCCCCGCCATGGTGCCCCACCTGCCCCACCATGGTGCCCCACTTGCTCGCCACGGTGCCCCACTTAAGTGCCCCACTGCTACGCACCGAAGCGCCTTTACGCATCGAAGCCCACTACACTCGTGCCAATCCTGAACCATGCTAATGTACAACCTTGCGGCGGGCCTTCAACACCACCTTCTGGGCCTCCTCCTCGGGCTCCAGCTCGACATCCATCTCGGCCTCGGCCTCGCGCGCCTGGGCCTCCTTCCTGGCAGCGCGCTCGGCCTTCTTGCGCAACTCCACGTCGCGCATGCGCAACAACTCGGGGTTCTCCTCAACCAATTTGCGGTCCAACGCAAGCTGCCGCTCCTTGTTGCCCCGCATGCGGTTCTTGTAAAAGGCGCGCTCTCTGCGCACCCGAATCTCCTCGATTCTCAGCATCGCCTTCAACGTCGTCGCCACCAACTCACGGTTGTAGCGCACGGGCACGTTGCGGCGCGCGGCGAACGTTAGCGTCGAGTCCACCACAAGCTCCTTGCCCGCGGCCTTCCTAAAGGCCTTTGTCCAGCGCATTTTCCGCGGGTTTCTGCGCAACTTGAACAGCTTGTGGCACTTGCTCCGGCAGAAGCGGAACTCCTTGGCGTCGTTGCGCACAAACATGATCCCGTGCCCGGGGTACACGGGCGACGAGCAAAAGTGGCACTGATGGACCCGCATATTTTTATGGTGCACGGGTGCGATGAGATGGCCACTGAGTTTAACGCTGAATTGGAGGCGCGCACAAAGCTGGTTTAATGGGGTGAATGGTGCCGAATCAATTGGCGGTCGATGCCGATCCAATCGTGGATCTTCGAGTCTTGTCCCCTGACTCAACCATCTCGACCATCTCACGTGACCAGATGGAAGTGCAAACACTACCGGTGGACGGGCAGCCGCAGTACACGGGCCAGCTCCAGAAGCGCGCGGCGCCCGAGGGTTCTGCAGAGTGGTATTTCGACAAAACATGCGCCTGGATGGGCCTGCACCCGTGGCTCACCACCTTTGGCGTCTTTGGTGTGGCCTACTTCGCCGCGGGCTTCACAAAGTCGAAGCAGCCGGGACTCAACGGGAAACTGTTTGTGAAGGGCGGGTTCGGACAAAAAATGCTGGCCAAGGAGGCGTTGCAGATTCTCAACCTTCGCGAAACCACCCTCTCGCGGGCCAAGTTGAAGGAGCAGCACCGTAAGTTGATGATGGCAAACCACCCGGATAAAGGCGGCTCTTCGTTTTTGGCGACAAAGGTGAATGAGGCGAAGGACTTCTTGGAAAAGAGAGGCGGCATGAAGGACAAGTAATAAACGAGCATGAGGTAGAAAGGCAGCGTGAGGGAGGAAGAGACAAGCGTTTCGAGTGATTTGGAAAGTGAAAAAAGACGGTGAAAATGATGAGTTTTTGTGGCGACAAAAGCCGTCCATACCACAGGAAATAAAAGATGTGAGTGTGGCCAGAGTGGGAGGTGCTGCGTTTTCTAGCCTTACGTCGGCTTGACGAAAATTCACGAAACTGATAGTCTATCAAGGGCGAGCGTCAGAAACTCTCAAGTTTGTTTACTCAATAGAGTGAAAGAAATGCCATTTGGAGTCTCGCTGAGGAGTTGAGGGTACCGAATCGGCTGAAAAAACCCTAAAAGGCCTGATACAAATCGAAGAATTAGAGTTGGTCTTAGACTCTAGATGCATGTATTAAACCTACTCGATTAAGAAAGTCGTCGAGTGCTTAACGAGAGTATCCGAGGACGTTGACTTACAGGTAGCTTCCACGACAACAAACGATAAACATATTGCGTTTAGCCAGTAGTTGCATCGAGCTCTGCTCAAAAGGAATTCAAGGACATGCAACCTTCGGTGCCTTGTTGCCACTTTATCATCGCAGCTCAACGTTAACGTTTGTCTCAGATTTAGTCGCTCCACAGGCGGGGCTTAGCCGGCCGACAGGACCGAGACACTGAGCAACCGTTGGGCCGTTCGTACGTACACGCCGGGGCTTAGCCCGACACCCTGATCTACTCAATAAATTTACAGTTTGTGAGTCGGTTGCGGTAGACTGGGGCGACTCTGGTGACTCACTGGCGACTCACTGGCGACTCACTGCGACTCAATGGCGACGCGGCAAGCACAGCCTCGATCCTCCAGCCATCTCTATCCCAATTCACTTTTCAAAACAATGCTCACGTAAACTAGTCGTCAGTGTTTGTGGTGCCTGCACACATGACAACGTACGAGAAGATTGTCAAGGGCGCCACCAAGGTGAAGGTGGCGGCGCCCAAGGCCAAGTACATTGAGCCCATTTTGATGGCGACGTCGTTTGATCACATGCTGCTGGACAATTTCCGCACCATCATGCGCACGCTTCAGCAGCGGCTCGCCGACAGTTCGTGGCTGGTTGTGTACAAGGCGCTTCTCGTGTTGCACATCATGATGCGGGAGGGCGACCGGGACGTGACTCTTGACTATCTCGCGGCGAACCCTGGGGTTCTCCAGTTGAGTCATCTGCCCGTGGCGCGCGCGAGTGGGCCCGAGGTGCGGTTTCTTTTGCGGTATGCCCGCTACTTGGCGGCGCGCGCCAAGCACTACGGCGACACGCACGTGGACTACGTGCGGGACGAGCGGGGCAATTCCGAGGGCGGCCGGCTCCGCACGTTGCCCGTGGAAAAGGGCTTGCTACGCGAAAGCGAGAGCGTGCAGCGGCAGATTGACTCGTTGCTCAAGAACCTGTTTGCGGAGAATGAGGTGCGCAACGACATTGTGCTCACCGCGTTCCGGCTCCTTGTCAATGACTTGTTGGCCATGTTCCAGCAGCTCAACGAGGGAGTCATCAACATTTTGGAGCACTACTTTGAGATGCTGCGCCCGGACGCCGAGCGCGCGTTGCTGGTGTACAAGAAGTTTGTCGACCAGACCCGCTACGTCATTGACTACCTACGCGTGGCCAAGCACTTGGAGCACTCCACCCGCTTGCACGTGCCGACGATAAAGCACGCTCCCACGGCCTTGACGCTGCTGTTGGAGGAGTACTTGAACGACAAGGACTTTGAGCGCAACCGCAGGCAGTACTTGGCCGAAAAGGGCAAGGCGGACAGCGGCCCCAAGACGATGCAGACCAGCAATGGCCACGCCCAAAACGGAAACGCGAAGGAGCCGCAGCAAAGCGGGGGCCCCGCGCAGGGCGCGCAAAAGGAGGACCCCGCGCAGAGCGGGCAAAACGAGAACCCGTGGGGCGGGTACCCGGTGAATCCGGCGCACACCGGGGCGGGTTTCGGGGGCTACGGCCCGCAAAACACCAACCCGTTCATGCTGACGATACAGGAGAACGGGGTCCAGACAGAGCCGCTCCAGCAGCTCCAGCAGCAGCAGCTTCAGCTCCAGGCGTTCGTGCCGCAGACGTTTCTGCCGCAGACGCTCCAGGCGTTGCAGGAGCAGCAGACGTTTCAGAATGCTCAAGGGTTTCAGAATGCTCAGACGTTTCAGAATGCTCAGGGGTTTCAGAATGCTCAGGGGTTCCTGAATGCTCAGGGGTTTCAGAATGGCCAGACGATTCAAAATGGTCAAATGTTTCAGAATGGCCAGACGCTTCAAAACCCGCAGGCGTTTCAGAATGCTCAAACGTTTCAGAATCTGCAAACGGGTCAGGTTCCGCAACCGTTTCAGGGCCTCCAGCAGCAACAAACGTTCCAGGGCCTCCAGCAGCAAACGTTTCAGGTGCCTCAAGGGCTCCAGACCCAGAACGCCGAGTCGCAGTCCCTGCTTCCCCAGTCCCTGGCTCTGCAGGGCTTTCCCGGAACCGGATTCGCGGCCGCCGCCGGGCGGCAGTCGCTCCCCGTGCAGCGGCACAGCACCAACCCGTTTGCGCTGCTGGCGTCTAACCCGTTCAGTGCGCGCTACTCCACGCCGGCCACGTTGGAGGCGACGCAAACGGGCACCAACCCGTTCAAAAACATCGAGCCCCTCCGCACGCAGCCCACCGCGGGCGGCTTGGGGCACTTGCCCACGGTGGCGGTGTTCCCGCAGACGCAGCAGCAGCAGAGCCACAATGCCTACGTGGCCAACGCCAGAACGTCGTTGGGCTGGTCCGAGCCGAGCTTGATTTAGTGTATTGGCTACGCAAACTCGAGGCCGTGTGCGAAGAAGTCCGCCACGGCCGCGGCAAAGCGCCGCGCACCCTCGCCAATCTCTGCGTCGGTGTTGGCGGGCGCATACGTCAACCGGAAAAAGTTGGCGCGCTCCACGCTGAAGGCCTTGTCCACAGCCATGTTGATCCCGGCGACAACACGCACGCCAAAGTGGCGGAACTTCCACTGCAACAAGTCCACTTTTTTCGCAATGTCGGTGCCCGCGGGGAAGTTGATAACGACACTAACAAACATGCCGGCGACGGGGTAGATCACGTTGTAGTAGCCCTTGGCGTACGCCTCCAGCTCAAAGAGGTGGAAGAGCATCACGTTGCGCCGGTTGGTGTACGAGAGACGCATCTTCAAGATCCACTCCAACCACCCGTCCACGCCGCCAAAGCTCTTGCGGATCACGTTGTTCACAAGCAACTGCGCAGCGCCCGACGACGACCGCGTCACCACGTTGGCGTAGTTGGCCACAACGTCAATCACCGCGCGGTGGCCCACCATGAACCCCAACCGCAACCCAGGCGCGAAAAGCTTGCTGAAGGTCTCGATGCGCACCACACGCCCAGAATTGTCCAACGTGAGGTACGACGGCACCAAGTGGTGCTTCAAGTAGTCCTCCACAGTCAAAAATTCCCGGAGCAGGTGGTACCCTACGGGCTTCTCGTAAAGTGGAAGCGCCAAGTACCCGTAGGGATCGTCCTCAATGATTGCGAAATCGTGCTTCTCCGCCAAGGCGTACACCTTTTTTCTAAACTCCACCAGCTGCGTGAACCCCGTGGGGTTCTGGCCCGAGGCTATGGTGTACAAGGCCTTGGGTTTTTTACCCTTGAGCTCGGGCTTCTCCGTGTCCCAGTGGCTGAGCAAGTGCGTCAAGTAGTCCAAGTCGAGCCCTTCGCTTTTCCCGGGCTCGGTGCTCATGTTCAACTTGATGGGCACGGCAATGGCGCCACAGTTCTCGACATTCTGCAACAGCGGCGTGAAGGTGAACTCCTCGATCAAGACAACGTCGCCGGGGTCCAAGAACGCATCAAACGCCTTGTTGATGCCGTCGCCGGCGCCGTTGGTGATGACGGTGGTCCAGTCGTCAAACGCCGGCTTGTGTGCCCGCTCAATAAGCGCCCTGGTGAACTCGAGGAGCTGCGGCATCCCTTCCACCTCCGAGTACTGCAACCCCTGCGCCAAGTCAATCACCTCTGGGTCCTTGTCGATTTTGGCAATGTGCACATGGTTTCTGCTTTGGCCGTCAATGGCGAGCCGCTTGAGCAGGTCCTCCACCGAGGTTCCGCTGCTCAAGTTCTCCAAGGACGAGTTGCCGAGGGGCAATTGCAACGATTTTTGGAACGGGTAGTCCACGACGTTGACGTCAATGGAATCAATGGGGAAAAAGCCGGAATTGGGCATGCCGCCGTCCAAAACCAAGGGTTCGGGATGCGGGGCAAACCCCGGCGGGGCATTGGCCATATTGACATGGGCAAAGTGGGTTCTGGAGCGGCTTTTTGCCCTTTTGGAGAGAAGATGTGCCATGAAGCCGCAGATAAGCCCGTGACGTGTGCAGGCGATTGACAAATGCCGGAGACTGTGCAGGCTATCAGCAGCACCTGACACTTTGTCGCATGGTCTTTTATACTAATGATGAACGCCAAACAGTGTACTTTTGGAGGGGATTTGACGTCGAACAATTCAGATCGGCTCAACGGAAATTGGTCGTGGATCAGATGACACAATTAACGGCAAACAATGATGAATTGATCGTTTCCAGCCATCTTAGGTTCCAGAACTTGTTTTCGGCACTCGTCACGGTGTCTAAGGGCTACACTTCAGCGAGCGTTATCAACGCCTCGGCAATAAGACCAATGCTCGTCAACATTTGATGAAAGGGTTTATACATCTCTGCTGTTTCTGCGCGCCTAATCAGTGCTGCACTTGGTTTGAATGTGGTTGAATGCGAGGCAAGTCCAGGTCGAATGAAGAGGGAAACAGTCAAAACTTGGTGAAGATTGGTGCCTTGGGTGTCAGTGAGTTCAAGCGTGGCCGCAATACGAAGGAGCTACGTACAGTTTCCAGTATGTCTGATGAAGCCCATGTTGACGTAGGTGAAAAGTAGCTCGGGAACGAAGACCCTTAAGATGCCTCAGAAGTACGACAGGTGAAACGATCACGCCATTAATCCCAGTATGACGTGCCCCTACGCTAGTGATTCTCGTAAGCGGTCCCACTTAGGCTCGCTTTCAAACAGAAATCACTGCTGCTGAAAAGCTATACTTTTACCTCTTGGTCTCTCGAGAAACATAACCGGGCCATTTACATGAAAGTTTTGGCGCGTCAAGGCTGCTGGCGTGGAGTTGGTCGCCTGGCCTCTAGACGCCCTTGCCACCACTGAAAATGTTTCGGATTGACAATGAGTTAACCCTTCGAACCTCAGTGATGTATACCACGAGGTCTCTTCCTCAACGACCTCCCGATGTATTGTTCCTCACATCACAAAACATTTCACCTTACCAGGTCAAAGACTCCATAAAGTCTGTGAGGCGCCTCTTACATATTTCGTGTCCATTAATACATGAGACCATCGCGGTCGTGGGCGCCGCCCACTCCACTCTATGAATTATACATGACGCATCTGCCTAGGCGTCCTCGTCCATGGCGTCCTCCTCCTCGAACGTCTCCAGCGCGCTGCGCTTGTACTCCAGGATGACCTCCACCACGGCGTCCCTGCACTCGTTGAACATGTCCAACACCTCGAAGCGCTCCTTCGGGTCGTTGGTTTTGGTGTAAAAGTTGATGTACGCCAGCCGTTTCGCGAGCAAGTCGTACTGCTGCACGATGCGCCCGAGCATCTGCGTCATGGACGTGTTGTTGGACACCTGGAACCCCGAGACGGCGGTGTCGCTGACAAAGCCGCTCTGGTTGCCGTGGACGACTTGCACGTTGGCGGGGGCCCACGGGACAAAGGGGATGCGCAGCTGCGCCTTGAGCAACCCCCTGCGGACGTCCAGGCGGTTGATGTCGCGCCCAATGACGTAGTCCAACGCGGCAATGTAGGTGGGCGGCTGCGGGCAGCGGTTCATCTTGTACGCGTCGTTCAGGAGCTCGAGCACTATGTCGTACTCGGCCAAGCGGTTCTGGGGCGGGGCGTCGGCGGTGCAGAAGGGGCTCAAGCTCGAGGTGAGGAACTTGAGGTGGCGCGTGGGCGCCAACGCGGCAATGAGCGACTCGTACGAGTTGTACATGTACCCGGGGAACCTGAGCGGGTTGGTGACGTTGGCGGCGACGTGCGCAATGAGCCTGTTGGGCCCGACAAAGGCGTTTTGCGTGTAGCGGAAGATTTTGTTTTCCAAGGCGCGGAGCGAGTCGTTGTCAAAGACAAACACGGCGTCGGCGCACGCTGCGAGCCGCTTGAGCGTCAAGACGGTGTTGTACGGCTGCACCACCACGTCGGACGTTTTCTCATTCAGCGGGAACACAGAAAAGGTGCACACCAGCATCTTGGGGTGCCGCTCGCTGAGCAGCTCGAGCAAGAGGCTGCCGACGCCCAGGCCCGTGCCGCCGGCGACGGAGTGGAAGAGCTGAAACGCGCTCGGCCGCCCGCACTTGTCCAACTCGCGGTCTACAAGGTCCATCAACTCCTCCTGGTGCTCCTGGCCGTACGCGTAGCCCTGCAGCCAGTTGTTGGCGGCGCCCGTGCCGTTCTCGCACACGTGCACGTTGCGCTGGTTGAACATGGGCATCTCGCCCGTGACCTTGGTCACCACCAGCGGCTCGAGATCCACCAAAATCAGCCGCGGGGTGTAGGTGTTTTGCTCGTTTTGCGAGAAGAAGAGCTCGGGCCGGTCGGGCCGCGCAAAGAGGGGCGTGGTTTGGGTCTCGGTTTCGGTTTGTGGGTACGGCTGTGCCGATCCGTCGAGATTGATGCCGTGGTCGGCCGCTAGCTGTTTCCAGTACTGCAGGCCGACCTGGTTGCCGCACTGGCCCGCCTGGATGGTGACCACCTCGCTGGGGTTAGTTGGGGGGCACGTACCCTGCCATGGTTTGTGTGCAGGTTGTTAGGCAAGTTGCAAATTAAAAGATGCCGTTTAACCCATTTAGGTACTTTGCGAGTGACACATTGCGGCCCGGCCCTGGCTATCTACCCCTACCCATATCATTTTATTCCTAGTCAGATATCACGAGCTTGCCCGCAGCGCTCCACACTGTGCGCCGTGTACTCAGTAGTTGTACAGTCTCTTTCTTCTCTTCTTGCAGTTGCTGGTGCCGCCCGTGACCAAGGCGCTGGTCTGCGTGGCGGTGAAGCTCGGGAGCGAGGTGGTGGAGGTCTTTTGCGTGGTGAACGACGCCAGGCCCGTGATGGTGGAGGCGCCACACTTGCCAGCAAGCGCGGACAAGGCGTTGAAGATGATGGTCTTCAAGGTGTCAATGTTGAAGAACTCCTTGAAGAGCGACGAAAGAAGCCCCGAGTCGATGATGGCGGAGATGATGCCGGCAAAGTTGATGAGGCCGTCCTGGTACAACGTCTTGATCAACTGCGCGCCGTACTGCAAGAACTGCGGGTCCGTGAGCAACGCCTGCACCACGCTCAGCGCCAAGCCGCTGTTGGCCAACGACTCCAACAAGTTGTTGACGACGCCATTGTCGTCGTATCTCTTGACGCGCGCGGGCAACGGCTCCCAGTCGTCCTCCTCTTCCAACCAGCGCTTGATGTTGGGGTTGCCGCCGGCGTTCTTCTCCTTGATCTTGTCGAGCAAGTCGCTAATCACCGTCAACGCCACCTTGAAGATGGTCTCGTAGAACTGGCAGTCGTTGATCAAGTCCTTGATCACTCTCACGGCCAAGCCCGAGTCGTTCAACGCGGTGAACAACGTCTTCAACGAGATGGCGCCGCTCTTGATGATGGCCACCACCGCGTCGGTGATCAACGGCTGGAGCGTCTTGTTGTCGACGAGCCCCTCAATGATCTTGGGCGCGAGGCCTGTCTGGTTGATGGCAGCCAAGATCTGCGTCACAATGGTGTACTCCCTGGCCTTCAACTCCACAGGGTCGGTGATGGTCAGGCGCTTGGCCGCAAACAGGTCCAACTGCGCCTTGAGGTCGGCAACGGCGTCCTGCTCTCTCTTGGAGAGCCCGGTGTTGTCGCTGAAGCTGGCGGGCGCAGCGTAGGCGCTGGTGGCCAACGCCAAAACGAGCGTGGAGGAAACAGACGAGTACTTCATGTTGGCTGCTGGAGCGAGGGGGGGTTTATATACCCCGGCGGCACACACGGCCGGCTGCGCGGGTGGGCAAGAGCCGCTTTGGGCATTTCCCGTCTGGGGCCTGGCTGCAAATAAATTTCCCAATGCAGTAAATTGCCCCCTGCACAACACTTGTGGTACTGCAGGATGCATGCACGGAAACAACCACTGCCACTTGTGGAACCTGCCAACGGCAGTGCCGAATGCGGTAGTGCAAAATTACCGAATGCGGTGAGGGTCGCCCAGGTTGCGGGCACCGCTGATGAAGGCCACTGAACGCAGCGTCTGTCACGTGTGGGATCCGATTCCGCGTCAGGTGGCAGCGCCTGGTAGCACATCTTGAAGGCTTTGTGGGCGCTGTGAAGCTAGTGCACGACTCGGTGCGTGCAGCCCGGCAATGTGTTTCCTGGTACTAGTACCAGGGTTCAGTATGGTGTACAGAGGTGGGGTTGTACATCACGTGAAGAAATTCATGTGCACGGCACGTGATGTAGCATGGTTCGTGCAACGGGCAGGTGACGCAATGGGTCTCGGGAGTCATCATAACTCAGTCGAGTCACGGGCACACGTTTCTGGTTCCCTCACACAATCTCCGTAGACGCTTGCGGAGACGTCACGCGAGCTTTATTGACGATTGAAGCGGGCAGCTCACGCGACATTCACGTGACACTAATACCCACTTTTGCCGCTGCCAAATGTGTAAACGGCGCAGCCGTGGCGCCTTGGCTGGCCGAGCCACACGCTCGCCGCGGTCAACGCCCGCCTACAAATTCTTACATAATGCCACGGCTCATAACCTGCACGAGCTGGCGTTGACGTGTTTGGCCACGGTATACATCACGTGACAGACCCCAGGTCGTACACGGCTAAACGAGGGTGAATTCCTTCGGTGCGGGCGCGGAGCGCTTTGGGTGGGGCGCCACGTCGTATGGGGGTGTACGGGTGCACCTCCATCGTGGTTTCCTGCAGTACGTGAACCATGCTCAACCACCTCTCTCGCAGCACGGCTGCGTTGGCGCGGTTCTCGGCGCACCGGCCCATCCACGTGCTTCTAGCGACGCTGCTATTAGCCACGGTGGCGTACTTGGCTGCCGTGGACCAGTACATTCCGGCCCTTGACGAGGCGGCGCACTACTACAACAGCGGTGCGGGCGAGTGGCGGCCGTGTGCGCCGCACGAGCACCCTGGCGCGGAGCGGCTCACGCTCGTGCCCCTCGTTTTCGCGGGGCACCATGCCCCGCCCCCGCTCCCCCACCTCGTGCCGCACGGCGCCGAGCAGCTCCTCGTGGTGGACCTGGCGCGCGCCGCCGCGGCGTTGCACGAGCTCGGCGCGTTGGAGCACGACGGCGTCACGTGGCGCCCGCGCAGCGGCCACCGCGTGCACCGGGTTGTGGAGTATGCCAAAAAAGCGGCGGCGCGGGTGGGCGCCTTGGCCCGCGCCGCGCAGCCGTTTGACATGGTGCTCATGCTGGCGGCGTACGTGGCGATGGCGTACACTGTGGTGAGTGTGTTTGTGGAGTTGCGGCGGAGCGGCTCGAGCCACTGGTTGGCGCTCAGCACGATTGCGCTGAGCGCGTTTGCGCTTGTGTTTGCGTTGGCGACGACGTCGCGGTTCGGCAGCCGCTGCCTGGTGCTCAGCATGACGGAGGGCATTCCGTTTTTGACGGCCATTGTGGGCTTCAAGCACAAGATTAGCATTGCGCGCATGGTGATGGGCGCCGCGGCGCTGCTGCTCGACGCGCGCGACATTGTGGCGTCGGCGGTGCGCAGCCACCTGGTGAGCTTGCTCCGGGACTACTGCGTGGTGATTGGCGCGCTCTTGCTGGCGCTCGTGTTCCCGCGGCAGATGGAGGGCTTGCGCAGCTTCTGCCTCCTCGGGCTGGTGATTTTGGCGTACGACTTGTTGCTCGCGCACACGTTTTACAGCGCCGTGTTGGCGGTGAAGGTGGAGATTTCGCGCGCCCGCCGCACGCACGCGTTGCAGCTGGTGTTGGAGGAGGAGGGCGTGCTGCTGATGGTGGCGCAGCTGATTGCCGCGCGCCTGCGCGCGCTGTTCCCCGAGCAGCGCTTTGGCCTGATTTGGTTTTTCAAGTTGGCCATGGTGGGGGCGTTTCTCCTGTTCCACGCCTTTTGGCTCAGCAGCGACTGGTTCTACGCGCGCAGCGTGCCGCCGTTGGCGAGCGTGCCCGTGGGCGCGCGCGGCGTTGTCGTGGAGGTGTTGGCCACCAGGGTGTACCTGCCGTACGGCACGCTCTTGCAGGCGGAGGACCGCTTGTTGGCGGCGTGGGACGTGGTGCTGGGCGCGCTCCGCGACCGCGTGGTGCTGAAGGTTGTGTTTTTCGTGCTCTTGATGCTGATTTCCGCCAATGCCTACCTCTTGAACGCCACGCGCTTCCACCGCAGCGCCACGCACCGCCTCATGGAGCGCGTGGCCACGCAGCCGCCGCCCGCGCCCGCGGCGCAGCCCGCGCGCTTGGGCTCGGTGGAGGCGTGCGCCGTGGCGTTGCGCGAGGGCCACGTCCGCGAGCTCGCCAACGCCGACGTGGCGGCGTTGGTGGTGGCGGGCAAGCTCCCGCTCTACGCGTTGGAGAAGCAGCTCGGCGACACGGCGCGCGCCGTGCTCGTGCGCCGCGAGGCGATTGCCAAGTTGGCGAATGCGCCCGTGCTCGCCACGGCCAAGTTGCCCCACGCGCACTACGACTACGAGCGCGTGTTTGGCGCGTGCTGCGAGAATGTCATTGGCTACATGCCCATCCCCGTGGGCGTGGCGGGGCCCCTCGTCATTGACGGCACCCCGTACCACATCCCCATGGCCACCACCGAGGGCTGCTTGGTGGCGCTGACGATGCGCGGCTGCAAGGCCATCAACGCGGGCGGCGGCGTCACGACGATTCTCACGGGCGACGGCATGACGCGCGGGCCCTGCGTGTCGTTCCCGTCGTTGGCCAGGGCCGGCGCGTGCAAGCTCTGGTTGGACAGCGACGAGGGCCAGCGCAGCGTCAAGCGCGCGTTCGACCTGACCCTGCGCTTTGCGCGCTTGCACAGCGTCAAGACGGCCATTGCCGGCACCTTGTTGTTTATCCGCTTCCGCACCACCACGGGCGACGCCATGGGCATGAATATGATTAGCAAGGGCGTCGAGCACCTGCTCAAGCACATGGCGGCCGCGGGCTGGAGCGACATGACCGTGGTTGCCGTGAGCGGCAACTACTGCACCGACAAGAAGCCCGCCGCCATCAACTGGATCGAGGGCCGCGGCAAGAGCGTCGTGGCCGAGGCCCGCATCCCCGCCGACGTGGTGAAGCTGGTGCTCAAGCTGGACGTCGACGCGCTCGTGCAGCTCAACGTCAGCAAGAACCTCGTGGGCAGCGCCATGGCGGGCTCGGTGGGCGGCTTCAACGCCCACGCAGCCAACCTCGTCACAGCAGTGTACTTGGCGTGCGGCCAGGACCCGGCCCAGAATGTCGAGCTGAGCAACTGCATCACCCTCATGAACAAGGTTGACGGCGACTTGCAGATTTCGGTGCTGATGCCGCTGATTGAGGTGGGCACCATTGGCGGCGGCACCATCCTCGAGCCCCAGGGCGCCATGTTGGAGCTCTTGGGCGTCCGCGGCGCCCACCAAACAACGCCGGGCGCCAATGCCCGCCGGCTCGCGTGCATCGTGGCGTCCGCGGTGTTGGCGGCAGAGTTGTCGCTTTGTTCCGCGTTGGCGGCAGGGCACTTGGTGCAGCTGCACATGACCCACAACCGCAAAACCGAGGACAGGGAGAAGGAGGTGCTGCGCTTGAAGGAGGGCGCCGCCAACTGCATCAAGTCGTGACGCGCGTTATAGAGCTCTTGCGCACGCGTGGCCTGCGCACGCGGCAGTCAATCGAGTAGAGGTGAGCAAAGTGTAGTCGAGGGTGGGCCCAGTAGCGGCCGTTGTAGGCAAATGGCACAGAATGCATTTGGCCCGCCATTGAGTCAGCCGTATCAGGTAAGAGGCATTGCACGGGTTGCGAGGGAAACGTGGATTGCCAGCTGTGAAGACACGAGAGATGAGAAAGATTGCCTTGCGTCGGTGCGGTGACACTACGGGTGGGATCTTTCAAAACTGAATTTCGACCCGCTCGACTCGATATCTTGTCGGCATAGCGCTTTTTGAGTGTTGCAGCATTCACCAAGTTGAACTGCGCCACAGAGATGGGAAAAGTAGTCGGCATGTGTTTGGGGTGATGGTACTTTGATCGTTGCTTGGCCGTCACAGACATCCACCTCTAGTTCCATTCTTCTTCAATGTACTTTAGCAGTCTTGCACGCTACAACTAGGACATTCACTTAGACGTCAAGACCTCAATTGAAAATGTTGCTCAACTTGAAGCGATGAGCGAGCCTTACAGACAAACGACAGGATTGTCGATTCGACGACCCGAGTTCGTTATGTACTGAACTGAAACATTGCTATGAAAAGCCTTTCCGGGGTTGTGACATTCAACCTGGGCGAACAATTCCGTGAACCTCCAAGCAAATTCCTTTGACTGTCAACCTAGAGTCGATGCCGTCAATGAGATGTAGTTCGATGAATTTCAGCGGGAAGTTAAAAGAAATGGCCGACGTGTTCCACGCATCCTAACATTGGGTCATTTGTCCTCAAAAGTCGATGTTTGCGTCCAGCCACGCACGCTAGCATGCCTGAAAATGACGAAACCCTGTCAAAACATTTCGATCTGTAAGTTTCAGCGTTGGTCACCGGACATATGGCATACTTTGAAAATTGTAACATGCAACAATGTCCGTGTGAAGCATCGAAGACAGTGCCCGAAGCGGTAAATCTTACTCAGAGATCAACGAGCTAACACAAATGAGTGCACAGGGGAGTCAATTACAAAATCTGTTAGGACGCTTTTTGGAAGGGTACTTTTCCTGAAAAATTCAAAGCCTCTCCAATTCAGGAAATCACACAAGTCTCATCTTTCGCTCGCGATTCCCACTTTCAACAGAAAGAAACCGAAGAAAGCTTATACGGTTCCACCTAAGGTCTTTCATCTCTCCTTGTCCTCAAGTGTGTACTTGTTGTAGCACACTGAAACATTTTGAAAATTAAACTGTATGACGATCTTTACGCTTCGGTTAATTGACACTGGACGATTTCTTCCGGTGCCGATACACTGGCCAACTGCTGTGTACGACATGGGCCAACACCTGATGCACACGTGATCTTTACCAACGTCGACTGTACGCAAGCGCCCATACTCTCGTGACTACCCCGTCTTTCTCATTGTGTTTGCCAATCGCCTATTCCTGCGACTCGCGAGTCTCGCGCTTGACCTCTGGCGACGATTCGAGTCAACCCAACTACCTGCACTCCTTTGACTCATGCTGCCGAGTCAGGAAGTGGGCGCTCTGATCCCCAACGACACGCCGCACGCTGTGCTGGTGACCCTCCCGACGTGGGAGGCCACGGTGGGCTACGAGGAGGGCGAGCGCTGGGTGGTGGACAAGATGAAATCCGGCTACCCTCGGTTTTTCATCCACACGCGGATCCAGGAGCTCGCGCGGGCCATTGAGCACAAGTACGGTCGTGAGGGCGAGCGCTGCATGCTTTTCGGCCTGTACAAGGTGGCCAAGAGGTGCAGGGAATTCATTTCGGCCCGGGACGCCGCGCCGCTCCGCATCTTGCAGCTCAGCACCCGGGCGCCCGCGAGCGAGCAGGAGCGGCTGCTGGTGATTGCTGCGACGGCCGGAATTGTGTTTTTCCCCTCGGAGCTCTTCCCCATTGCCAAGCAGTACTGGCAACATTCCGGTGAGGGCATGTCGTCGCGGATGGCCGAGTACATTTTCCGCGAGCTCTTTGGCGAAAACGAGGCCGAAGTCGTGGGCCACGGCAAACTGGAGCTCCAGGCGCAGCGGATCCAGCGAAAGTCGCCGTCGATCAGCGCCCTGATCAAAACGGGGTCCTTTTCCGGCGAGGAAAACGAGCGCGAGTTCAACCAGTTCATCGAGCAGAAATACGGGCGGGTGCTTGATTTGAAGTTCACCCAAGAAGCCAAGTTGGCGTTGCGGCGGCGCATCTCGAGAACGGCCGAAACCGAAATGGGCGAGGACAATGTGTATTTATACCCCAGCGGCATGGCCGCCATCTTCAACGCACACCAGGCGCTCTTGCAGGTCCTACCCGCCCGCAAGGCTGTCTGCTTTGGGTTCCCGTACGTTGACACGCTCAACATTTTGCGCAAGTTTGGGCCCGGGTGCCACTTTTACGGCCACGGCGACGACGAGTCCTTGGACGAGATGGAGCGCATGTTGGAGGGCGGCGAGCGCATCGTGGGCTTCTTCTGCGAGTGCCCCTCGAACCCGCTCCTCAAGACGCCCAACATGGAGCGTGTGTGGGCGCTAAGCCGAAAATACGGTTTTGCTGTGGTTGTCGACGAGACAGTGGGCAACTTTCTCAACATCTCCGTGCTTCCCTACAGCGACATTGTCGTGAGCCTGCTCACAAAAGTCTTTTCGGGGGCCTCCAACGTGATGGCTGGCTCACTCATTTTGAACCCCGAGGGGCAGTTTTTCCCACAACTAAAAGCGCATTTCGACAAGGAGTACGAGGACCTCTTGTGGAACGAGGACGCCCTCTTTCTCGAACGCAACTCGCGCGATTTCGAAACGCGGCTGGCGAAAATCGACGCCACGCTGGAAAAGGTTGTGGCGCTCTTGACGGCGCTGCCGCTCATCTCGCACGTTTTCCACCCGAGCACGAGCGCCAGCAAGCCTTACTACGACGCCTTGAAGCGCAAGAATGGCGGCTACGGCGGGCTCATTTCCTTTTTGTTCCACGACCCGGAGCACGCCGTTACGTTTTTCAACGCCATCAATTTGCACAAGGGGCCGTCGCTCGGCACAAACTTCACGTTGGCGTGCCCGTACACGCTTCTCGCGCACTACCAGGAGTTGGACGAGGTGGAGGAGTGGGGCGTGGACCGCAACTTGATCCGCATCAGCATTGGGCTCGAGGACAGCGCCGAGTTATTGCACGTGTTGCAGTCGAGCCTCGATCGGTGCTGATGTAGGTAATGAGAGGATCATGTGCTAGTATTTGGTGAGCGACTGGAGGGGTGCGAGTGGTTTAGTGGTTTCGCCGGGAAGGTCTGCGTTTAGGAGGCAACGATGACGATTACCGAGAAACGAACTCACCTTGAGTGCGATATGGCCGTGGCTGGTTTATAGGACTACGTCGGCTGGCTGGGTAGTCTCCGTTGAAGACCTCTTGGCACAGCACTTTCAATGCGGGCCAAATCCACTTGTCACGACACCCGAATCCCGCTACTCGAACACGGGTGCAACCTGCAAAAGTTAGCTTGTAAGTCTAGCCGCCGTCGTCCATTGCCCAATCCAGCGTCATGGCTCGAACAAGCATTGTCTTCGATCTAAGCAAATAACGGGTGTCTCGAAACAGAGATTCAAATCGGTAGGCTTTGAAGACTGAAGCGGCTTGAAACATCAAAAGAAAGCATCGTAAGTGTAGCACTTAACCCTGGTGCCGGCCCTCACAGGCGCGTTTATTCATTAACCATTATGCTTTCCCCGGGAACCGGACGTGCTCGCACGGTGCCGGGGGCGTCGCCGGGAGCGGCGTGTGATGCACGGAGCCGACCCGCCAGTACTTGCCGCCACTGAAAAACTCTGTCCAGCCCTGCACCTGTGCCGCTGCCTCGAGCGGGTCTAGTCCGCGGAGATCGTGTGTGAACTCGTCGGGTTTCGAGAAACAGCCCGTGACAAAGGCCCTGGCGGCGTCCCTCCCTGCGAAAAAGGCGTAGGGCCCGCCGGGCCCGTACAAGTGCGGTGAGCGCGTCACGTCAAACACGGAACCGTTTATGGCGATGTAGATGGGGAGCGCAGCGTCGGAGCCGTTGTACAAGGCCAACTCGGCCAGCGACATGTTTAGGCTGTGCCGAAACCAGTGGGCGTGGAACCGCGGGTCGAGCCAGCGGCCCGTGTAGCGCCACGTTGCCGAGCCCGTGCACCAGTAGGACAAGAGGGCGTTTAGCACGAGGAGCCCGCCTAGGATTTGCAAGAGGGCCACCACGCCAAAGTCCTCCATGCAGTCTCGCTAGTTCATGAAGAAGACGTCTTCAGCGAGGTTGGGTCCGTCCTGCGAAAAGAAAATCTTGTCCGAGTCAGCAATGAGCAAGTTCAGCCAGAATTCGTCGTTGAAGTTGCTGAAGGGCTCTCTGAGTTCTTCAGGCGGTAGGCCGTAATCTCCCTTGCGTCCGTTTGTTTGCGGGCCGGTTGTGGGCTGAGCCTGGGGCGCGCCGCCAGCGACAGACCCAGGCATGGTTCCGGAAACGGCACCGGAAACGGCACCGGAAGCGGCAACGCCTTGGGCGGGGCCCTGGTTTTGGCCGGGCATTTGGCCTGGAATCGGCCCGGAGGCGGAGCCGGGTGTGCCCGCACGCATGTTTCCAGGCAAGGGTCCAGGTATTGAGTTTGGGCCAGGCAAGGAGTTTGGGCCAGGTAGTGAGTTAGGGCCAGGTAGTGAGTTTGGGCGGGGCAAGGGGCCTGGCAACGGGTTGGGGCCCTGGGGTCCACTGGGTCCTGGGGCCTGGGGTCCGATGGGTCCTGGGGCCTGGGGCTGGCTTGTGGCTGGGGTGTGTGCACGGAGCGGGCTGTTTTCGCGCTTCAACGGGGGCAACTTGACGTCGTCGTCGTCGTCCTTTTGGCGGAACAGCGCTGCGTAGGAGAGCAAGTCCAAGTGCATGCCTGGGGCGTTTGGCTGGCCCAGCTCAGCGGTGAGCAGGCCCTGGGAGTCGAAGTTCATGGCCTTTGCCAACATGTTGATTTGCTTCACCTCTGTTTTGGACAAGTGGTGGAACAGCGGGATGGGCCGGAACTGCTGGGGCGTGTCGTCGTTTGCGTTCAGCTGCAAGAGGTCCAGCACCTGGGTGAGGTAAGTTTGCAAGAACAACTGGAAGATGAGGTTTGTCTTTTTCAAGGAGAAGTTGTGCGGGTACAAGCTGCTGGCGTGCTGGATCTGCCTGTTGAAGCGCTCGATGCAGCGCACTGCGCGGAGGGGCACGAGTTCCTTCTCGATGTACAGGGGCAACAGGAGGATGAGGTAGCGCAAGCGGAGGAGGATGCCTGCGGTGTAGATGATGCGCAGCGAGTAGTAGAGGGGCATGCTGGCCACCTCGCGCGGGGACAAGTGGTAGAACTCGTCGAAGGCGGCGAGGCAGGCCAGCACGCAGTGGGCGATGCCCGCGAGGGTGTTTGGCAGCAAGTGCTGGGAGCAGCCCGACGGGTGGGGCAGCATCTGCAACTCGTGGAGCTGGGGCTGGTGGAGGTAGGCCTTTGTGGCGAAGAAGAGGGCGCGCAGGGTGTGGTCGTGGGGCGCGAGGCGGGCGTGGAGGAGCAGCAAGCGGCGCTGGAGCTCTGCCAAGACGTGGCCCAGCACGTCCGGGTCGCCCAGGTGGACGGTGTTGTGGATGCGCTCCAACTCGTGGGTGATGCGCAGCACGGTGGCGACGCCGCGGTGGCGGGGCTCGTCCAGGCGGGCGAGGCGCTCGCAGCAGTCGTCGACAAAGGGGGTCCACTTGACCAGGATGGTGCGGCGCAAGATGATGCAGGTGCTGACGCTCAGCACAAAGAGCACCATGACGAGGGCGCAGTGGGAGAGGGGCGGCGGCGGCGCCTGCGGGCGCAGCACGATGCCGAGGTCGTGCAAGAGGGTGACGGCCACGGCGTTGACAATGTGGTAGCGCCGCAGGCGGAAGAACTCGGGCGTGTTGTTCCAGAAGGAGAGGAGGAGGAGGCTCTGCAACAACTCCACCGTCTTGGCGCCCGTCACCACCACCTCCAGCACCGCGGTGCTGATCAGGTGGTGCTCGAGCGCGAGCATCTGGTCGAGCGGGCCCTCCGCCACGATGCAGCTCGTGACCGTCATGATGGCGTTGAAGAGGTGCGGCTGCTGCTGCCGCACCTCCTCCGCCGACAGCTGCGGCGCGAGGTCGACCCACGCGTGCGCCGCCGGGAGCTCCAGCCAAAAGAGCGCGAGCCGCTGCGCCGCGGCGGGCGGCAGAAGCATCCCAAGCAGCACCACGTCCAACGCGCGGTCCGGGCGCAAGAGCGCGCGGCGGCGGTTCGCCGCGGCACGAATGTCGCCAATGTAGTCGCTCAAGCGCACGCTGTCCTCCGCCAACGTGGCCATCTCGCGCTCCAAGTCGGCTTTCTGCACGTACGGCGGCAGCTGCATCTCCAGCGGCAGCCCCGCGAGCGCCGCCACCTGCTGCTGCGCCTTGCGGAGCTGCTCCTTGAGCAGCGCCACCTGCGCCGCCAAGTCGTCGTCCCGCCGCCGCCGCTTGCGCGGGAACTCCACGTCGAGCTCGCACACCTTGTTGCCGTTGGTGCACCGCACACACGGCAGGTACGGGTCCTGCTCGTCCACAGGCGTGCACCGCACCTTGAGCGCGTGGCACTGCTTGCACGCCTTGCTGCGCCGCACCCGCCCGCGCGGCAGCTTCTCCACTGGCCGGTCCGAGGGCATGCCGATGATGGTGCAGGACGATGGCACTGCAGAGAACACCGGTTGCTGCCGGCGCCTCTCGCGGCAGATCGATCTGGAGATCTGCACAGGAACGCTGGCCGACGAGCACGGCGCCACGTCCGCAGTCAGTGTGACGAGCCCGGCGAAACGGGTCGCAGTGCGCCAGTCGGGCTCCACGCTGGCTCAAGCCAGCGGAGTGACTCAGCTCACTCAGCTGAGTCACTCAGCTGAAATCAATCTAGCTGAAGTGAGTGGCCGGCTAAGTCAATGGCCCGGCTATAGTCAGTCAATCCCAGCTGAAGTCACTCAGCTGAGTCATCCCAGATGAAGACATCCCAGCTGAAGCCACTCAGCTGAAGTCACTCAGCTGAAGTCACTAAGCTGAAGTTAGTGGCCGGCTGAAGTCAATGGCCTGGCTAAAGTCAGTTGATCCCGGCTGAAGGCAATCGAGGTCGGCCCACAGTGCTGTCCAGCTCGATGAATGTTTTTAGAGACTCATTCAATGGATGTTCTAAGACTCATTCAATGGATGTTCTTAGACTCATTCAATGGATGTTTTTAGACTCATTCAATGGATGTTCTTAGACTCATTCAATGGATGTTCTTAAACTCATTCAATACATGTTTTCACACCTGTCAAACTAATCAATGGCCCCCAGATAAACCAGTGGTGACCGGCTACAATCAGTCGAGGTCGGCTCACCGACTGCATTTTAATCAGTCTTCACGCCGGCTCTCAATTCAATGCCTCACCAGCTGTCAAGCTGGATGGCCCCACAGGCTGTCATTTGAATTGATACATCACACGACTGCCATTTGATGTCCTCTTCACACGGCTAGCAACCTGAGGCCGCCTCACAGGCTGTCAATCAATCCATGTCTACTCACAGGGCTCAACTGTAATAGATGTGTTCCCATACAGGCTGTCAAGCTCAGTCGATGACTGCCTCACAGGGTGTCTATATGGCCCCTCACCAGCAGTCAAGTTTACAATGGCCCGGCTAAAGTCAGTCAATCCCGCTGAGGTCAGTCAACCCGCTGAGGTCAGTCAACCCCGCCGAGGTCAGTCAATCCCGGATGAAGTCGGTTATAGCCCTCCAACTGTCTAGTTAATCAATCTTCTCACACCCGCTGTCAAGCTTGATGATGTCTTCCTCACAGGGCTGTCGATTCCAATCGATTCCTCCTCTCAGAAGTATCAATCACAACCAATATCTCCTTCATCGACTATCAATATCTCCTTCATCGACTATCAATCTCCCTCATTGTCTCCTCACAGGCCTGTCGATAAAAATCATTGTCTCCTCACAAGGCTGTCAATTTCAATCGTCTTCATACCGGCTGGTAAGCCTGATCAATGGCCGCCTCACAGGGCTGTCAATTTGATCAATGTCTTTTCACACCGGCTGTCAAATCAACCGGTGGCTCTTCGGCTTCAAGCAGTTAACGGCCCGGCTGAAGTCAATCGCCCGGCTGAGGTCAGTCAATCCAGGGTGAAGTCAATCGATTGCCCGGCTGATGTCACTCAATGGTCGTCTCACACCGACTGTTAATTTTATCTTTTTGTTCACGCCGGCTGTCGATCCAATCAATGGCCCCTCACAGCTGTCAAGCTTGATTATTGGCCCCTCAGGGCTGTCAATTCAGATCGACATTTTCTCACACAGGGCTGTCAATTTTTATTAGTGTCTTCTTCATACTGGCTGGCAAGCCTGAGTAATGGCCACTTGACAGAGCTGTTTGTCTCTCTCAACGTCTCTTAGAACCGGCTTGCAAGCCTCACAGGGCTGTCGAGCTCAATAAATGTTTTTCACACCCGCTGTCGAGCTCAACTGACGTTCTTCTCACACCGGCTGTCAAGTCGATCAATGATTTTTCACACCTGCTGTCAATTACATCGACACTTCTTCATACTGGCTGGCAAGCTTAATTAATTGCCGCCTCACAGGGCTGTCAATTTCATGCGATATTCTTCTCGCATCCTGTCAAACATATCAATGTCCCTCAGGCTTCAAGTCAGTTAATGGTCTGGCCAAGTTCAGTCGGTGGTCCGGCTAAAGTCAGTCAATGACCCGGCTGGACTCAGTCAAAGGCCCGGCTAAAGTCAGTTTGTGGTCCGGATAAAAGTCCATCGATGGCCGTATCACACCGGCCGTCAAGCTCATACGATGTCTTCCTCACAGGGCTGTCAATTCGAACCATCACATTTCGCACACGGACTGTCAGATTCAATCGACGCTTCTTCAGACTAGCTGGCAAGCCTGATTGATTACCGCCTCACAGGCTGTCAGTTCAATCGATATTTTTCTCACATCGGCTGTCAAGCTCAATATCGGTCCTCCGGCTGTCAAACTCAATCGATCTTTTTCTCACATCGGCTGTCAACTTAATCATGGGCCTCCCACTGTCAGTTCAATCAATGTCTCCCCATGAAGCTGCCTATTTCAATCAATTCTCCCCATGAGGCTGCCAATTTCAATCAATGTCTCCTCGCCGGCTGCCATTCTCCTTCAATCTTCTCACAGGGCTGCAATCACCTCAATATCCTCAGTGTAAGGCGCGTTGTCTGGTGCCTCCAACGAGTCGAATTATCTGCTGGTGTTGAGACTTGACTCAAACGACTCGTCGCCGCCATTCGCATGGCGCAATGTGACTCTTCAGGTTGGAACGTTGGCATACCGAAAGCGACCGCTCATCTTTTTGTATTTCTTGTCGCCCCTATGGATCGTGGGTATGACGACCTCCCTAATCAGAATCCGGTTGACTCGCTCCCTCAACACCATGGGCATCTCATGAAGATGAACTGAACTGAAACGGTTCATCTTTCGTTCACGGGTTTCCAATCATTATCCAGAGAATCGATCATCGTTCTGTTGAATCCGTCTTTGTTCAATTGAATAGGTCTTTCTCCAAATGATCAGTCGATCTCTACTTCAACTCAATCGGTACCTCGTCCAGTATGGTCAAGTTAAGGCTCAATTCAATGGTCTTCGACCAGTTTAATCGCCATTTGGTCCAATGCAATCGAACTTTGGTCCAACTGAATGTGCAGCTCGATCAACTCTTGTTCAAAAAACAGGTCTTTCGTCTGGTTCCATCATAATAAGGTTCAGTTCAATCGGTGGTCTTATTCATCGTCCAGTTCGATCGATCTTTCGTCCAGTGAATCGGCCTTTGGTCTAGTTCAATCGGTCTTTGGTCCTATCAAATCTCGGGTTCATTGGCTCAGTCTGATCAGTATTCGTCAAATTGAATCGGTCTTCGTCAGTTGAATCGGTCTTCGCCAGTTAAATCGGTCTTTGGTCCAATCAAATGTCCAGTTCAACCAATCTTTGTCCTCTTCAATCGATCTTCGTCCAGTTCAAACGAATATCGTCCAGTCCAATCGCTATCTTTGTTGACAACCCAATCGCACTTTCGACAACCCAATCGCACTTTTGACAACCCAATCGCTCTGAGTCGTTACAGACCCAAGAGCGCTAGCTCAACGCTCGCCATCTTGAACCGCTTCGTCACTTTGGCCTCACCTCAGAACACACCGTCTTAAACACCTTTTGACCCAAGCGCACACATGCACTAGATGAAATCCTTGACTTTATTGATGCTGAGACATCCATGCATTGTGCGCTTCCCAAAACGCATCTTCTTGACCAGTGTCAAGTGACCGCAACTGGCTCTGCTCATCGCACGTGGTACCGCGACGGATTGGCTGTCCCTTCGAGGCACTGGTTGCCACTTCTTATGAAGCCTCGTCATCGCATAAGCCTTAGTGTCGTTGTTTTGCGACTTGCGAAACGATGTGGTTTGGGTCTCGAGTTCTCAGGCGTCTTTGAACTCGACCTGTCCCCGGTCTGACTTTGCTAGCTGTGCGTCGTCTCCCATCTCTACATCGAAAATTATATCGATCTGACTCGAGTCCTGCAATGATCTACATCTTTGTTGGCGACACGTTCAAGACACGCCTTTCGTTCGTTGTAGCTTTTGTCTTCGGACAGGGTGACGGAGGCTCTTTTATTGGATTCCACTTATTCGAGGTTTCCCATAATTTTTTGATAATTATTGGAGGGTCATATGTGAGAAATTGGTCACAATGCTAAATGTCTTGCACCACAAACCTTGCCCCGAATTGCCTCAGCTGAAATCCGCCACTCAGGCTAATATAAGAACCGTCTCAATCAAAAACGAATTAGCCCTGTTCGACCTTGACCACGAAGCGACCATAACGTGACTTCAAACCTAATTCCAGTTGACCCCTCAACAAGCCAGTTGTCTACAATACTTGCCCAGCATTTACCATTGAAATAAACGCAGTTCCACCAGTGAAGTCTTTTCTGGACCGCCCCTCTCCACTCTCTTCTCCATCTCTTCTCCACCCTCTTCTCCATCTCTTCCCCACCCTCTGCATATTAACTTTGGGGCCCCTCTTTTTTCCCCGCATTCTTCTTCTTGCGCCCGCGCTTCTTCTTGCCCTCCTCCCGGTCCTCCTCCTCGAGATACGCCGCCTCTCGGAGCACATTGTCCGCGTCGTACATCTTCTTGGCGTTTTCAATCTTTGCGAGGTGCTCGCGGATGTACGCCAAGCGGCCGAGCTTCATTGGGTCGTTGCGCAACGCAAAGGGAAGGTCGTCGAGCCGGATGCGCTGGCGGCCCTGCGAGCGGGCAAACTGGAGGGCCTCGTGGGACACGTCGGCGTAAAACTCCACGAGGCAGTCCTCGAGGGCGGCGTTTGTCGAGTCGAGCGACACGGGCCCGTCGCCGAGGGAGTATAGGAGGGTTTCAATGTCGCGCGCAAAGAGCCGCTGGCGGCGCTTGAGCCGTGCGGGTGCTGGGTGGTGGCTCATGCACGTGAGCTTCACGTGACTTACACGTGACCTAATTCTTGCGAGAGCACCTCCTCGAGCGCCAGCGCCGCGTCGGGCATGGGCGCGAGGCGCAAGTCGCCCGCTTTGAAAGCGCGCATGCACTCCTCCAACCGCCCCGCGGCAACGTCCGCCATGGTGAGGTACACAGCGCAGCCCATTTTGGCCAAGGCACGCCCCACCTGGTGCTGGTGGTTGTCCATCAAGTCCGGGTTGGCCACCACAATGAGGGGCTTTTTCCGGCGCAACGCGTCCATGATGGACCCGGTGCCCGCGTGCGAAACCACGAGGTCGGCGCGGTCAATGTAGGCGCCAATGTCGGCGGTGTACCCGAGGCACTCCAACTCCACGTCCGAGTTTTTGAGGCGGAGCACCGACTTGTCGTTGGTTGTGTTGGCGATGGCCAAGTCCAAGGCGTCGATGGTGCCGCTGATGCAGTCGGAAAAGTGGGCCTTGCTGTCGGGCGCGTTGCCGTACTGGATGACGAGGGGCGCGAGCGGGGCGGCGGCGGCGACGAAGGCCGGCGACGTCACGTGCTGGATGAGTTTGTGGAAGGTTGCCGTGGCGCCCGTTGTGACGAGGAGCATTGGACGACACCAGTACCTCTCTGGTATTGAGGCACGGGTGGTGTGCATGTGTGGCTGCCCTAGGGCGCCCGCGGGCGCACCCCAGAGTACCCCAGAGCCTGCATGGGGCGCGGAGTTGCGCCGATGATTGTTGGCCCCACACTCTTTGGCAACGTTGGCCATTGGCCCGCGCCCGGCACTGTCTGCAGTACCGCTTTTCCCCAGACGATGGAGGTGCCCACGCAGCCCATCCCCAAGAAACTGCTCCAGATCCGCACGGACAAGCCGCGGCCGCACGTGTGCGGGGTGTGCACGCGGGGCTTTGCGCGGTTGGAGCACTTGAAGCGGCACGAGCGGTCGCACACCAACGAGAAGCCGTTCCAGTGCGCCGGGTGCGGGCGCTGCTTTGCGCGGCGCGACCTTGTGCTCCGCCACCAGCAGAAGCTCCACCTGCACTTGGTGCCTGTGGTGCGGCGGCTGCTGGAGGCGCTGGTGCTGCTGGACACGGACAATGTGATTGTGTTGCACAACAACCTTCTGGCGAGCGCGCCGCTCCCGCTGGCGCTGCTGCTGCCGCAGCTGCCCGGGCTCTGGAACCCGTATCTCGAGAGCCAGATGCACGTGAATGGCGTGGTTGACCTGGGCCAGAACCAGATGAACCCGATGAACCAAATCTCGCAGTTGGCGCAGTTGGAGGAGGACGCGGGCGACAGCGCGCCGCTGAACCCGACGCTCGACTCGTCGCTCGGCACGCCGGTGGACCCCGCCCCCGCGGTGCCCCTCCCCCGCAGCGCCAGCCTCGCGCTGCTCGGGCTCGGGTTCGACTTTGGCCTCGACCGCGTGGGCGAGTGGCTCGAGCTCGACAAGGGCAGCCTGGGCTACGTCATGGCGACGCACCAGTTCCACGACCCGGCGCACCCGCACCACATCAAGGGCACCACGCCCGTCGGGTTCGCGCTGCCGCTGGCGGAGATGAACGACCCGCTCTTGGCCGGGGCGCTGCCCTCGGAGCTCAATCTCTTGGCCGACTTGAAGCGGCCCGCCGAGCCCGAGCTGCCCCTCGGCCGCTTCAAGCGCAACCACTTGGGGTTCCACAACGACACCGCCGACCTCGCGTGGGTCGACGAGGTGCACGCCGCCGAGCGCGTGCCCCGCCCGGCCCCGCTGCTGCAGCCGGGCTTTTCCCATTTGGGGGCGCTGCGTGTCGTGCGCCTCTTCAACGCCAGCCAGGCGCGCTTGGCGTGCGTCGACACGGCGCCCGACTCGTTTGTCACTGCGGAGCTACGGCGCCGCATCGTCGAGGTGTGCGGCGTGGCCGACGGCGCCGTGCCCGAGCTCGCGCTCTTGCGCGCGTACGCACACCGCTTCGAGCACCTCACGCCGTACCTCCCCTACGTGCACATGCCGCTGCTCCGGCTCCCCATGGTTGACAATTTCGAGAACATCCCGCTCATTCTCGGCATGTGCGCGCTCGGGGCGCTCCACCTGTGCCACCCCACCAACGCCGCGTTGCTCCAGCTGCTCTCGCAGCAGCAAATGTGCCGCTTCTTTGCGCTGGAGGTGACGGTGGAGAAGCTCGCCCACAAGAAGGTGCCCCTCATGGCGCACCAGTGCCTCGTGCTCCACGTGCTCATGCTGCTGTTTGGCGCCAGCCCCGACAGCGCCCGCCACCACGCGTGCGCCATGGCGGGGCTCGTGCGCGCCACCAACTTCCACCACCCGCTCGAAAGGTTTCTCGCGCCGCCGCCGCCAGCGTCCGCCGCAGGGCCCGAGCTGCGCATCCAGAACAGCTACGACTACTTCACCATGGCGCAGACGCGCGTGCGCACGCTCCACGTCTTTTACCAGGTGCACATTGTCGGCTCCTTGCTCGGCAACGACCCCGTCGCCCTCGGCGGCGCCGAGCTCCGCCTGGGCAGCTTCGCCGACGAGCTGCTCTGGGCGCTGGCCAGCGCACGCACGTGGTGGGCCCGCTACACCGCGCTCGACAAGCCCAGCCTCACCGCGGTGCTGAACAACGCCGCCGTGCCGGACATGTACGAGTGCCTCGCGCGGCCCGCGGCCCACACAGACCTCCACGTGCTCCTGCTCCTCTGCTACGTGCACGAGCACATTGGCCACGAGCGCAGGCTGCACACCGACGCCTTGGCGTGGCGCTTGGGCCCGCGCCCGCGCCTCGAGCGCATGGTGGCGCAGTGGGAGGCCGTGTACGCCCGCAGCAGCGGCGTGCTCGTCGACGCGCTGAGCCGCCGCGAGCTCGCCCTGCGGCCCACCCTCCGCTTGCTGGTGCCCTTGTGGCACCTCGCCAAGTTGCGCCTCTTGGTGCACACGGCGCCCGTGGTGGCCCGCGCCGTGCGCCGCGACTACACCGGCTTCAAGGAGCTGCTACCGCTCTTGGCGGCGGACCCAGAGGCCCTCGCGGAGGCCGTGCCCGCGGCGCTCGCCGTGTGGGACTTGTGGGTGCACAACAGCGCCTTGGAGGGCGCCGGCGCCGTGCGCACCCCGGTCTTTATCCTGGTGGCGCTCTTTGTCGCCACAGCGGTGCTCGCACAGGCGCTCCGCGAGCTCGAGCAAAAGAGCACCCTCTCGCTCGCGGAGCGCGCGCAGTGGGTCGCCGTGGAACGCACAGTCGCCGCGGTCGAGGCCGTCGTGCCGGTGCTGCGCACCGAGGAACGGCTCCTGGGACACGTGCTCGACTTGGCGGTGCACCTCTTGGCGGACGCCCCAATCTGGCCCGTGGCGGTGGCTTTTGCCGAGGCGCTCGACTGCGCCCGGCTGTAGTATTTATTGGACGGTGCGCCCGGCGCTGCGTCTGCGAGATGAATGAACGTTCTTGCATCGCCTAGCAGATTGCGCCGTTGACCGGTGAATCTCGAAGCTTGTATTAGCTGGTTGCAATGTGGTTGCGGCGAGCTACGTGACCTGATCGCTGATGCGCTTCCACCAGTCGGCCCAGCCGCACCAGCCATTGTCTTTTGTGATGACTCCTTTCGACGCTCCTGTGATCACCCGGACATCCACACGAATATACAATCACCACATTTGAAAACCATTACATTAAACTGCAATCACCACATTTGAAAACCATTACATTAAACTGCAATCACCACATTCGGAAACCATTACATTAAACTGCAACGTCCCACACACTAAACTCGCCCCTGACGCACCATGGATCGACCTCATCCCACACACCTGCACATGGACGCCAAACACAAGTTCGTTGGCGAGTTCGCCGGCCTCGTTGCCGAGTTGCAGGGCATGTTGGCGCAGTACAACATGCCGCAGGAGGCCATTGACTGGTTCACGAAAAACCTCAACTACAACACGCCGGGCGGAAAGTTGAACCGCGGCCTCAGCGTCATTGACACCTACTGCATTCTCCTGGGCAAGCAGCTCCTGCTGTTGCTGGAGGCGGAGTACCGCAAGGTGGCCGTTTTGGGGTGGGCGGTGGAGTTGTTGCAGGCGTACTTCTTGGTGGCTGACGACATGATGGACCAGCTGAAGACGCGCAGGGGCCAGCCGTGCTGGTACTTGAACGAGGGCGTGGGCAACATCGCCATCAACGACTCGTTCATGTTGGAGGGCGCGCTCTACATGTTGTTGAAGAAGCACTTTAGACAGGACCCGTACTACGTGGACTTGGTGGACCTTTTCCACGAGGTGACCTTCCAGACAGAGCTCGGCCAGCTCTTGGACTTGGTGACCGCAGACGAGGAGCACGTGGACCTCTCCAAGTTCAGCCTCGCCAAGCACTCGTTTATCGTCATTTTCAAAACCGCCTACTACTCCTTCTACCTCCCCGTGGCTTTGGCCATGTACATGTGCGGGGTCGCCTCCGAGGCCAACTTGAAGCAGGCGCGCGACGTGCTCATCCCCTTGGGCGAGTACTTCCAGATCCAGGACGACTACCTCGACTGTTTCGGCACCGCGGAGCAGATTGGCAAGGTGGGCACAGACATCCAGGACAACAAGTGCCTGTGGGTGGTGAACCAGGCGCTTTTGAAGTGCACGCTGGCGCAGCGGGCGCTCTTGGACGAGAACTACGGACGCAAGGACGCCGCGTGCGAGGCCCGCGTCAAGGCCTTGTTCCGCGAGTTGGGAATCGACAAAACCTACCACGAGTACGAGGAGCGGGTCGTCGGCGAGTTGCGCGCCAAGATCGCCGCGGTGGACGAGTCCACCGGGTTGAAGCGCGAGGTCTTGTCGGCGTTCTTGGACAAGATCTACAAAAGAAGCAAGTAGGAAAATAATAGGCCAACGAAGCGGATGAATGGGTGGCGCTGCGGGCTGGGTGGTGAGGGCTGTGGCCGTAGAACAGACGGAGTCATCCCGTGGCAATGTGGTGAGGTCCAGCCATGTGAAGCTGAAAGCACATGCTCACCAGATGGTTGAATTCAGCAATGGCTGCCAAAGCGATGGAGCTTGAGCCCGCGATCTATTCGTAATCGCAAAATGAAAGAGCCAATACCGCGTGGCAGGCGATTGTCTGATTCACATAAACGATCCATGCAACGACTTTTACGTGGATCTGACTAATCTCCCAACGCACCACGACCACGATCTGCCACTAGCACTTACTGAGCAAAGCTTTGTTTGCTTGAAGCGTATTTGTCCTGACATGTGGTACACATTTTTAAGACTTCGTTTTTTCTGAAAAATTTACCGAAAGCAGAATATTCTTAAGAGGCAAAAATACCAAATGCGACGAAAACGGGTCAAACAACATGTGAGCCGCAAAATCATTCCATACACTTTACCGCGGGGCTTCTCATATGATGCTAACCACGCCATACACACATCACGCCACTCAACGCCGTACGTGACTGACTTGAAACAGTTGTTTGTGCACCAGCGCCGCGTGCTAATATCATGCAATTGACTGGGTTTGAGCGTTTTCATCTGAACCTCCATCCGACTCGTCACTTCACGGTCGACGCATCCACACATCTCCATCAGGCCATCAAACAGTCTGACCTACTCAACAATTAATTAGTCACTACGGCTTTTCCTCTTTTTGATTACTAGCTAGTCCTATGCGTTGGCCTTCTCCAAGTCCTCTCTGCCGGCCTTGGTGTACAAATAGTGGTTGTAGTCTCTTGCCTGGGCCCAGATGTTCCACACGATGGTGGCGGGGATCACCACAAACAAGATCTGGTTCTTGGTTCTTCTGAACACATTGAACACAGAGTTGTAGAGGGCGCCCTTCAATGGGCGGGTGGCGTAGGGCGTGACCGAGTACAAGTTCACGTACTTCTGCTTCGGGCCGCCCATGCTGCCCCACCAGCCCATGTATGTCTTTGCCTGTGCTCCACCCATGGTTGTCTTTTTCCGTGCACACCATTGGTTGCTCGCGGTTCTGCAGTTACGCGCGCGCCTGCCAGCGTGACGAGATTTACGCCGAGAAAGGCGCCCTGACAACGGCCTTTCAATCTATTTTTCCAGCCGCTTTGAAAAAGCGATTTGACCCGGCGCCAACCGCGGCCATGCAGCCGTTGCAACACGGTACAGGTCCGAAGCAGCGGCCTGCAGCGCTCTGCGCACACCGTGCAGCGAAGAGTATATAATACACCACGTCTCCCTCACGGCATGTGGACTCTTCTACAAGACGTGATTGCTGGATTTGGCTCGCGCGACGTAAATCAGGCGCACGCCTTCTACGCGGCGGCGCTGGCTCGCGTGATGCCCTTGCTTGTTTTTCTTCAGGGCCTTTTCGGGATGGCGGGCAACAACAGGCGGCTGATTGAACTGCGCTAACAAGGCCTGCAAGCCGTTACATTCACATGAGTTGCTTGGCTCCGTTTCGGCTTTGATCTCGCTTGATGAGCTGCAGATGCAGGGCGTGGTTTATCCGAGGTGCAGGGCCACCGAGGCCTATTGTTGCTCCGAATCTGGCCGGTTGCTCAGCCGCAAGGCGCATGCATTCCGCAGGGACGCGTCTGGTCTGGCCAAGCACGTGTGAATAATGAATAATGTAAAATGAACCAAAACGTCAGGGGAAGGTCAGGTGAGGTGGCGGGCTATTGTCCGTAACGGGGCTTTGTTAGCGTCGTCATGATAAGAATGGTCACTCGCATATACGATACTTGTACCTTTCCAACATGTAACAGATAGAAGGCGTGCATCAGGCCACTGTAGGGACCTGCGTATTGAGGCATGCACCACAGTGGTGTGATCGACATCTCCGCATGCCCTCAAGCGTGGTCGATCACGCGTTTAGCATCTGTGTCATGTATCGAGAGTGCAATGATAGATTGTGGATCGACCTACGAAGTGATGAAATCCGGTGAAACACCCGAAACATTCAGGACAATTGACGATCAAGTCGGTCAGACCCGTTGAATTGACTCGTTCAGGTCGAAAGAATAACAGTTCGGGGTCGTTACAGGCCTAAAGCTGTCAACCACTTGACAACTCGAGGCAAGGTCCACGATTGTTTCAATGCTTTCACGTCCACGATTATTTACAACGCTTTCACGTGCCGAGCTTGGTTTGTTGTGCACCTTCTTCCGTTAAAAGTAGTTGGGGTCGATTGGTGTTCCATCCTTTTGAATGAAGTTGGGGCCGATTGGTGTCCTACCTTTGATAATAGTCGGGGTCTAATGGTGTCGGTCAGGTGCGCACTCGATAAACTCACCAGACTCAAGTCTCAAATACCAACGGTGTCCTTCGATTCCCAACCCGCCATTTTGTGTGACGACTTGGGCACCCGTCTCACTCTTCTTCTCTACACATTCACAGGATCATCTTATTACATTCAGCGTACACGGGTCATCGCAGGCAATGCCCCCTCGCCTACAGCACGCCTAGAATATCCATCACTACCTCTAGTAAAAAGGCTCAATCGCCTTCACCGCGGCGCGGCGGCGCTGGGCGCCCGTGATGGCAGCCTTCTCCTCCTTGGCGCGGGGCACCACCTCGTCCTGCTCCACGAGGATGAGCTCAATGTGCGACGGCAGGCTCTGGTAGGCGTTGATTCTGCCGTGGGCACGGAACGTGCGTCTGCGCTGCTTGGGCGCCTGGTTCACCTGGATGTGCGAGATGGTCAAGCGCTCAGCGTCCAAGCCCTTGGCCTCGGCGTTGGCCTGGGCGTTCTTGATGAGCGCCACAACGTGCTTGACGCTCTTGGCGGGCCAGCGGGCTCTCTGCACGCCAAACTCCTTGCCCTGGGCAGTGCGGCCAATCAGGCCCGCGAAGCGGCGGAAGGGAATGGCGCGCTCGTGGGCGAGCACCTGGTCGTAGTACTTGAGCGCCTTCTCGACGTTCCAGCCCTTGACCGCCTGGACGGTCTCACGCGTGTTCTTGAAGGACACTCTGAGGTACGCGCCGCGAGCAGAGGCCAGCTTGGCCGGGTTCACAGAGTGGGCAGCGTAGCGGGTCATGGTGGTGTACAGTGCTGGAAAAATTTGTTTCAACAGTGCGGGTCACGTGGAATGGATGGGTCACGTGTGACACTTTAGGGCATGCCCGTTAAGAGGTTCCTGTACCGAGCCGCACGTCGGAGTGTGAACATAATGATGTATTTGTTACTCGAGGTGGCGTGTTGAAGTAGTCTTTGAGTCGCTGGGATTGTCCCGGTTGGTGTTAAGAGTTGGGATTGAAGTCATAAGGTAGAGCCGCCCGTGAAAGCTGGCTCCAAACTAGCGAGTGACATTCTAAAACCTTAACCACAATGCAAATGTCTGTGTTTTTCAAGTAACTTTGAAGAAACGACGATCAGATCACAATCTTATCACGAACACAATGGATGCGTTAAAGTCGTAGATTGAATTAAGCATGAAGCGCGATGACCACCGCGTGGAAGTCTCAACGTCCAACGGGAGTATTTACACAAAGTCGTAAAAAATAGATACTCTCGGTTCGTAGGTTGTCGTGGCATTGTTGACGTGCTTTCTCACGAACTTGTGAATTCAAAGGGGACCCACAATTGTTAGAACATCAAGTAAAAATGACTGCTGACACCCAAACAGTGAGGTAAACCACCTAACCACTAAATTTAACCATCGTGCGACGTGGAAAGGCAAAGCAAGTGACGCGTGCTACAGACGCTATGAAAGGTGCGGCCACAACTTGTGATGCGATTCAGTCTGTGTTTGAGGTGCGAGGCAGTGAGAGCTCCATGTGAAAGCGCGGTTACGGCTAGGTGGATTTTCGTCGCTCCACTGGTTTGAAAAAACTACATGGGATCCTGCTTGAAAGATGTGCTCAATAAAGTAGACACCAGACGTAAAACTGACGCACTTGGAGTCGTGATAATAACAAGTTTAGACGCTTGCAACACTGAAGGTAAGAGGCGCAGAGCGTTGCACCGCAGCTCCGACACCACTTACAAAATCAATACAAAGTTCACCGATACCCTGTCGCAGCTTGAGGTACCCCTCAAAGCGCCAAGCAAATCGATACCAGGACGACTATTTCGAGCATGCAACGTCTGAGACCTCTACACCAGGACTGTTATCAACAAACTGAGGCACCGAAATTCCAGGCGCACAGGCAATAAAACTCCGACAGCTATTGCTCCAACTGCTAGGCTCGAAAGTCAAATTGCAGGACCTATTTCTTGCTTTAACTGACGACAGACCCGCGACTCTAGAACTTGGGCTCCACCGTCGCATTGGACGCTGGGCACCAACCCCCTTTTTCAGCTACCAAACACAACGCTCGCTCAACGCTCTGGGGCCGCCAGCACCAAGAACGGTTCCCACACTACCAACTTGCCAGGCGCCCGGCAAACAATGTCGGACTCCAACATGAGCCTACTGCCCAAAGACGATCTCTTGCACATGGAGCTCCCGCGCGTGGGCATGATGGACGACTTTGGCATGGACCTCGACGCGCAGGAGTTCAAGCGCGAGAATGGCGTCAAGACCGAGACGCCAAAGCAGGAGACGGACACGACGCAGGCCGTGGGCGTGGAGGACCACGTGCTGCAGCTTTCCGAAGACGAGCCTGCGCCGGACCCTGCGCGCGTGCGGCAGACGCACGCCGTGGTGGTGCCGCTGTACGCCAGCTGGTTCAACATGCGCAAGATCCACCAGATTGAGCGCGAGCTGCTCCCTGAGTTCTTCAGCACGCTGCACCCGCTGAAGCTGCCCAAGATCTACGCCAGCTACCGCAACTTTATGATCAACACGTACCGCCTCAACCCCAACGAGTACCTCACCTTGACGCTGTGCCGGCGCAACCTCGTCGGCGACGTGGGCACGTTGATGCGCGTGCACCGTTTTCTCAACAAGTGGGGCCTCATCAACTACCAGGTGAACCCGCAGTTCAAGCCAGCGTACGCCTTGGAGAAGTTGCCCAACGGCCTGCTGGCGCCGTTGCCCTACACGGGCGACTTCCACGTCCAATACGACACGCCCAGAGGTCTCTTTCCCTTTGACACGTTCAAGGTGTCGCCGCTGGACGTGCACGCGCCCACGGTAAAACGGCTCTTGCAGGAACCGCAGGCCAACGGCAAGCGCGCCAAGACAGAGGGCGACTGGACGGCGCAGGAGCTCGCCAAGTTGGCCACGGCGGTCAAGGAGCACAAAAACGACTGGTTTGCCGTGGGCCGCGCCGTGGGGCGCTCTGCGCTGGAGTGCGCGGTCCGCTTTCTCCAGTTGCCCCTCGGGCACGAGGCGAGCGACGCGGAGCTCGGCATTTTGCGCTACGCCGCCAACTTCCCCGTGGCCGCCGCGGACAACCCGGTCATAAGCAACCTCATCTTCATGACCCAGTTGGTGGACGCCGACGTTGTGCGCGCGGCCGCGGGACGAGCGGCCAAGGCGATTGAGCCCCAGGAGGACGCAGACGCCCAACTCGAGCCCGAGGGCGACCCGGAGCGCGTGCTCCAGGACAGCGCCACCGCGGTGCTCGGCGCCGTGGGCGCGCGCAGCCACTTGTTTGCCAACTACGAGGAGCGCGAGATGCACCGGCTCAGCACGACGCTCGTGGCGCGGCTGCTCGCGAAGATTGACGCCAAGTTGGCCAAGATCAAGGAGCTCGAGCTGCTGTACCAGCGCGAGCGGCAGAACCTCGCGCGGCTCCAGAGCGAGGTGTTTGTTGACCGGCTCGCGTTGACGCGGCTGACGGTGCACATTCTGCGCAAGTTGAGCGACGCCGCGGCGCTCTTGAGGGCCAAGGGCACCGACACGGACGACGTGGCGGCGCTCTTGAACGAGGTGCAGGGCTTGCTCTTCAAGCCCCACCGCCAGGAGGTGGAGGAGAAGCCGGCGCCCAAGGCCGACACGGAGGAAAAGGCGCCGCAGGAGACAGTCAAGCCCTGGTCGGTCGAGACGCCCCAGGCGTTCAAGGTTTGGGCGCCCTAGCGTGTGTATTCTATGTATATTAGATGAGTAGAGCGGGTGGAACGGCGTGGAGAAGAGGTAGAAGCAAAAGCAAGTGGGGTCCGGATGGGTTTAAATGCATAAAATAAAGTTGGGGAGAATATGGGAAATTATGAAACCGGACCTATTGAAAAATGCAACCTGTGAATCCTCAAGCGTGAAATAGCCTGAGCGACCTGTCCACTAACCCTTTCCTGAGCTATTCGATGACCAACACTTTGCCGTTAGGTGCACCAATACTTGTTCGTCTTGCGTGCATTGACATCCTACACACAGGTAAGATGACAAGCACTCAAGAGTTCAATGAGCTCTCGGATATGGAGGACCAGGAATTCGCAGAGAGTTACGTAGACGAGACGCACTTGGAGTCCGAAACCCTGGACGTGGAGGACAGCGCTGAGATTGACTCTGAAGACGACATTGAAAATCTCGAAGAGGAACCAACTAACACCAGTGACAGGCATATAAACGGAGGACACGGCGTGCTGGGCGGGGCTCGGGAGCCGATTGATGTGCCCTCAGAAGACGAGTCGCTCTCGGAGAGCGACCACGACAGAGATGCTGGAAACGAAGCAGTCGGCGAAAGCGACGACGAAGTGAAAGAAGTAGAAAACCAAAACGGTGAAGGGCAATACCAAGACGAGCTCAAGGCATCAGAAAACCACCTCCAGCACGAGGTTTCCCAGCATAATAGCCCCCCACAACTCCGCGAGTCCGACGATGAGACCGAGCACCCCCATGCATACGACGAGGTCCCCGTTTTTGTCGACATTGCCGACGACAGATATTTACTTGTGCCTTTTTACAAGCCGAGCCCGCATGTGACGGACGACACGATTAGTCTATTCACCGTCGACGAGATGGAGGATCTCACGCTCGAAAAATTCTTTGAGCGGCTCCGCGACGAGGATATTTTCGAAGCGTACCCTGTGCTCCACAGAGACAACGAGTTCAAGGTGGACTTTGCCGAGTTGCACCTCACCGTCAGCGAGGACAATGCCCACTGCACGTCGGTCAAAATCACCGAAGTGGTGCAGCTCCTCCACCAGCTCCGCGGCGAGAAGCTCACCGTTGTCGTGCTGATGCAGCCGCGCTTTGTCAGCCAGCTCGAGAAGGCGAGGCAGCATGCGTTGGCCAAACGGCCCCTTGCGGAATTGGGAGCGTCCCAAACCCGCAAACGGCAGAAGCACTGAGCACTACACGACGCCGCTCTCGCGCAACTGCGCAAACAAGGCCGGGTCGATGTACTTTTGGAGGTTGGGCTCGCCCGAAAGGCCCTTCCGCTTTCTCGTCTTCATGACAAAGTCCCGTGCCAACAGCTCGCGCGGCGCAGGCTGCATCGGCGCCACGGCGCTCTCGCTGTCCAAGGGGTCCCCCGGCACAATGTCCCAGCGGCAGAACTCCAAAAAACACACGGCCTGGCCCTGCGTGCGGAGCCGCATGTCTGTGTCCAACCCGGCCGAGTCCATCACGGGGACGTACCCCTCCATTTCGTAAAGCGGGGTCGCGGGCACGGCGTGCAGCGCCACGGTCCACCCACGGCGCTTGTCCAAGAGCGTCTGCACCGCGCCAAGGCACTTGTAGGTGCACACGACGCTCACGCGGTACACGGGCTCCATGAGCCGCGGCGCCGCGGTGAGGAGACTGGTGTGCACGGCGTTGCGGGCCACGGGCACCGTCTGCGCCAATCCCGAGGGCGACACGGCGCAGTCGAGCATCTTGAACTTGACGTTGCGCACGGGCTCCTCGCAGAGCGGCCCCTCGCCAATGCCGAGCTCGAACCCAGCGCAAATCAGGTCCCGCGCCGCCAGCACCGCCGTCTTGTCCGTTTCCAGCTCGAGGGTGTCGTCCACCAACACAGAGGGCGCCTGCATCCCCGGCGGGCCAAAACTCCACACGGACCGCGCCGCCAAGGCGTCCCAGCCAAAATCGCTGCGGAGCACCTTCGCCGTGGTTTTGACGGGCTGCCTTAGGCTGAGGGCGCCGGTTTCGATGGCGCGGCCCAACTTGCGGTCGAGCGGCTCCGCGGTCAAGGCTAGCAGTGCCTCCTTGGCCGCAACGGTGATTTTCGTCACCAGCCGCTCGGCGCACGTCTCGGAGAAGCGCGCCAAGGGGTCGCTCACCTTGATCAGAAGGTACTCGCCAAAGGCGTAGCGCAAGTCGTGGAGAACACAGTCAAGGTATAGCTCGCCGGGGCCCAACAATACATGCTCGCCGCTCTCTTCTAGCCGCACGACCGCGGACATGTAGCACTTACTGAGCCTTCGAAGCCCGTCCACCATCCGCGGGAGCTCCTTGGGGTGCTCGGGCTCTAGCGCCACTTTGAGCACGGATGTGGTACCGCAGTCTAGATGGATCTTTTCGGTTGGGCTGGCTGATATGGTGGCGGTTTTCTCAATGTGGGCGTCGATGCCCAGAACAAGGACAAGACTGCCCGAGTCGGCGGCATTCAAAGAAGTGTTGTACCGTCCCCCCGGTAAATAGATCTGGGAGACGGTGGCCTTCTTGCCCGAAACAGACACCTCAGTGCCCGTTTCGAGCGTGCCTCTGTGCACCTTGACCGCGCAGAGAAACCCGCTGGCGTCTGGTGTGAGGCTCATTTTGAACACTTCTGCAAGAAGCAGCCCCTCTTCCGTCTTTGGAGCCGGGACACACGACGCGATGCACCCAACCAAGTCGCCGCAGCCCGGGAACACTGCCTCGAACACCGCCTGAAGAAGCACACGCGAGTCCTCCTTGTACATCTTCTTGTGCAACTGCACGCCAAAGTTCTTCCAGAGAAGCGCCGCAAGACCGTCTCCCGGGTTGGACGCGAGCGTGTGCGTGACGACTTTGTACAAGGGCTCGAGAACATGCGACTCGAACCGCTCGCCCCAAAGAGCGTTGCCCCGCTTCCCGTAGAACCGCCCAAACGTGTCCAACGTGAAGTATGTGTGTAGTGTCAGCGCGGCAAACACCACGTTCCCGGCGAGCGGGCTCACCAACGCCGGGTGGGAGTACTGGTGGGCCCACTCGGAGTGGTGCACCGCCGCGTTCACGTCGGCGAGCGTGTGCTTGATTTTGAGATGGCAGTCCGCCACGGGGAGCCGCAACTCCATGATGAGCCGGTCGATCTTGTTGAGCACAACGACAAAGGGAAGATTGTGCTGTAGAATTAGGTTGAGTATGCGTCTGTCGCGTCGCGTGAGGCCCTCCAACAGGTCCAACACAAGCACGGCGCCGTCGCACACGCGGAGCAGGGCAAGCACCTCCTCCTGGAAGTCCGGGTGGCCGGGACAGTCCACCGCCGTGACAATGTGGCTTTTCTTGCGTTCGTCAGGCATGCATAGCGCCACTGGCTGGGCGAAAATGGAGACGCCGCGCGCCACCTCCATCTTGTGTGTGTCCGTGTACCTCTGTTCCGCGCTCGGGTCGACTTCCCTCACCATCAGGTCCACCACGCTGGTTTTGCCCGTGTGGAGGGCCCCCACCACGGCGACGTTGCGTCTGCGTTCTGGGAGCGTCTGCATGAGGTCAATGGTGTAGCTCTGCGCCTGTGGCGGCGCCTCAATGTGGAGGCGGTTCTCCACGTGCCGCTCAATCACCGGTTTGTCCTCTGGTTCCTGCGCGGGGTCCACCACGACAAACTCCGCCTGGGGCGCGCTGGGCACCAACGCCGCGTCGCGCGCCTCGCTGCCCGGCTCGGGCGACTCGCTGCCCGAGTCAGATGACTCGCTGCCGTGCTCGGCGCCTACAAAGTTGCCAAACTCATCGTACTCCTCCTCCATGTGCAGGTTTCCTATATTACATGCTACGACAAGGTCTGGTACTTGCGCAACTCCGTCAAGAGCGTCTTCAACTGCACGTCCGTCACTTTGCCCGCCAACAGCGGAATTAGGGATTTTGCCTCGTCCGCATCCTCGCACTCCAAGTTGCCCAACTGCGCCAACTCAAACGGGTGCAACGGCTCCGCCGCCTGGCTGCTAAAGTCGTTGAGCAACTTCTCCACCGTCTCCGCGGAAGACGAGTTCTTGAAGCGGCTAAAGGTCGAGACAAAGTTTAGCGTCTTGTGCACAATCTCGTTGCTGCTGGGGCCCGCGAGCTCAATGTTGGCAATCTCGTCCTCGCGCTCATTCTCGTCGTCAAACTGCGCGCTCTTCTTTTTCCGCTCCTTGAGCGCCGCGCGAATGAGCAACCGCGCCTCGGAGAGATTGAGCGCAATGAGCTGCTCCTTGCCGCCGGCGTTGGTGATTTGCGTGAGCTGGAACTCGGGCCCGAGCTTGAGGAGCGCCGCGTTCTCCTCCTCGTCGATGCTGTGGCTGTTGGCCTTGCGCCGCCGCACGCCCAATGCGCTGGTGCTGACATTCATGGTCGTGCAAAACACACTCTAGTCGTCAGCCACAAACGGGTGCTTCAACGCCTCCTGCGGCGTGAGCCGCTCGAGCGGGTTCATGTTGAGCACCTTGCTCAAAAAGTCCACAAGTAGCCGCCGGTCCTGGTACTCCCTGTCCACCATCAGCAGCGTCATTTTCCGCAGCGGCATCTGCGACTTGAGAATCACGTCCCGTAGCAGCTTGTGCTTAAAGTAGTCCTTGTTCGGGGCCAGCGCCTTCTCCACCTCGTCGCGGCCCTTGGTGCGCCCGAGAAACTCGAGGTACTCGGCGTGCGTCTTGATGACGTACACGGCCTTGCCCTCCTCGGGCTGCACCTTGTTGAAGAAATTGAGCGAGTTGCGCCCGAGCTCCAACATGTGCCGCGGCGGGTTGCCGAGCATATCCACAATTTTCCAAATCTGATTGTACTCGCTTTGCCCGGGGAAAATGGGGAGCCCCAAAAAGAGCTCCGCGACAATGCACCCCAACGACCACATGTCGATCAGCTCCGTGTAAGGGAGCCCGAGAATAATCTCTGGGGAGCGGTAAAAGCGCAGCTGGATATACGAGTAAATGGTCAGGCGGGTGAAGCACGCGGAGCCAAAGTCAATCACCTTGATGTCGGGCTTGTCCGGCTGGCAGAGCAAGACGTTTTCCGGCTTGAGGTCGCAGTGGATAATCTGAAAGTTTTTGAGCTGCGCGCACAGCTCGAGGAGCTGCCGCGTGAGCAGCTTGACGAGCTTCATGCTGAGCCCCTGGAAGTCATTCTGCTTAATCAACTCGTACAAGTTCAGCGCCAAGAGCTCAAACACGAGGCAGAGGTGCTCCTTGTGCATAAACGTGTCCAAGAGGCGGATAAACAGCGCCAGGCGCAGGTTCTGGTTGAGAAACTCGAGGAGCTTCACCTCGCTGAGCAGCTGGTTGAGAAACGCGGGCATCAGCTTCACCACCTTGACCGCGACAACCAGCTGCGTGGCCAAGTTCTGGCACTTGACAACCTGCCCAAACGTGCCCAGCCCCAAGAGGTCGAGCACAACATACTTGCGGCCCTCCTCGCCGCCAAGGAGGTCGTTGACGTACAAAATGTAGTCGCTGTCCTCATTGTCGCAGCCATTGTTGAACTTGGGCTCCAGCGGCTTCGTGAGCACGCGCTTCGGGTTCAGCGCCCGCGAGTAGTGGAACCGCAGCGGCTGGCACATGGCGTACAGCTCCGTGAGGTACACCAGGAGCGCATTCACGGGCGAAATGTGGAGCAGGTCCACGCTGCGCCGGCGAAACTTGGGCTGGCTGTGCACGCGCGGCTTGAGCTCCAGCCGCAGCGCAATGCGCGCCGCCCGCGGGGCCCACCCCCGCGGTGCCCCGCGCGGGGCATACGCTTGTGTGTAGCTGAAGCGGCCCTCCACGGCGCTCATCCGCCGATCGGGGAGGTTGCTCGGCGCCGCGGGGCTGTACTGGAACGGGTTCAGCACGCGCGGCGGGTGCACAGGCTGCAACGGCTGCTGGTGCTCGTACGTCGTCGGGAGCTGGTTGGTGAAGGAGTGCTTCTTGCCCTGGAGAAGCGGGCTTTTTTGAAAGGCGCCCTGCGCGCCCTGCTGGGGGTACCACGGATTACGGAACGGCGCAGTGCCGGGCTCCTCGGGAACGGGCCAGCCGTCGGGGTGGTACGGATGGGACATCCCTTGCTGTCCTCGTTGGACTGGTACTGCAGGAAGGACCGCGCTAGCCGTGAGACCTACAATCTGCCTGACAGGTGGGTCGGGCTGGCAATGTGGAATGCTGAATTGCAAGGTTGGGCAATTGCTGGAAGCGGTAGTGCAGGGACCTGCCGTGGCGATTAAATGCATCGAATCTCGTAGAGGCTCGTAAAGTTCGTCACATGATTGAGATCCATAAGGCACGCAATGTCCATCTAGTGGAACTGTCAGAACGTCACATTATCCGAAAAAGGTAATTTGGATTCAAGCAGGTAAGTGACTTCATCGAGCGCCCATATCCTTATTGAAGAATCCTGAATCATGCATCAAGGAATTGTCGATCTGCACGAGTAAGCTGGTTTTGCGCGTTTGGATATAGCCACTGGTCAACTTGTCCTAGATGCGTGAAACAATTCGCGACGAACAACTTATTAGTGACGAAATGCGATATGTGTATTCGCTCGAGCGGTTCAGTGGCAGTAGAAGAGGGCGTCAAGGTGCCCGATGGTTTGCAAATCGATCGCTTATTTGTCAATTTTCAAAAAACGCACCCCAATTCTATGGCCAACAAAATTCAAAAGCCAGCATAATGACTCAATTGTGGTTTCGTCTAAAATACGAGAGAGCAATTGAGGACTCCATTCTGAACTCTTCATAGGTTGCACTGCGACTCAGTGGCTATGGAGCGTTCAGCGTTTGCTCTTCTTCGCTTTACACTGCAACACATAGAAGGTCGCGAAGACTGCGCCGTCTTTCAACCCAAAAACGACCTTGACTTTTGGACGCCACAACCTGCTTCATTAGAAAGACTTCTGCGAAAGGCCACTTCGTCCCCTGAGTTGTTGCTCGGTGTACCTGTCGGCTGCGAGCCGAGAGTCGAGCGTAGTTCAGAGAAGGAAGTCATTTTTCAAATGAGACTCCTCTTAACGAGTCGTTTTTCGTCAACAGCTGCCATTGGGAGACGAGTGCTCTTTCACGTTTACGTTTCCTGACTTCAGATCAAAAGGCCCCTACCTTCAACAGACTCTAGCCGCAGCCTCACTTCGCATGTAGGCATGTGCTCAAATGACAATTTAATCGCAGTATGCTTGCTGAGCTCCCCGTTTGTCCCTCGAATAAACCTTTTACCTTGTGCCCCTTAAAGTAAAGCACCATCGACAATGCTCTCGATGCTCGCATCATCGCATCCAAATGACACTTTCTATCTCGTCCCATCGACGACAAAACTGCACTCGTATGTTGATACCCTTCCGCTACTCCCCCCGATCACCTTGTCATTACTGCTATTTACAAGCGTCATTACGCCTTCATGGGCTCCTCAAACACCGGCCCCACGGTGGGCTGCGCCATCAGCCGCTGGAGCAACATGCCGGCGCCCTCGATGATGCCCAAGAAGCACGCGCATGTGATGGCGGAGTTGCGTGTGTGTTTCCAGCCGCCTCTAATGGCCAAGGCGCCGCCGGTGAAAAACCCGGCAATGATGGCGTTCCACGCATCCTCGCGGCGGCGCACGCCCGTGACGGCGCAGTCGAACGTGGAGAAGAGCCCGCCCCACACGCCAAAGTTGCCGCCCACCACGGGCGCACGGGCGCGGATGGCGCTCATGGCGCCGTAGCGGCGCTCGCCGTAGGGCGAGTTGCGGAACCCCTTGATGCCGTGCCACACGCAGCCGCCAATCACGCCCATGGCGAAGGCGCCGCCAAAGTCAGCGAGAATCACAATCGGACACGGTTCTCTGCTGTGGTCTGCCGTCATATTTTTTTTTCAGGAGGCACGGGTGTGGCAACCCTCACTGGGTCCGAAACGTCTCTGTGTCAAACGATGTCTCGTAGTCAAATAGCGCGCTCGAGTTGGTGTCCACGTCGCTTTCGTCGGACTCGCTGTGTGTGGCCTCGGGACCCATGCTGATGCCGAGACCCGAGGTGTGGCCCGGGTACTCTGTGGGTTTCGAGAAGAGCTGCGGGTTTGGGGCTGAGGGCTGGCTCGCGGGCTCATTGAGAACGGTAATTGGATGCTCGTTCATGGAGGTGCCCGTGTGGTTGATTTGCTCTTCGCGGTCCAACACCGCCTCGGGCTTCACCATTTCGTAGTCGGTGTCGATCAACGGGCCCGTAAACACCTCCAGCCCCCACGTTCTGAACCCCACAATCGCTAGCAACGCCAAGAGCGCCACAACCACCAGCGCGTAGTTCATGCTGCGCCACGTCAAGTGCTTCGCCACTGGAGGAAAGCACAAAATCACCACGGAGAAGGCGACCCAAAACACCGCTAGGCCGTTGACGAGCCAGCCAAAGTGGCGGAGCCGGAACGCGCCGCCGCGCACCTTGCGGCGCTTGTTCATCATCAGACACATTATCGGGATGCCGTTGGCGAGCGCCAACGAAATCACCAGCGACCCCAAGAACGCACTAAAGGCCAGCAGCGACACGAGCGCTAGGAGCAGGAACACGGCGCACACGCCCATTGAGAGGAAGAGGGCGTTTTTCGGCAAGGCGTACTCCTCCACCAGCCCCACCTCGACCCAGACGTCCTTGAAGGGCAAGCCGCCGTCGCGCGCAAAGGCGTATGCGCAGCGCGAGGATGTGGTGAGCGCGCCAATGGCCTGGAAGAGCACCGTGCCAATGAGCAAGAGCGCCAAGAGAAACGAGACAATGTACGACTCGGTGGCGGCCTTGAAGACAATGTCGATGGGCATGATTTCGGGGGTCTGGTCCAAGAGCACCGTGAGCTCGGGCAAGATGACGAGGATGGGGAGGATGAAGATGAGCCCCTGGAGCACCGACATGCCAATGGCGCTGATGGCGCCCTTGGGCATGTTTTTCTCTGGGTTGCGCACCTCGTCTGTCATGGAGAAGAGCATGCCGTAGCCCGTGAGCGTGAAGGACAGCGCCTGGAGGCCCACCATGAATGCGATTGGGTCGGGCCAGCCCGACCGGGAGTTGTCAAACTGGGTGAAGATTTGCGAGATTGAGTTTGTCCTTTTCGCAAACACAATGAGGAGCACGTCGATGACGAGCACGCTGCTGAGCGACCACACGATGCACAATTTGTTGATGTGCTCCAAGTAGCGGTAGAAGCGGAAGTTCACCACGCCCACAAAGGTGAGGATGCAAAAGTACACGCCCAACACCATCATGGTGTCCTGCTTGTACGCCAGGTCCTTGAGGCCGAGCACCGAGAGCACAAACTGCGCCCCCGAGAACATCACCAGCACGGCGTATGTCCAGTTGCCAATGAGCAAGAACCACCCAGTGAACCACGAGCTGAGCATTGAGTAGCGCTCGTTGCTGAGAATGGCGCTGAAGTGGTAGACGCCCCCCGCGGTGGGGTACTTGCTTATGATTTCGCAGAGGGAGAGCACGACGCAGGTGCTGAAGAAGCCCACGACAAGCCACCCGTACAACATTGTGACGCTGCCGCCGTCGACCAACGAGATCCACAAGGTCAGCGAGAGGCCAAAGGGGACGCCCATGAGGGTGAAGCCGAGCCCGATGATGGAGACGACGCTCAACTTGCGCTGCAAGTCCTGCTTGTACCGGAAGTGCTCCACGTGCTCCTCGTCGGTGTCGTCCTCAAAGAGCGTGCGGAGCGCCGCCGCGGCACGGAGCCGTGCGGCGTCTGGCGTGCCCGGCGTGCGCAATCGCAGATGCATAGGATGCTTCCATGTAGGAAAGGTGATGGGACTGAGTGGACTGGAGGTTTTATTCCTTGCTTGCTGGGTGGTGGCTGTGATTTGCGGACACTCAGCCACATTTGATATGAACTATTTGAGTGACTTGGGAAGTGTTGCGGGCTAATAAGAGGTGAGTAAAGAAGTCTATTGTAAAAGCCTAGCGCACGACTGGTGCGTGACAGCTTTAGGATTTTCCTTGTATTATGCTGGTACTGGCGGGTAGGTTCTATATCTTTAGGTAGGGTTTACGAAGGTTGGGTTTGACGTGCGGGCACACGTGAAGTGTATCATGTGTCAATGGCACGAGATAGTAGTCAAAGGGCGCGCGATGGAATAGTCTCGTGGATGATGTTACGTGACGTAGTTTAGTCACGGGCACACATCACAGGCTCAGGTCAGTTCTTTAACGTCTATTTTGAAATGAATGACGGCTCCATTGAACTGTTCACCTGTCCTGTCTTTCTCTGCTTAACTGAAACTATAAAGATACTAGTGTTGAGGTTAAACACATACGATGCTGAGGCTATCACATACTATCGCTAGGCTATAACACATACTATGCTGGGATACAACACATAATATGCTAGGCTGTAAGACATACTATGCTAGGCTATAACATACTATTGCCCGGCTATAACACATACGATCGCTAGGCTATAACACATACTCTTGCCAGGCTACAACATACAATGCTGAGGCTAAAACACATACTATTGCTGAGGCTGTTACATACTACTGCTAGGCTATATCATACCATGCTAGGCGATAACACAAACTATGCTAAGCTACAACACATACTATTGCCAGGCTGAAACATACTATGCTAGGCTACAACGCATACTATCGCTAGGCTGTAACACATACTTTTGCCAGGCTTTAACACATACTATTACTAGGCTATAAAATACTATTGCCCGGCTATAACACATACTATTGCCAGGCTAAAACATACCAGGCTAGGCGATAACACATATTATGCTAGGCTATAACACATACACTTGCCAGGCTATAACATACAATGCTGAGGCTATAACACATACCAGTGCTGAGGCTGTCACATACTACTGCTAGGCTATACCATACTATGCTAGGCGATAACACAAACTATGCTAGGCTGTAACACATACTATTGCTACGCTATAACGTACTATTGCTAGGCTAAAACACATACTATGCTAGGCTATAAAGATACCAGTGATAGGATATACGCCTAATTTGCTGAGGCTATAACATATACTATTGCTGAGGCTGTCACATAATATTGCCAGGCTGTAACACTTACTATAGCTAGGCTATAACGTACTATTACTAGGCTGTCATATACAATGCTGACGCTATAACACATACTATCGCTAGGCTATACCATACTATTGCTAGGCCAAAACATACAATGCTAGGCTATAACATACAATGCTGAGGCTATACCATACTATTCCTCGGCTATACCATACAATGCTGGACACAAAGTCATATAATAAAAGGTCTGTGTCTGCAAGACCAACAAACTCACCAATTGAGAGTAACGAGGCGACAACTGTATCCAGTCGACTCAGTGATAGCCGTCGGTGAAGATGTCCCGTAGGTCCCATAACACCCTGTGCCTGTCTACTTAATCTCATATCAAAACAACGGCTTGATGATTATCGTGAATCTTGTGAATATAGTCATACTTATCTATGGCCACCCAAGCCAGCGTTCTCTTGTAAAGTACCATCTTTGCCAACGGGACAAATTGGAAAGTCGGTTTGAGGCGAGCTCGTGGCATTGGGGAGCCAGAGGTGTTGGTGCGGTTGAGAGGGCAGGGGTGAAGGGCGAGTCTCGAAACCTCTATGTTGGACAGGCGGAATTGACTAATCACGATCCAGAGGCGCGGCAGTAACTGACCTTGGCAACTGTTATTCCTTATCGTACGTACAAGAGCCGACCGCGACCTTTGACCGTCAGTGGTGGAAGCCTAGCCCGGGCCGCGACCCGACGTGCACGGTGCCTCGACTCAGTCTGTGGCACCCACAGAGGCCACCCACCTGTCCCGCTCCTATGTTTGTCCGTGTATCTTCTTCATGTGCGCCTTGAGGTTGTCCTTCCTGTTGAAGCGGCGGCCGCAGTCGGGCATGTCGCACTGGAACGGTTTCTCCGTGGAGTGGCTCTTCAAGTGGCGCTTGACGTGTTCCGGGCGCTGGAAGCGCGCGAGGCACAAGGGGCACTTGTGGCGCTTTTTCGGGTCGTCGCAGTCCTCGTGCACGACGATGTTCTTCTTTGTGTCCAGCTTGAGGATGCTTTCGGCGTACTGGGCGATTTCCTCGGTGGCGGCTGTCTTGTGGATCTGGCTCGGCGTGGGCAACGCGGCACGCTCCAACGCGGGCTGCCCCGCCCGCTCCAACGCGGGCTGCCCCGCCCGCTCCAACGCGGGCTGCCCCGCCCGCTCCAACGCGGGCTGCCCCGCCCGCTCCAAGGCGGGCTGCCAGTGCGGGCCCTGCGCCAACCGCGCCAAGTCCACCTGCGCCGGGTACAGCTCCAAGGGCAGGCGTCTGCGGGTGGTGAGGAGCTCGGGCAGGAGGAGGTCAATGTCGCGCGGCGGGCATCGCAGGGGCAGCTGGAGCGCCAGCCCGCGCACGCGGCGCAACAGCGCGCACGCGTCGTCCTCGGCCGCGAGCTCCAAGTCGAGCAGGTCGAGCGAGCCGCCAAAGTGGCTCTGCGGCGTCACGTACGCGCGGCTGGGGGTCCAGTCGTCGCAGCGCAGGCTCACTGCCGCGGCGAGCCGCTGCGCCAGCCCCGGCTCGCGCAGGCGGGTGCGGTGGTGCTTGCCCACGCGCGCAGGCAGCGCCCGGAGCGGCGTCATGTACACGCCGTGGAGGCTCACCAGCGCCAGCTTCGGGCGCCGCGGCGTGCGCGCAAACAGCGGCAGCCCGAGCAGCTCCGCCAGCGCCAGCAGCACGAGCTGCGGCACCAGCTCCGCCAGCGCGCTGTGGAACACGCCGCTCGGCGGCTCCGCCAGCGCCAGCGCCACCAGCAGCGTGCCGCGGTGCCCGCGCCACGGCGCCAGCAACAGCACGTTGCGCAGGTGCGCAAACACGCCCGCGGCCTCGTGCTCCTCGCAGCCCGGCTCCGAGGGTAGGAGCGGCTGCGTCGCCTGCGTCGGCGAGCTCACGAGGAACTTGTCCATGGTGCGATTTCGCACGCGCTGCATGCCGACACAATGAAGACGCGGGGGGGAAAGCCGCTGCGAAAAATCGACTGGCGGGCCAAACGCCGCGCGTTGCACGCTGCTAATTATAGTGCCGACGCGTGGCCCCGTTGGCACGTCATGTGACGTGGGCGTTGGGGGGCCTTGTGGCTCCTCATCGCCCCACGTGACCCAATGGTGCTCAAGTCCACCTCCGCCGGCAACGTCTCCGTGTACCAGGTCGCGGGGCTGAACGCCTCGCGCTCGCTCCCGGACTGGATCGCCCGCAGGCGCAAGAAGCAGCTCAAGCACGACGCAGACTACGCCAACCGCGTCGAGTTGATCCAGGACTTTGAGTTCGCCGAGGCCTCCAACAAGATAAAGGTGGCCGCCGACGGGCAGTTTGCCATGGCCACAGGCACGTACAAGCCGCAGATCCACGTGTACGACTTTAGCAACCTCTCGCTCAAGTTTGACCGCCACACCGACGCCGAAAACGTCGACTTTGCCCTCTTGTCCGCCGACTGGACCCGCTCGGTCCACTTGCAGACAGACCGCACCCTCGAGTTCCACACCCGCGGCGGCGTCCACTACAAGACCCGCGTGCCCCACTTTGGCCGCGGCTTGGCCTACAACGCCTCCAGCTGCGACTTGTTGGTGGCCGCCGCAGGCAACGAGCTCCACCGCCTCAACCTCGACCAGGGCCGCTTCCTCAACCCGTACGTGCTCGACACCCTGCGCGGCGCCAACGCCGTCGAGGTGAACCCGGTCCACGGCCTCGTGTCCGCCGCCCTCGAGGACGGCTCCGTCGAGTTCTGGGACCCGCGCAGCCGCCAGCGCGCCGCCAAGCTCTACGTGGCGCGCCAGCTCGGCTCGCCCTGCCAGGTGTCCGCGCTCGCGTCCCGCAACGACGGCCTCAACTTTGCCTGCGGCACCTCCGAGGGGAAAACCCTTCTCTACGACTTGCGCACAGCCACGCCGTCCGTCGTCAAGGACCAGGGGTACGGCTTTTCCATCAAAAAAATCATCTGGCTCGACGAAAACGCCCTGGACGCCGACAAGATCCTCACCGCCGACAAGCGCGTGGCCAAGGTGTGGGGCCGCACCGACGGCGCGCCCTTCACGCTGATGGAGCCCAGCGTCGACATCAACGACGTGGCGTACGTCAAGGACAGCGGCATGTTCTTCATGGCCAACGAGGGGATCCCGATGCACGCCTTCTACATCCCCGCCTTGGGACCCGCGCCGCAATGGTGCTCCTTCCTCGACAACATCACCGAGGAGTTGGAGGAAAAACCCTCCAACACCGTCTACTCCAACTACCGCTTCATCACGCGCGCCGACGTGGACAAGCTCAACTTGACCCACCTCGTGGGCACAAGCGTCTTGCGCTCCTACATGCACGGCTTCTTCATCCACACCGAGCTCTACGACAAGGTCTGCCTCATTTCAAACCCCAACTCGTACCAGGACCAGCGCGAGCGCGCGGTGCGCCGCAAAATCGACGCAGACCGCGAGCTGCGCATCCGCTCGCTGGGCGCCGCCAAGCCCAAGGTCAAGGTCAACAAGGAGCTCGCGCTGCGCTTGGACACGGGCGCGGGCGTCGACGAGCGCTTCCAGGAGTTGTTTGAAAACCCAGACTTTGCCGTCGACGAACAGTCGCTGGAGTTCCAGCAGCTCAACCCGCGGCGCGCCAAGCGCGACGTCACCGTCGAGAAGGAGAAGCCGCGCGCGCTCACCGCAGCTGAGGAGTCCGACGAGGACCGCCTCAACGGCGTGCTGGACCCGGAACCCGACTCGGACGCAGAAGACACAGACTCGCCGCCCGCAAGCGACACCGAGCGCCTGGCCAAGGTGCGCCGCGAGATGGAGAAGATGCGCGCGCGCCGCGAGCGCAAGGCCGAGGCCGACCGCTTCATGAACGAAATGGTGGCCAAGGAAACAAGGGAAAAGAGCCTGGAGAGCTTCGAAACTCAGGTGAAACGGCTAGATAGAGTCGACAAGCCGCGCAGCCGCGTGCGCCTGGGCGCCAAGGGCGAAATGGAGGTTACGTTCCAGCCCAAGCGCAGCGAAAAGCCAAAGCCAAAAAGGCAGGGAGACGAGGAAACGACCGGTCGCACCAAACAGCGGTTCGCGGGGCGCAGAAGCGCAGGGAAAAACCAGTTCCGTGGCATGTAATGCCCTTGGACAGATTACAGACATAGCCGCCAAAGTTTTGGGAGTCACTCATCAGCAAAGAGGCAGGCAGGGCTCACAGTGGCTCCAGCATGACCCTCACAGATTATGGAAAGGACGTCGCATCGCAATTTCGTGTGGTCTTCCTCTGTTTGCCGAGCGCGGCTTAATGTTCAGACGGAAAAGTGCTCTCCACTTGATTTGCCGCAGCAGGAAACAGACAGGGATACAAATACATAAACCGTGCATTCATCTTTCACTTTGAAACCAAATGCTCAGTAGAAGGTTTTCTGTCCTCCCTTGCTCCATCACCAAGTAAGTTGGGTATCGACCCGGTAGTCTGATTCAGATATGATGGAAACAACGCTCCTTTAGGCATCGACTTTGAGTTGCACCTGGGTCACGATCGCGGTTGTACAGCGGCAGTGCGAAAAGCTTGAAGAGCCATGAGGTCACGGTTGAAGTTGATGGTCCTCACTGTACAGCCTACAGTGAAGGGACTGTTTGTCGATTGATACGTAAAGATTTCAAGAGACGTTTCGTGCATTTCGGAGTCCTTTGTCCTTCACTTTTACCGGACATCGCTAGGTGATAAATTGATTCGGATCGAATTCGAACGCAGTCCCGCGTATGATACACATGCCCCACGGACACGACACTTTCTTTACGTCATTATGAGGCTCATTATTGAGGGTCGACACAGCCAAGCAGGCCACAAAAGACTCAGTCACTAGCGGCGTCAGTGGCACAACAATATGATACAGCGTTGTAGGGCAATAGCGCTGATATACGCCTGAGAATGGACCGCCCAATTGGCGCGTCCCAGCTAAAGGCCCTTAAATCAACCATGACGAGCGCCTACCAAAAGATCAATTTGCGGGTTGATACGCGGACTCGCATCGATTCAATTGCCTGTCTTTGTTCTCGAAGGACCACATAAAACCAACTAAAGACCGTAATCCTACGTTCAATAAAAGTGCACGACGAAACGATATTCGACTCACGAGCCAAAATACACTCATTTGAAGGTGTGTAGGTTGACAACCATCACCCAGTCGCTTCCAAACCTCACGAATCTCCACCTCCCAACAACCAATCAACTACAGATCATTGATATGGTACACCATGAATGAAGTGTCAGCTCTTGACCAGCTGCCATCTCAGCCACCTGCATGGAGCGCAAGTATGGAGTAGCCAAAATAAAGTGGCGCCCCCAGCCAGACTCCATCGACAGCGTGGAGAAAGCCGAGTCGTACCGCGACAGCGTCGTGCGCGAAATCGAGCGAAAACTCGTCTCCATCAACGACAGCGCCATTCCCGAAAGCGATGTGCGGGCGCTCAACGACGCCCTCCAGACGCTCCACGGCGAGCAGCGTGCGTGGGAGATTCAGATCAAGCTGCTTGGCGGCAACGACTACTTAAAGTACGCCGCGGCGCCCGTCAAGTTTTTCGGCCGCGCCAAGGATTTGCCCGAGGCGAGAAGCAGGCACCCGCTCGAGTACTATGGCGTGTACAAGAGGACGCTCATTGACGCGAGCACCGATCTCGTCAAGGCGGAGATGAACCGCGCGCTCGGCAAGCGGCGCTTTGAAACAAACATACATTTGCCTGCGTCTGACCCGCTCCCCACTTCGGCGCAGGTGGAGCGGTGGATGCTACAAAAGAAAAAAGAGGCGCTTCTCGCGCTGCTCCGCGCATAGCCGTGCATAGCCTGCGCCCGCGCTAGGCATAGTGCACCCCCATCTTGTGCAACAAGTCGTCGCTGTTGCGCACCACGTGCACGCCAGCCTGCTGCAACTGCAGCTCCACCTGGGCCTCGTTCTCGGGATTCACGCTCTTGCAGCAGTTCCGCACAACGTAGGTGGTGAATCCGGAAAGCAGGCTGTCGACGGCCGAGTTGAGCACGCAGTAGTCGTAGGCCAACCCGACAAACACCACGTCGGTGATGCCGTGCTCGAGGAGAAACTGCTCCATCCCCGTCTTGTGGAGCTTCCACGTGTCTGTGAAGCACAGGTAGTACTCCCTGTCCTGCAACAAGCCCTTGCGAATAACCACCTTGGGCACGCCAACCTTGCGGAAGGCGTTGCAAAAGGTTTCCTCCAACTCGGCGCCGGGGGTGTTTTGCACGCAGTGCGGCGGCCACACGACGTTGCTGCGTTTTTTCACCTCGCCGGTTTGGCAGTTTTTCTCGCCGAGCGGGTGCGCAAACTCAATCTCGGAAAAGGGCTCGACACCGTGCTGCGACGCAAACAGCGCGTGGTTGTGAGGGTGCCAGTCCTGCGTGGCCACCACCGCCAGCCACGGCAAATTGGGATTGAGGAGCTGGATGATGCGCGGGATCACCTTGTCGCCCTCGGCCACCGCCAATGCGCCTTTGGGCGGGAGAAAGTCGTGCTGCAAGTCAATCACCACGAGCGCAGCCTTCATTCTTGGGGCACGTGATGATCGGCCAAGACATTGACACGCCACTGGACGGCTGGACGGTGTTTAAGCGGTTGCACGCTGACTGTTTCCGGGTCATGTATGAGGGCTTGAACCGCCGAGACCAATGGCCGGGTCGTGTGTGAAACCTTTCAAGAATGTGGGACTAGAACGAGAAATGTAGATGAACGAGAATTGGGATCTCCAGATAGACGTCCGGCAACTGGGGCCTCTTTATATAGGCCGGGAGCTTTGAACCTTCATGGACATTTCGCCTTGAACCATGAAGTATTGAATCGACCAGGCGCGGTTGCTCACTTTATTGTATCGCTCAGCTCGTGCCGCCACCACCAACCTACTTGAACTCCCCAGTCTACACGCCATTCGTCAACCAACGACTCAACACGAGTCACCGCCCTGTCTATGTCTATCCGTCCTTCTTCCACGAACCCGAGAACATGTGCTTCGCGTACGCGAGCGGGTGCCCCGACAGGTGGGCGCCCATCTGCCCCACGTCTGGCGAAAAGGACGTAATGGGCAACACAAGCACGTCCCCCACAACCTTTGGTGCCTGGAGCCCCGTGAACATGCGCCACGTCACAATCTCCTCCACCGTGTGCTTTGCGCGCGCCTCCTCGGGCTGGGCGGCATTGTTCATGTACTCAAACACAGCGTCGGTCCAGATGCCGGGCCCCGTCCAGTCCATAATGTCGCCGCCCTCGTCCTTGCCCAACACCTTGCGCAACTGCCGCTTTTTCTCGCGCTGCAACGTGAGCGCCGTGATCTTGGCAATGAGCTCCCCCAAAAGCGGGTGGCCCTTTTTCGCCTGGATGGTCCACTGGCAAAACTGGATGCGCCGCGCATACCAGTCGTGCCAGTCGGGCCGGTCCGGGTCCGCCTCAATGCCCACCACGATGCCCAGCGTGTTTTCTTCATTGTTTATCGTGGCGTTGGCCAGCACCCACGAGCCCACCGCCTTGAGGCTGGTGGTGTCAATGTCCAGGTACACGCCGCCGCGGGCGTAGAGCACGAGGTAGCGGAAGAAATCCGCCTTCAAAATGGACTTGGGCAACACCGACCACGCGTGCAGCACGTCCGGCACGCCCTCGTAGAGGCTGCGCACCAACAAGTCGCACTGCTCGTCCAGCATGACAATGTGCATGTGCTCCGGGTTCTTGTCGTGCCACAGCCGCTGGAAGCTCTTGTACTTGAGCGGGAACGCCGGGTCGTTTAGCCCGACCTTCCACGTTTGCCAAATGTACGCTGGGTACGGCTTTTTTGGCTCGTAGGGGAACTGGAACGCCAACTGCTGCCGCACCGTGCTGGCGTCGGGGAGCCGCGCGAGCTTGTTTGTGCCGTGGCGCAACCAGTACTGGTGCCAGTTTGTCCAGCGCTCGGCGCCAACCGTCTTTTTTAGCGAGCCCGTGTGGTGCTCTGTCGTTGTGCTGTGCGTGGGTATACTGGCGAGGAAGCGCCAGAGCACCACTATGCAGAAGAGGGCGGCCACCGCCCGCGTCCAGTGTAGTTGCAACATGGCTTTGCAGCAATTCCCCTTGTGTCACGTGACATGGACGACAAGACGGCCCAGGAGCTCGAGCACGAGCGCTTGGAGGCGCGCCTCGCGTCGAGAATGGTGTGTGTGCGCGCACTAACCGCAGGGGGTCATGAACGAGAAGCTCACGGAAATTATGCACTTTTACAAGGAGCTCGAGGAGCAGAGCCAGGAGCTCTTGGCGTGGCAGAAGGTGTGGGACAACTTCTCTGTTGAGCAGTGACTGTTATTAGTAATTAACGTCTCGAATAAACATGACAAAAATTGTTGGAGCATTACAAATGGTGCGTGCGTTTCATCTACCCATTATACCCGTGAGTCGTTTGAAACAAAGCTGTCAACTTCCGTTTGGACCACAACCCAATGAGCTGCGCCTTGGTGATACCAATCACACCAAACGCTGACACAAACAGTCGTCACTACACCTCTCCATGTCGACGATCCATTGCCGAATCTATAAAGCCCAGTCTAACCTAATAAATAGCGCCGCCAAAATGGGCTCCGTGCGCAAGCAATAGTAATACACCCCGAAGCTGAAAAAAGCAAACTTTTAACCGACCCAACCCAGAGTGCCCTGTCCATCTACCACCACGACGCGGCGTGGTTCTGGTTGCCGTAGTTGTTGCCGCCGCGGTACGAGTCGCCCTGGCCCCACGAGCCCACCGACGAGCCGCCGCCGTAGCCAGTGCGGCGAAAGTCCCGCGAGCCCGTGGAGCGGCCGCCCATGCGGCCGCCGCGGCCGCCGCCCATGCCGCGGCCCGAGGACAGCTCCTTGCTGATGCGCACCAAAAAGTCCGGCACCTCCTGGTTGGCCTCATTCAACAAGGCAAGGAGGTCCTTGCAGAGGTTGCGGTTGTTGCGGTTGAAAAACGACGTCGCCAGGCCGACATTGCCCGCGCGGCCCGTGCGGCCAATGCGGTGCACATAGTCGTCAATGTCCGTGGGCAAGTCGTAGTTGATAACGTGCTGGACATTGGGGATATCCAATCCGCGCGCCGCCACTGCCGTGGCAACCAAAATGGGCGCGTGCCCACTCTTAAACGCCGCCAACGCCTTCTCGCGCTCGTACTGGGTGCGGTTGCCGTGGATGGCGGTGGCGGGGAAGTCCTGCTGGTACAAAAAGTCCGCGAGGTAGTCCGCCATGCGCTTTGTTTCGGTAAACACAATGGTGAGGCCATTCTCCAGCGCGCTCAAGAGGTCCAAAATCACCAGCTTCTTCTCCTCCTCCTCCACGTGGAGCACCTTCTGGGTGATGTTGGCCGAGGTGGAGCCGACGCGGCCCACCAGCAAGAAAATGTACTCCTTCAAAAAGTCGCGGGCCAACATCTGAATGTTGCGGGGGAACGTGGCGCTAAACATGAGCGTCTGGCGGTCCGCCACGTCGGGCATGTCGCACAGCTGCACAATGTGGCGAATTTGCGGCTCAAAGCCCATGTCCAACATGCGGTCCGCCTCGTCGAGCACCAAGTAGCGCACGTTGCAGAGCGAAACCTTGCCGCGCTCCAACAAGTCCGTGAGGCGCCCTGGCGCCGCAACCAACAAGTCGCACCCCGACTGGAGCGTGCGAATCTGCAGCGAAATGTCCACGCCGCCGTAAGCCACCGCGGGGCGCACCCACGAGCGGTAGCAGTACTTCTTGGCCTCGTCGTAAATCTGCGAAACCAACTCGCGCGTGGGCGCCATAATCAACACCGTGGGGTACACCTTATTGTGCGAAAAGGAGCCGTGGCGCTCCTGCGGGCGCTCCTGGGGCCCCGAGCCAAAGCACTCGCTCAACACGGGAAAGAGAAACCCGCCCGTCTTGCCCAGGCCCGTCTGCGCGCACGCCATGAGGTCCCGCCCGCCCACGACAATCGGCACAGAGTACTTTTGCACCGGCGTGGGCTTGGTGAAGCGCGAAAGAAGAATGTTCGACACCAACAACTCATCCAACGGCGGCGCGGTAAACGCCGTAATGGGCTCGGGCACATTCTCGCCCGTGGCCTCGACGGGGATGTCGTCGTAATTGTCAAAGTTGATGCCCAGCAGCTGCGCCGCCGCCTCCTCGGGCTTGCCAAAAAGGTCCGCCTCGATGCGCTTGTCCGGGTTGCTGGGCTCGTGCTTGCCGTTGGCCCAGCGGCCGTGGCCGGGCCGCTGTATGCGGCCGCCCTGGCGCACCGCGCGCGGGCGGCTGCCAAAGCCGCCGCCAAAGCCCAGGCCAAAGCTGGGCTCGGGCGCCGGGGCGGCGCGGGCGCGGCGGCCGTCGCGGAGGTGCGGCGGGACGTACTGCTTCGGCTGGTCCACAGAGAGCTTGCTCATTTGCTGAGAAATGTCAGTCATGGTTTGCTTTTTCTCAATTTTTTCTCGACACGTGCACGTGACGCGATGGCGTCCACGTCACGCTGCAAAATGCCGCTACGTGTATTAAACCAGCGAGTTCTCTGTATCCTCCGAGCCCGTGGAGTCGAAAAGCAGAATGGTGGCGTTGGGGTGTGCGTAGCACGTCCGGTTGTCCTGCTGGTAGTGCGGCGGCGTGCTAATGCCCGTGCCGGGCGCCGGCACATAGGGGTCCAACTTTTCGTAGTCCAAAAACATATCCTCGTCCATCTCCCCGGCGGGCATCTCCGTGTGCTCCACGTCGGGGTAGTCGAGGTCGAACTCCTTGTCGCTGTAGAAACTCGGCCGCCGGGTCTGCTTCTCAAACGCCAGCCGGTTGGGCCCCGTGAGGTAGTCCTTGAACGGCTTCTGCTGCTCGCGCTGGTTCCAGTTGAGGTTGCGGCTCACCGAGTCAAAGTACTCTGTCTTGCTCAGCCGCACCGTCGGGAAGGGGAACGGCAGCGCCTGGATCGTCACGTAGTAGCCCATCTTCAACTCGGTGCGCACCTTGCCGTCGAAGCTCGCCCACGCCGTGGCCCGCAGGCCCTGCGGCACCTTGACCTTCAAGAACATGCCGTCGGGGAGCAAGATGGGGCGGAAGCTGAGCGTGTGCGGGCAGATGGGCGTCACCAGAATGGCGCTCACGCCAGGGTGCACCAACAGGCCGCCGGCGCTGAGCGAGTACGCCGTCAGGCCCGTGGGCGTGGCGATGATGAGGCCGTCGGCCTGCGCCACCGTGAGGAGCGAGCCGTCGCCGTAGAGCTCGAGGTTGGTGACGTAGGGGCTGGGCCCGCGGTCCACCACCAACTCGTTCAACACCTGCTGCTCGCACACCAACTGGCCGTCGCCGGCGTGGACGCGGCACGTGAAGCGCATCCGCAAGTAGGCCTTGACCCCCGTGTCGAGCACCTTGGTCAACTTGGCGCGGTAGTGGTCAAACTTGAAGTTGGTGAGGAAGCCGAGCAGCCCCAACGCAAACAGCATCACGGGCGGCACGATGCGCTGGAAGAGGTTCAGCACAAAGAGCACCGTGCCGTCGCCGCCGAGCGTCACCACCAAGTCGAACGCCTCGGGCCGCTTCAGCGCGTCCAGCTTGGCCCAGTACTTGAGGAGGTCCTTGGCCCTGGGGTGCGTCGCGACGATGGCGTCCGCAGCAAACCGCGGCAGCCGCCGCAAGTTGCCGTCCACATACACCACAATGTCGTCGGGCCGCGAAATGAGCCACTCGACAACCTCGCGCGTGAGGTAGATCAACAGGTTGTCGCGCGCCTTGGTGACAATCATGACGGCGCGCACGTGGAGCTGGATCGTGGCCTTGGCGAGGTTCTTGGTGAGCATGCGCACGCCGTTGGCGGTTTTCGCCAAGTCCGTGTGGCTGCGCACCTGCTTGAGCTCGTCGGTGTGCAACTCTGTCTGGAGCTTCGTGAGCGCGAGCGGCTCGCACCGCGCCTTGGGCGAGCCCGCGCCGTGGCGGGGACTCTTCTTGGTCATGGTTGCTGCACACAGTGCGAAGTGCATCCCCACCGATTGGCTGCGGACCGGTGGAAAGGAGGAAGGACAGGAAGGGGGAGGACAGGAAGGAGGAAGGGAAAGGAAAGTAAGGGAAGCAAGGTAAGGGAAGCAATGAAGAAAGGAGTGAAAGTAAAGGAATGAATGAAGAAAGGAGTGAAAGTAAAGAAAAGGGAGGAAGAAAGGGACAGGAAAGTGAAGGAAAGGAATGAAAAAAGGAGTGAAAGTCAAGTAAAGACAAGGAGTGCGGGAAGGAGTGAAAGTAAAGTAAGGGAAGGAATGAAGGAAGGACTGAAAGTAAAGTAAGGGAAGGAAGAAAGGGACAGGAATGAAAGGAGGAAGGGACAGGAATGAAAGGAGGAAGGGACAGGAATGAAAGGAGGAAGGGACAGGAATGAAGAAAGGAAGGAATGAAGAAAGGAAGGAATGAAGAAAGGAAGGAATGAAGAAAGGAAGGAATGAAGAAAGGAAGGAATGAAGAAAGGAAGGAATGAAGAAAGGAAGGAATGAAGAAAGGAAAAAATAAAGGAATGAGAAAAGAAGTGAAAGTAAAGTAAACAAATGAAGAAGTGAAAGTAAAGTAAGGGAAGAATGAAGAAAGGAGGGCATGATGAAAAGAGTGTTTCAGTCTGATGGGCGGATACATGGTGGATAGGCGGCTCGCGCTCTAGTTTCTGAACCGAGGTATACATTGAAAGCGTAGTGATGTGCATACCGCACCGTACCTAGGCGCTGGTGACGCGGCACTTCCAGCCCTTCTTCTCCAACAAGGGCAACGAGGCGCCCAAGCACCAGCCCAACTCGTTGTTGTCAATCGTCTTGGCCGTCTTCAACTCGCGGCCCAAGGGCAACGCGTACCCCGTGTGGAGCATCGCCGTGATGAAGCTCAACTCCAGGCACCAGTGCGGGTTCTCGGCCAACTCCTTCACCAGCGGGCCGAAAAACGCCTGTTCCCAGTGCCGGGCGCCCTTGCACACCAGCGCCGTGAGGTCGCGCACCTCCTCCACCGTGAACAGCAGCGGGAACCCCAACGGGCTCGTGCGGTCGTAGAAGAAGCTGAACACCCACATCTCCAGCAGCGCCGCGAAGCTGCTCACAAGCAGCGGCTGGTACACGCCGTTGAACGAGCACAGCCCGCTGGCGCACGCCGCCTCCTTCCTGAGCACGTCCTCCGCCAAGCGGCGGCACTGCGCCGCGTGGCCGCCGCCCTCGAAGTTGACCTTGTAGTGGGCGCCCTCCACCTCCACCACCACGTCCTTGGCGGCCACGCCCTCGGGCACGCACGGGTTCGCGAGCGTGGCGTCCGCGGGCGCGGCCTTGGCGGCCGCAGCCAGGTCGTGCCGCGTCAAGCTCGTCCGGGCGAGCGCGTCCGCCACCACGAGGGCGTACATTTTGTTGCGGCCCTCGTTCAAGCCGTAGCCGAGGTGCAGGTGCTGGTAGAGCGAGTAGGTGCTGCTGCCAAAGGCCAAGTCGTAGCGGTGCGCGCCCTCGGGCATCGGCTCGTGGAGCGCGGGCTCAAACACAATCTGCGTCAGCCCGCCGCCCAAGTCAAACACCGCCGCCGTGGGCTTCTTGGCGCCGCCAATGTTGCCCAAGAGGTAGTTGGCGGTGATCCACGCAAACACACCCTCGTCGCGCCCGTCCATGATCGACACGCCGTCGCCGTCAACAACGGCAAACGGGTAGTCCTGCTCGAGGTGCGTGCGCACAGCCGCCAAAATGGCGTCCGCCTTCTCCTTGCCCAAAAGCCGCAAACCGGCAGTGGCCTTCACCGCCACAGGCGTGCACGCCTGCTGCAGCTTGGGCACCGCCGCCACAGCCACTTTCAAAAGCGGGTCGAGCGACGCCGCCGCGCCCGCGGTGTCCGTGTCGAACGACGACAAGCCGGGCTTGAGCATCTCGAACTTCTCGCTGAGCAACCGCGGCGGCGACACACAGCTGTCAAAGGCGTACACGTGCACACGCAGCCCGCTCAGCCCGGCGTCGATCATGACAACGTACTTCTCGCAGCTCTTGTTGGGCAGCCTGAGCGCGTCGAGCGCCAGGGCCTCGCCGTGGCTCTGGGGGGGTTGGGAGTTTCCGCTTGGGGCTTTTTCGCTTGGGCCTTTTTCGCTTTGGCCTTTTTCGCTTTGGCCTTTTTCGCTTTGACCCTTTTCACTTTGGCCCTTCTCACTTTGACCCTTTCCACTTTGGCCCATCTCACTTTGACCCTTTCCACTTTGCCCCTTCTCACTCTGCACCTTTTCACTTTGCCCCTTTTCGTTCTGAGAGTTTGTCGGTTTGGACTTTTCGGGATTCTGGGCGCCTCCGAGGTTTTGGGAGCCCCCGAGGTTTTGCGCCTGGCCGGGGCTCGGCGCGCCGTTGGCCTTGTCGGTCTTCTGCAGCACATCAGCGGTGAACCCCTTGCTGTCGGTGGCCTGGTACGGCGCCTTGTTTCCTTTATGTGGCGTGTTCTGGAACGTGTTTGAGTCGTCCAAGTTGAAGTCGGGCTCGACCGCGGGCTTCATGCGCAGCGGCGCGTGCGACGGGCCCGACGAGAGCGTCAAGTAGCCGACGAGCAAAACCAAAAGGCCCGCGGCGGCAAGCACCCGGATGTTTCGCGTGTTGATGAGCGACATGTTCGTACTGCAGGAAACAATGGGCCCTGAAGCGTCGGCGCGTAGCCATGCCAAGCACGCCGCCAATCAAGATGCATGTCTTGTTTTAACGAATATTTTCAAAAATAGGAGTGTGGCTTGCTTCATCGATCCCTCCCTGCATACACTGAAATTCACCTCATCGCTCTGTATCTCCCCTGATACCCAAAGACATGCTCAAAGGCCCCCAGTTTGTTTATCTCAAAATACCCATACACTACTGATGGCCAAGACACCCCGCAAAGGCGCCACCACTGTGGCGCACAAACAATCCTACTCCCAAAAGGGGAACCCCAACTTCTACAAGGCCCGCACCAAGCGGCCAGGCAAGACGCTCAAGGCGTACCAGGGCGCCAAGCGCAGCCGCAGACTCAGCATTGTCTCCAGCACCAGCGAGTCATCCAAAGGCAAGGCCTCGGACCTGGACTCGTCGCTCACGGCGCTCAGTGACGACGAGGTGTTCAAGGGCCGCCGCCGCGGCCGCAAGACCGTGTCGAAAAAGTACGCCACCAAGCTGATTCGGTACAACCGCGCCGAGATGTCCGACGACGACTTGATCGCCGAGATCCGCGACGAGGCCCGCAAAATGGCCGTGGCGGAGTCTGAGTCCTCCGAGGACGACGAGGATGTCTCCGAGTCGTCGTCCGACGACGACGGCGTAGACTTTGTCAAGTTGCAGGCGCAGAAACGCACCGAGCAGCAAAAAGCACAAAAAGTCCCGCAGGAGCCCGAAAAGCCCCAGCCCACGCCAAAGCCCAAGCCCAAGCCCAAGCGCCGCGCCAGTTTCCGCCGCCCGTCGGCGGTGGCGCTCCCCGAGGACCTCAATCTCAACTTCAAGTTTGAGTTTGACGACTTGAAGGACGCCGCCGTGGAGGAGGAGGAGCTTGGCGAGGAGGTCGGTGCGCTCGAGGCGCCCGCGGCCACGGCGTTGGAGCCCGTGTTGAATGTGCCCCGCATCAAGGAGGACGAGCTCAACACCGACGACGAGTACGAGTTCGACGACAACGACTTGTTGGCGACGCTCCAGGCGGACAATGACATGGAGGACTTCATTGCGGACCCGGCGCCGCCCGCGGACCTGACGTACAACGAGGACGACACCGAGGACCACTTTCTCCGCGAGGAGGAAAAGTACCTCGTCAACGAGTTTGAGACGCACGGCTTCAGCAACGAGATGTACCACGACGAGGAGGACGACGACTTCATCGACTTTGACATGCCGTACTTTGACGAGCCCGTGGCGCAGCGCGCACAAGACGACGACTCGTACCTCTTCAACTACTTTCTCAGCTCGGGCGAGCTGGACGGCGAGATTGTGGATGTCGAGGAGCAGCTCATGCTCGAGGCGCTTGTGCGCGAGCAGAACCCGCACCCGGACCTGGAAAACGACTACGACTCGGAGTCCACCGACGTGGACGACTCGCTCCCGCCCGCGGGCCGCAGCAAAGTTGGGTCCAAGATGGCCAAGGAGGTGCTTTCGCTGAAGACGGCCGACTACCGCCCGCCGGTGTTGGGCACGTGGGTCGCCATACGGCAGCCGTTTGGCATCATTGACGGGCTCGCCACTCGGAGCCTCGGGCACCACCCGCGCAAGAACTGGCACATTGGCGAGGAGCTGGACGACCCGATTGAGTTGGACGAGTTGCTCAACATTTCCGAGTTGGACAATGACGACGAGAACGACGTGCGCATCTGGCGCGACTTCAGCCGCAAGCAAAAGGTGCCCTTGGGCGCGTTCCGCAACAAGCTGCACTTGAACCCGCCGGCGGTGCCGCTGCCCATGGTGGGGTTCAGCACGCTGAAGATGAACACGGACTTTCTACCGCGGAAACGGCGCGAGCGCCGCAGGCGGGCCTCGGTGGATGCCAAGTCCGAGGGGTTCCGACCCACAAAGTCGGGGCTCTTCAGTGAGCACGTTCTCGCGGACGTTGAAGAGGTTGCAGGCGACGACAGAGACGTCATGGCATTGATTAAGGGATTGTACTAGCACGATAAACGATTGACTTGACTGGGTGTAGGGGTCATTGAGGGGTTGATGAGGCGGGAGCGGACCATAGTACATGCTGTGACTGCAAATGAGTGTGGATCTCAATCGCGAGACAAGTGGATTATGAGCACAAGATGAAGTGGAGTCAAGCGCAAGATGAAGTGGACCCAATCGCGAGACAAGTGGATTCGATCGCAAGACGAAGTGGATTCAATCGCAAGACGAAGTGGATTCAGTCGCGAGACAAAGTGGACTTCAAGCACAAGACGAATGGATTTCAATCGCAAGACGAATGGATTTCAAGCACAAGACGAAGTGGATTTCAAGCACAAGAAGGAGACTTCAAGCACAAGACGAAGTGGATTCAATCGCGAGACAAGTGGATTCAATCGCGAGACGATGTAGATTCAATCGCAAGACGAAGTGGATGTCAAGCACAACACGAAGTGGATCTCAAGCACAAGACGGAGATTTCAAGCACAAGACGAAGCGGATCTCGATTACGACGTGGATTTCAAGCACAAGCCTAAGTGGGTTTCAACCACGACGTGGCTTTTAATCACGACGTCGATTTCAAGCACAAGACGAAGCGAATCCCAATCACGACGTGGATTTCAAGCACAAGACAAAGTGCATTTTTATCGCGAGACGAAGTGCACTTAAAAGTGCCACGGGTCGTCTCTTATGAAAACGACACATTCCAGTCACAGTCGCAAAATGGTGAGCCAAGTTAAAGGTGAATTCCACAGGCAGTCATCCAGATAGTTAAGGAGGAGAACAGATACTTTTAGTATTCGACAGAACCCTTCACAAGAACCACTCAAATCTCCAAGCAGGTGCCGAAGGCGCCACAATCCACAAATGCGGGTTGGACATACTTTGTAAGCGGCCTCAGAGCAAGTTTGCCCACCTTGCAAATCAAAACACTCCCATTTGCTGAATCAAGATGTGCACATCCCAAACACACCTTGAGGTGCCTCACTCTGATGTGCTGCATCGCACATCTGGCAACCTGCACACACACACCGGTTCCACTCATCCCATGGACATTCGACGCAGCTCACGTGCAAACAAGGGTCGCCACTCGGGCCGCCACGAGGGCGACGTCTACTACGAGCCCAGCGGCCCGCCCTCCAAGCGCTTCAAAGACGACGACCACGAGGAGGGCGACGTGCGCTGCGACCCGTGCGGCACAAACAAGCACAACTACAACGAGGACACCGACGAGGGCGGCACCATGATCGAGTGCGATCTCTGCAAAACGTGGCAGCACGCGCAGTGTGCCGGCTTCAAGCTGGAGTCCGAGATACCCGACGTCTACCAGTGCACGCGGTGCACGCCGCGGGCGCCGCCAACGCCGCCGCGTGCGCCGCCTGCGGCGGCCTTGCCCGAACCTATAGTAAAACCGCGGGCGCCCCGCAAACCAAAGCATGTAGAACAGTCCGACCGCACCCGCGCCAGCGTGCGCAAGGCGCTCGCGCTGGTGCTCGCCAAGCACGCCGCGGAGGAGCTCGCGCCCGCGGTGGAGCAGGCAATCTTTGTGTGGGCCGTTGGCACGGGGAAAAAGTACACCGACAAGCTGCGCAGCGTCATGGCGGTGCTCCGCCGCGCCGCCGTGGCGCAGCGCTTGGTCGACGGCCTGCTCTTGGCCCGGGACGTGGTGGAAAAGCCGCCAGAGGAGCTCGACACCGCCTTGAAGCAGTACGCCGAGCGCGTGCGCCAGGAGCTGTTGAAGCGCCTGGTGCTCACGGCAGAGGACCCGCTGCAGCGCATCCGCCGCACCCACAAGGGCGAGGAGGTGGTGGAAACCGCCCGCGAGCCCGACGACGCCGAGGCGCCAGCGCCAGTGGTGCGCGACGCAAACAGAGAGGCGCCGGCCCCGACAATCATCGCCAGCAACACGGGACCCAACCTCTACCAGTACGAGGACGAGCGCGGGCCCGACGACGAGCACAGCCCCGAGGAGAGCGCCGCCCACGACAACCTCTCCGACGGCGAGCTCGACTTCATTCTCAAGGCGAAGCAGCCGGAACAAACACCCGAACCAGCACCGGCGCCCGCGCCGGCCTTGCCCCCTACAATGCCCAAAACGTTCTGGTCGGGCTCAATCGCCTTCCCAGACCTCGTCACCATCCAGTGCCAGGCGCAGTTCGTGGGCTGCCACGGCTACGCCGAGCCCAGGGACAACGTCACCGCCAGCTTCCACAACCGCGCCATGCGCGTGTGCAAGGAGCTCCTCCAGCACCACAGCTACGACTTGGCCGGCCGCTTGGACCGCGCAAAGGCCGACCCCTACTTGTCCAAAATCACAGCCTCGCGCGACCTCTACCTCGTGCGCGTGCTCGCCAGCTCCGCCAGCCAGCACGACAAGCTCTTTGACTACCTCTACTCGCGCGAGAAAACAGGCGTCGTCAGCAAAAAGGCAGACTTTGTCAAGGACGCCTATCTCTTCGCCTTGGACCCGGCAACTCTCCCGCCCTACCTCTCCTTCGCCAATGTCACCGCACGGTCCCTCTACCTCGTCTTCGTGGTCAAAAAGGACCACCAGCCGCGGAGCAAGAGCATCTTGAAAAAGCCGCAGCCGCAGCCGCAGCCGCAGCCGCAGCCACAGCCCGCGCAGCAGAGCGTCGGCTTGAACGCCATTCTCTCAAAGTTGGGCTCGCCGCAAAACGGCGCCACACCGGCGCCAAACAGCGCAAACAGCACCCAGCCAGCACCCCTCTCCAGCGAGCAGTTGCGCTTCTTGGCAGACTTGGTGGGGCCACAGCAGCATTGACGATATTATGTACTAATGAGAAACGACACCAGCCATAGTGCGAGCAGTAAGCTCAATCAGACCGAAGTGGGTCTATGCGTGGCTGTGGGTCGTGGCTGGAGACGAGTAATGGATCGTGGTGACTAAGCCCGCAACTTGCGGCATATTGTATTTTGAATATATATCGTATTGCGCTTGGCACAATGTCCCGTCAGAGCTCTTTGGAGGCTCCAGATGTCGTGGTCCAGCTCATTTCCTTCTTCTGCACCCAAACGACGCTTGTGAATGTCGCACGAGCGTCTCGCCAGTTCCATCGCATATCAGCGTCGTTTCTTTACAGAGATGTCGCCTTTTACATGGATATAAAGTTGCCCCGGAAATACAAGCAAAATCGCAGTTTGTGGTTTCTCCAGGCCTCGGAAGCTCTCAGGTTCTCCCTCATTGACACAAGATTGAAGTTGAATCTTTTCGCAGATACCATGGCACGGAGCCCTCACTTGAGAAGGCTATTACGCACCCACAGACTTTGCAATTTAACTGACGATGACATCTTTGCGTTGCTCGAGTCGTACTTGGCGCCTATGCTCAAAGACTTGGTGATAGACTCTTTTGGGTTAGAAGGATATCAACGCGAAGAACTTTGGCGACTAGCAAAAGGGCCGCTCAGGGAGCTCGTGGTAAGGCTTCGAGTCACGACCAATGAAAATGGGAAAAATGTCGTGCGCGCGAGTTCCAACGCGAGCGAGGACAGGGAATACTTGTGGATGGCAATCCTTCCAGACACTTTGTACGGGATATATCGCACTAAAAACTTATTTAGTTTTCGAACGAGATGCCTCGAGATTATATGCCGCGACTGCTACACTCGGACGCAACTCTTTGACTTGGGCCAACGATTTCAGCTTGGTTTCATTCGTCATTTGATGCTATTTGCGGAAAAAGATTTGTCCCAGCAGGCCTTTGATTCGTTTTTAAGTGACGCGCAAGAGTGGGTTGTCGAAAATCGGGGCTTGCCTAATGTGATGGTATTTCATTGGAACTTCACGCGACATCATTTGCTGCTGCAGGGACTAATATACGTCACGTTGCAGCGCTGGCTTTCGCTTTTGCGCAGTTTCAGGGGGTTGAAAGAATTTCGTGCTCAAGGTGAAGTCTTCACCTTCGAAGAATGTGAGGACATTTTTCGTTGCATATGTTTCAGTCTCAACGAGATCTCCGTTAAGCATCTAAATGCTACGTATTTGCCTTGGGTTCTCGCACATTACAAAGGGTTCTTGATGTGCTCGTGTCAGAATTGTGTTGATTTTTTACAAATGGTGAGAGGGCTGAAAATTGCTCCTACGGACAAGAAATTGAGACAATTATTGATTCGATTGAACTTTGGGCCCTACGGATTTGCGGCCACAAGTTATAATCATGTAAGCCCCGTATTACAGCCGCACTTCAGACACAGCATCAGCAGGTCGGGCTCACTTCTATGTGAGCCTAAAGATGAACCTCGAAGGGTTGAAAGGCAAGGACTCGAGTATACAAGCGCTGATGAAGTTTTCTCGACGTTTTGGGTTCATCAATTCACGGTGTTACTTGCCAGCCTTGACTTATCTACTTTGAATTATTGCACTTTAGACGGAATAGCATTTGAACGGGTAAACGGCGCATTTCAGCCAGTCTTTGACGAGCCTGAGTATCCCCCCGATTGGAAAACGATATTTTCGTCTTGGTGACGATTTAGTTTTGATCACTTCTTTTCGGTATCAATTGCGAGTTCGCTTGCAAGACCGGGAATTAAACATCGAAATTAGAAATGAACTTTAGGTTAAAACACTAGCCTGAGCCTGTGACGTGTGCTCCGTGACTACATAGTGTCACGTGACGAGACTATCTTTTCACGTCCATTGGAACGAGGCTTTGTTGTATCACGTGCCGTGGACACGTAGGTCCCTTCACGTGTTCTCCATACGTGCAGAACAACCTACGTACACCCCAGGCTAGGGTACATATGAACCCTGGTACCCACCCGTACCAGGAAAACACATACAAAAAACTTATTGTAAAGCTGTCATGCCCACCAGTCGTGTACTCGGCTTTTACACTTCAAGTTGAAAATTTGAAACAGTTTATCATGAAATGCAGCTTACTCGTTAAGGGTCCACTCATTATGGATTTATTTTATCCCAATATGTGAAGACGTTGTGCACGACTGGTGTGCGCGGTAGCCTTACAATATGCTCCCTATATGTGTTCTCCTCGTACTGGTTCAGGGCTTATTTATGCTTGGACCTATGGTGTATGTCTTAATTTATGGTGTACGGATGTGGATATACACGTCAGAATAACACGTAAACGAGTTCATGTTTCTGGGCACATGATTTACATCGCGCACATGGTACGAGTCACCTGGTTTAGATAACTCTTAAACATGTCTTGGATGAAAACAGAAGCCCTGCACCTTATTCGTCCCCGTAAATTAGGCAGTCGCAGCAATTTGTATACAGGTAATTCAAATGCCTTTCCCATTCGAACGTCAAGGGCGCCCAGATGCTTTGAGGCACTTCGTTTACCGCAGTATACTTTACTCACTCATCCGCGTTCTCCTCACGGTGTTTGTCATTGTGTATTTCTGTGTGTACAAGATTAATGTTGCGAGC